>CM056606.1:30986476-31473067 GCA_029721355.1 Tegillarca granosa | reverse complement strand
TATATTGTTTTGTCAAACAAATTCAAGTTAAATATCAATTTAGACTAAAGATCCACCATTAGTCCATCAGACTGAAATCATCTTTATTTTCAACTACTGTTATTTTTTCAGTATTTAACATCTTTACCTGCTTTTTGATGAGCCTGGCATTGCCATAAGGCAAGACTTAGGTGTTTCTTTTCTGGTTTCGTCGTAGGCAGAGGCAGCGGCATGTCAAAATGTGAAAGTTTATGTTTAAAGTAATTTTTTTAACTTGATCAAAAACTAACAGGGCGAGACATTTAAATCCATGGTATTCTTGTCATGTTTTCTTTTCAAAATAAGAAACAGCAGCATTCAATATTTTATTGTACATGCTAGAGTTGTTAATTGTCCTTTCCCATTCATCAATATACTAATTGTTTAGTTTAAAAGTAAGTCATGATTATTGCTTATCTGAAATTTTAACTTATCATTCATGTTGATCTGTTTATATAAATTCACAATCAGTTATTTGCATGAAGAATTTCAGTCAGTGCATTTTTATTAGACTTTATCATTGTGAGATCATTACCAGTGTAAGATCATTTTTTTTTTTTTGTCAAACTAGCTTATGTTATCATGATTATTGTAGTCATTAATCAACACAAAGATTACCATACCCATGAATTAATTCTGTTATCAGTCATTGTATAGCATCACATTATATTTAATACTGCTTTTGTAACACGGGGTCATTTATATGAAATGATTGTATGAAAGACGGTGAAATATTAAATAAATACTAGTATATATTATGAAATTGAAATCAGTATTCCATTATTGTTATTAAGAAGGCTATAATCGGTTAATCAATCTCTCAATGTTGGTCTTCAATATCATTTAAGTCAAGAATATTTACTTTGATAAAAACTCTTATTTGAGACTTACTAAAACAACATTTATTTTACAAAACAAAGTAACATGATTATTACAGAAAGTTTCGTAATCAGAATCATTAAGGGGCTATACTATTCTGCACAACTTCATACATAGTATTGTATGCAACTTTATAAAATAGTTTGTCCTCTCAACATTATAATTTTGATACTGTTAATGAGAATAAAATTTCAAAATTTAAGTTGGTCCAGGGTGGACAAACACATGAAGCAGTAGTCTGCATAAACATATAGTGTTTAAATTACATTGAGCATATTCTGTAGTCTGCATTTTTGTTCATATCACCATGCAGACTAGAGATTTCTACTGTGGAATACACTATATTGAAGATTTCATATTGACTGACTATTTAAACATATCCAATAAAACTGGAGGTGGTCTGCTTTTTGGCTTACCTGAGCCAAAGACTCTGACGAACATCATCTGGGACAAGACATTTTTTCTACTTCTAAGCCTATCACATAAATGACTACCTGTCCAGAACCAGTTAACTATGACAATGAAACTTGACAGAAATGTTCTTTGGTTAGAACACTTTCAGGTTTGCAAAGCAGCTTGACCTTGAGCTTTATTCAAAGTAACAGTGATTTTAAATAGTAAAATACTCAAATATCTTCAATGAATTTAAATACTTAGAAGCTTGAAACATCATATATGGCAGTTATATGTGGAGATTGCTGATCCTGACCTTCATTTAAGGTCTAGGTGGCCTTAAACATTAAAACTTTTTAACATCTCGTTATACTCAAAATTCTGCAAAATCAAAGCATCATATAAAGCATAAGTGCAAGACATACTATCAAGTTTTTAAAGTTGTTTCTCCTTGACCTTCATTCAGCAACCTTAGAATAAGAGTTATTTGCACAAACCTTGGCATCATTAATTTTCCGGACTTTTTTTAAACGCCTGCAGATATTGAATTCAAAGTTGGTATGTGAGTCTACCATCATGACGTACAAAAGAAGTTTGAGTTTGGTTCCGGTTCAATGATTTTCGACGAAGTTATGGGACTTGGACTTACCTAACATATATAATATAAACTTGCAACTCGGCTTGCGTACATTGGTGTCTATAAAAAGTAAAAAAGTTATATTTTGCATTCATCTGTTTACATGATGAGTGGTGACATATTTTGTATATTTCGGGAAATGGTCAAATACGGGTTATTTCAATAAGTCGGGTTATGATCTTATACTAAACATCAAATCAATTTATAGAAAGGGTCATACAAATACACTTCTGAGATTAGTTGTTTGGCACTGAATATCAAATAAAGACCAAGAAGTGGATATCATATCTATACAACATGTATATGTCAGATAATCGATATTGGATATCATATCCATACATCATGTATAGTCGAGAAATAATCGAATACTAGATATAATATCAATACATCATGTATATGTCGGGTAATGATCAAATACTGGATATCATATCCATACATCATGTATATGTCGAGAAATAATCGAATACTAGATATAATATCAATACATCATGTATATGTCGGGTAATGATCAAATACTGGATATCATATCCATACATCATGTATATGTCGGGTAATAATGAAATACTGGATATCATATGCTAGGTGACGGGGCATAATATGAAATATTTGCCCTTTAAGATCATTTATGGGGCATTATAACCGTATATGGCATACTTGTCTTTCTGAGAGGAATAGTTGGGCATCATATGACATACATTCCTTTTAAAGACCTATTATAAGACATTTTGGCTATATTGCATACATGTCCTTTTAAGATTGTGCGGCATTATATGACGTGTATGACAGTTAGAGATTAGTTATGGAACATTTTAACTGTAAATGACATGATTTTCCTTTATTGTCGTTTGCGGGGCATCATATCACGAACATGCATTTTAAGACCAGTTGTGGGGCATTTTACTTTCTACTGCGCATGACCTTTACATATTAAATGTGGGGCATTGTAACTGTGTATGACGTATAGACCTTTAGAGATCAGATATGTGGAATTATAACTAAATGCTTCTATGTCCTTCATTGATCAGATGTGGGCAGATGTGGGTCATTATTATCTCATGCTGATAGAAGATGTGGGACGCTATAATTGTATATGATGTACATGGCATTCAGAAAACAAGAGTTGTCATAATACAATAATGCTGGCTTGCATTCTAACATACAAATAGTCATGGCAGATTTTATTCATTTTTTATGTTTATGTTGCAATTCCTTTAAAATTATCAACATACTTGTTAAAAAAGCCAATCATCATCATCATCATCATCATTATCACTGTTTATCACATCACCACAACCATCAACATGATCATATTTATTCATCATCACCACCACAACCAATCAACATACTTGTTTAAAAAGCCAGTCATCACCACCACCATCATCATCATCATCATCACTGTTTATCATCACCACAACCATCAACATTATCTTATTTCATCATCATCACTACTACAACCATCAACATGATCCTATTTCATCATCATCATCACTATCATCAACACTGTTTATCATCATCATCATCATTAAAAAAATTTAACATAGAACTTTAACAATATGACAGTTTGACCTTGACCTTTGGTCTTAAGCCTCTGCAACTTTATCGTAAATTCTATATGGCTTAAGATATCATCTGCACCAAGTATGTGATAATTCATTCCATACAACATGAAAAACTTCAAACATTACAAAACTTTAACATTGGATGCTGACGCTCACCCTGGGGGTATGACATAAGCTCTTTGCACTTACATGGAAGCGAGCTAAAAAATAGGTAACCATTGGACATATTGCACATATTTTTTAAAGATAAGGGTTGATGAATTATAGCTGTATACATTGTATATAATCTTCTCACACTGGATGATAGTTTTATATGATAAAAGGATCATATCTTGACCACGGAGATGATTTCAGCCACATATACCATTCAAACTCATAAACATATAATATTAAAGTCTAGTTTAACATTATTAAAAGTTTTATTTTTCTAATAAAAATAAAGTAACATAATAACTATCTACTTTTATAATAAGGTCAACATAAATGCAAGTCAATCTCTTAAATAAAGTTTATAAAAGTAATAAAAACTAGAAATTTTTATTATTAACAATTATGTGTCTGTAATGGTTTCAATATACAAAACACAAAAATATTTTGGGTCAAAATTTCTCTTGAAAAAATTTGATCCAATGACAAATGATTTTGTGATGAAGAGACTTAGGTGAATTTCACGTTTTTAGGAAAGTATATACATGTATAGAACAATAATTAATGACACACAGTTTTTTATTTGATTTTTTTCCCACTCCATATCATTAGAAATAAACCTAAAGTAATACTATAATGAACTTTGAATCCCATTACTCAACATTTTTAAAGAAAAAATTATGAAACAATTAAGAATTAAAAATTTTTAACTCTGCATAAATTATGAATTTCTCAAAAATTCTACTTAATATATTTTTACATAAAAATCATATATTTTTATACAATTTTACAATTAATGTGATATGTAAGCATTCAATTGCCATTGATTAGGAATACATGTATACATCCAAATGTTACTGTGTTGTCATCCATGACAACTCTATTAATTAATTCCTTCTAAAATATTAAAAAAAGTTCCAACCAATTAAAACGCTTGAAAAAATAAAATCAAATATTATAAAACCTTAAGGTCTAAATTATGTATTTTTGCTAAAGTTATATCATATACCATATCCATTTGATAAACATGGCAAAAAAATACTTGAGAATATTACCTTGTGTAAAATAATTACTTGAATCAAGTCAATTTATTACTAGGTAAAGTAATGGAAACAATAATAATTATATATATATATATATTATATTATATATATATATATATCTATATATATATATATATAGTTAGTTAGTTAGTTCCAGCCAATAACATCATTATATGTATATCTGAATGGTTAGTTCTGGGATGGTGCAGGACACAGGAGTGCCATTACAAAACCATCACATTTTGAAATTTGACGAAAAACTTCTCACACTAGAAGCTGCGAAACTAAGGCATTGAGACTGAATGACTCTTATTATTTATAATCTTTTATTAATCCTGATTTTTTCAATGCCTAATAATAACCCATATTCTACTTTTTATGGGAGCTTGAAACGTTTGCTCTCTCTTACAAAAAGATGTTAATGAACTGTCAACTTGTTATCATAATACCGAAAAGTACGACTACTTCATCATATAATGTTGACAGCTAATAAAACAATATATACCTGAAATTTGTCTGATGATAAAAATAGCAAATACAGAAATTACATAAACTGAAAACTGGGCATCTTGATAAGGCTTCAGGTATAAAAAACTGTATAGTGAATTTGGCTGAAGCAAGAGGAAAAAAACAGATTTTGGAAAAAAAATTAATTTTCAATTATAAAGACTCAAATTTTATGTGAACCTATGCATACATCATCATCTAAAAGGCAACAGATTACAAATTTGATCTTTATTGAAATTGTATAAAAAATTTCACTCTGATATATTATTGTCATTATATATTTCAACTGAATACAGTTTGAAAATAAGAAAAAATAATTAATTTGTTTCCATATTTGTTCTTTTAATATAGACATTAACAAAAACTTTACATTTTGGTACCAGAATTACAAATATATATATATATATATATATAATATATGGCATAAGTGACAAATACAATTATATGTAAAGTGTTCAAATTTTTGGCAGAGACATATAATAGAAATCTATTCTTTGGAGATCAATTAATATATTCTAATTAAGAAGACTTATAATTTAGCATGAACTTATCTAAATGTGCTTATCAAACAGGTTAATGTTAAAATGTTAGCATTATAAATGATACTTATGCTGACAAAATTAGAAAAATAGCGGAGCAAAAAGACTTTTTTTTTTTTTTTTTTTTTTTTTTTTTTTGTAATTCTCTTTTTTATTTCATTCAATATACATGTACAATATTCTTTGATATTATATAATTATATAGTTACAAGATACAAAACATACAATGTATAGTGAATGTTTAAATAAGAGAAAGCAAGCGAGAGAGAGAGAGAGAGAGAGAGAGAGAGAGAGAGAGAGAGTAAAATAGAACATTAACTATATGTATGCTCTTTTATACACTAAATATACAATACATATAAAAAATGGTATATAAGTCACTTTTCAAACATATTGTAAAAAAGTCGCCATTGATCTACAAACTTTGTATATTCACTCTCCTTTGTAGCAATACATTTTTGCATGTTATAAACATCAAACATGACAAATTTAAAAGAACTAAGAGACAACTTTTTGTTGATACATCTATTTTTGTAAATATAATACTTAATATTCATTACAACTAAATTTTTCACCATATCTTTCGATACAAAAATCTCCAAAAATCAATGATTTTTTATTTAAATTTAAAAATATATTAAAAGATGACAGCCAAAAATCTACTTCATTTAAAAAAGTTTTGAACAAAGTCACATTCCCAAAACAGATGAACTATTGTTTCATTACCTTTTCCGCAAAAAGTGCAAGAGGGGTCGTCCCTAACTTTTTATTTTATGTAAAAAAGCATTTGTACCAATAATATTATGATTTATTCTATATTGAAACCACTGTAATTTAGAGCCATATATTTTTGAGAAATTCATTTTATATATTTTTCTAAAGTCATCATTATTCAAATCATCAAAGATCTTTTTCCATTTATCTCTTGAAACTGGAATACAGTTATTTTGTTTTAGTATAATATATATGTCTATTGAACTTTTTTGTTTTTCAAGAATACTGTAAGGGCACATGGGATAAAAGGGCATTCAACCTTCGATAATTTAATTTAACTGTTTGACTTTTTCAACATTTGTCTTACGCTTGATATCATACCGTTATATTCTAAAAAGTTTACATTTACCTTATACATGCGGTTAAATTCCTGAAGGGACATAATTTCGCCCTCGCTATTTAACAAGTCATTTATAAATCTAATGCCTCTTTCATACCATGCATCGTAACAAACAGATTTTTTACCAATTTTTATATTATCATTATACCAGATAAAATCTTTTGAAGGTTCATGTTTGTCTCTATTATTATTAATGTGTTTCATCAAAATGATACATGCCTGAAATACATCGATCCAGAATTTATTTTTTATGTATGGTAATTTTGTATTTATATAATCATTCCCTATGCTAAAAAATTTTGTAATATCTATCATTGTTCCAAGTATATGTTGCCAATTTCCATTGTTAAAAATTAAACGTTTTATCCAAGATAATTTCAGAGCATTGATATACGAAGGTAGATTAATCATTTTTAAGCCCCCCTGTTCATACTCTTTGATTGCAACTTCTTTTTTCACCTTACCAATGGGACCATCCCAAATAAATTCGAAAAACATTGAATTCAACTCATTAATAAAATTTTGGTTTGGTGTTGGTATTGAAATGAACAGATGGTTGAATTGAGAAATTACAAGTTTTAAGGACAGTGATTTTCCTATAGGGGTCAGTTGTCTTTTTCTCCAATTATTTATAATTGTTTTAATGATGCTGACTCTTTTTTTATAGTTAATTTCACAAATCTTTTCGATATCTACATCAAAAATTATACCAAGTAGTGTAAATTTGTGTTTCCCCATTGTAATTTATAATCGGTGCATAATTTTTCGTTACTATATTTTTTATTCCCAATCCATATAATCTGAGTTTTTTCAAAATTTATTTTCAGTCCCGAAATATTTGCAAATGTAGTAAGTTCGTTTATGGTATTTCTTAATGAGTTTTCCGAGCCATCTAAAATGAGTGAAGTGTCGTCTGCATATAAAGATATTTTGAACTCATTGTCGTTAATTTTTATACCCTTTATATTATCATTATTTCTTATTTTGATGGCGAGAATTTCAACACATAGTAAAAACAAGTAAGGGGATAGTGGGTCACCTTGTCTACAGCCTCTTTTTATTTCAAAAAAACTTGATAGATTCCCCCCTTGGTTTATCGCAGATTTAATGTTGCTATAAAAAGTTTTTATCCAAGACTTTATGGAAACTCCAAAATTAAAAAATTCTAAAACATTGTCAATAAAAGACCAAGATATAGAGTCAAATGCTTTTTCAAAATCTATTAATAAAAGTACGGTAGGCCAGGTATGTCATTCTGTTCTGTATATTGCATAATATCATAAATTAGTCTAGTGTTTTCTCCAATATATCTACCTGGAGTAAACCCAGTTTGGTCTGTTCCTATCAGATGTGTTAAAAAAGGCTTTATTCTATTGGCAATAACCCCTGATCCCAGTTTGTAGACGGTATTTAAAAGAGATATTGGTCTCCAGTTTTTAATAAATTGTTTTGGCTTTCCCTCTTTTGGAATACATGTAATTATCCCTTCCCTTTGAGTACTTGACAATTCCCCCTTTTTATAGCCATAATTAAGCGATCGTACAACAAAACCCCCCAGTTCATTCCAGAAAACTTTGAAAAATTCAACAGTGAAACCATCAGAACCTGGGCTTTTATCGTTTTTTCATTTTCTTTAAAGTTTCAAGAGCTTCAGTTTTTGTTATTAACCCCTCGATTTGTTCAGCTTCATTGTTACTTAATTTTGGAATTTTCCATTGATTAAGACATTCATTCAAATTAGCATCAGAAGTACAAAGGGCTTCAGAATATAAGTGTTTGTAAAAGTTTTCTAATTCTTGTAATATTTCATTTTGTTTATTTATAATTTCACCATTTTCCTTTTCAACTCTAGGTATTATCTTATCTATAAAATTTTTGATTCTAAATTGCAAAAATATTTGGTAGGTTTTTCTCCTTCTGTTATCCACTTTGTTCTAGATCTTAATAAGATGCCTTTTAAATTTTCTTTTCTTAAGTTTTCAAGAATATGTTTTTTTTCTTCTAAATCTCCAATACTTGACTCAGTTAAATTAATTTCTAAATTTTGAATATCTCTAATTAAGTTTTTTTCTATTTCTATTTTTTCTTTCTTTTTAAAACTAGCATATGAAATGGTTTTTCCTCGAATTTCCATCAGTAGAGTATCAAGAAATAATTGGTCATTTATTTTTAATTGAATTTCATCAATTGGGATGCAATCAACGTTTAAGAGATTATATACAGGAATCATATATTGTATCTTAATGTCATAAATTAAAGTTTTTATAAGCCTTATGTAATTTATATCGGAGAGAAGAGAATTATTAAATTTCCATAAGCCTTTTCCTTTTTTGAATTCATTAAATCTTAATTTTAATCTAACAAATGAATGGTCAGAACGGTAGCTGGACTCTATTTTAACACAAAATGCATTCGTAAAAAAGGTATATGACAAAAGGAAAAAATCTAATCTTGCTTGTTTTAATGGGGATTTTTTTCTCCATGTATATCTTTTCAGTTCTGGGTTAAGTTCTCTGAAGGGTTCAAAACAATCTTTCTTTTGTATATGATCTAATAATATTTTTCTGGCCTTTGGGTTGTTAATATGAAGATAATTATATGCATCGATCTTCAGATCTAAACATAAATTAAAGTCCCCACAAACGATAAAATTGTCATTTCCAAAATCGTCAACTATTTCAAAGATCATTTCGTAAAATTTGGGAGAGTCTACATTTGGGCCATAAAGATTTACAAGGGTAATTTTCTCATTACTGACAATAATTTCTAAAACTATGTAATTTCCATTTACATCTCTTTTTTCGCGCAACACTTTATATTCAAAATTATTATTAAACAATATACATACTCCTCTTGCATTAGATTTATAAGAACTAAAAAAACAGTCATTTCCCCATTCATTAATAATACCTAACTCCTTTTCCCGGGTAAAATGAGTGTCTTGAATACAGTAAATATTGCAATTAAATAATTTAATATAATTAAAAACATCTTTTCTTTTCAATCTGTCTCCTAATCCTTGACAGTTAAACGATATAATTTCAACCATTATTCATGCTTTGTTTAAATGCTTCAGTCACAAAATATGAAAAGTAAAGTAAAGAGGAAGATTAGAAAAAAATAAAGTGCTAAGAGTAAAAGGTATAGATAATTAAGTTAGAGAGTAGATTAACTAAAATAAAGGAAAAAGTTTTGATCACAGTGAAAGTAAAGTTTGCATGAAAACATCTCCAGTCCTTTAGGGGAAGGCAAAACTGAACTTTAGGTATGTATATATAAATGTCACTATTACCATAAACACATATATGCATGGACATTCATTTTCTTGACACCTTAGTTTAAGTTTGTATCTATCAAACTAAATCTTTTAAGAAGGAAAGTTTCACACAACGTTTACCCAATAGAAAAAAGGTCTTGAAGCATATGCAAAAATACACTAACAACAACGAAAAATAATAATAAAAAATTGTATAATAAAGTAGCCGGACCTTCATGGCTTGATGACAGCGTTTACAATCACGGGTGAATCCACGCTACACAAATAAAAATTAAATATATTATCACCTGCGTATGATAATGATAGTACTATCACACATTCGCGCGATTATTTGTATTATGTAACTGTTTAGTACATGATTCTTTCTGTTTTAAACGCCATCATCATACCGTGAACGACCTATACATGCTCAAAACTCATATAGATACACGATAAAATATACACATGAGCAATGTGAGAAACCACAGTTTTATGATAGAAAAATACATATACAGAACATGTACATGTAGATGAGCCAAGGGTGTGTGATACTTTAAAATAAATATTCAAAGTAATAGCCCACCAAGCATATATATTTTTTTATGCACATGAGTAAACACAGAGAAAAGTGATCGTGAAAAATATACAAAATAATAACAAAAAAGCAATGCAAAGGTAAGACAAAAAATTGTATCCATGTCCTGAAACTGTATCATATTTATGACAGTAATATAGAAACATCTGTACTGCAGATGTACTTATCCCAGCAATACAACAACCGCAGCAATTTTGACGTTGATACGATTTAACTTTACCTAAAAATGAAAATCATAGTTAACCTTGAGAATTATCAATAATTCAAGTGAACGTCAATACATGACGGAATTGTAAAAATGCGCTAAAATTCGTGTACGCTGACATAGATACATCTGCAATACTCCTCAAGTATACATATATCCTATTTGATAATTGTTATTGTCATGATCATTTATAAGTTTCATTTTGATTTTGGTGCAACCCTCTGAATCGCTGATTTGGCAGCATTTTTAAAGTAACTGAATCTCTTGTGTCCTAGTTTTTGACCGAACACTCGCGAAACCACTACCAGTGCATTATTGATACTATCTTCCTTCATAGAATTAAGAATGCATCTACCTCCACTGTACTCACCGTCATCATCAATACCATCATGCATTACACCTTTATCATCTGTAAAACGATACGCAACGATATTGTGCGTTGAAGAGGCCACAGACGGCATTGAAAGTAATTGAGCAAGGGCTTCTCAAACATTCTGATTAGACGTTATGGACACCGCACGTCCCATAATCACATTGCCGTTTTCACTAAAAGTATCTCCTGTGGAGAAATTGTATTTATTTTTTACATATAGTGCTGAATGGAAAACATCGGTAGCTTTCGGTAACTCAACCTTTTCTCTAAACAATGTGCCGCTACGCTTAAAGATCAATTTGTCGCCCGAGACTTTGGTATCTATGTTTTGTTTGTTTAACTGCCCCTGGATGTCAAATAAGCGTTTTCTCTTTTCACGGATGGATTCTGGATATTGGACGTTTATACGGATTTTTAAATTTTTGTCTCTCAGTATTTTCGACTTTGTCAAAATTAATTCACGATCTCTAGGTTCATGTAATGTCGCAATCACCGCTCTTGGAAATTTATTAAACTTGGAGGGAGGGGGGCCTGTTCTATGTATACGATCTATGGGGATTGCCCTACCAATACCTAGTTCCTCTCGGAAGATTTGTTGTACCTTATCGTTTAGATTCTCATGGTCGTTTTCTATTAGCCCCGTAATGACTATATTGTCTTTCATTGATCTACTTTGTAAGTCAATTATTTGATTTTGTTGAGTATCTAGTTTTTGTTCCAACCTAATTATGTACCCATGGAGAAGTTTCATTTCATTATTACTTTTTGTGTTTTGTTCTTGAAGTAAAGTGATATCACACATATGATTGTTAACTTCCTGTATAACCGAGTTAAGTTTACCATTAACACCATTGTCCGGGTCATTAATATCTTTTTCTAATTTTGAAAGTTTTCTATCGAGTGTTGAAATTTTTTCATCTTGTCTATCGATTCTCCCCACTACATCTGATAGGGTTTGTTTAATATCACTGATACCAGACAAAATTTCTTTCACTGTATCATTAGTAAGACTAACACTACTACTACTACCACCTGTAGACATGTTCGTAGAAGATAAACTGTTCGTATTATCACCTGAGTTTACACCTGTAATATTACCTGATGTTACACCTGTATATGTACTATTGTTTTTATTTGGACTATTGGGACTATTGGGATTACTACTCACGGAATTTTTCTCGTTAAATGACTCCGATTTTCCTGAAAATTCCCTTTTCCTTTTACTTTTTCTCCCCATCTAGTACCATCGGGTTAAACACAATAATCTTCTAAACACATAGATACAAAAATTATTCCAATCTCCCAAATAAAACTGGAGATATTTTAGAAAAATTTACTCCACCCAGGACATGTCCATTTACCCGGACAGTCACGTGATAAAATTCTAATAATAATTACAAACTTAAGTTCATTTTTAGTTGCAAGAATATCACTTGAAAATTTATATGAAACTTAAATATATCAGCATACTTATTTTTACTGATGTAACAGGAGGGAGGAAACACCTAAAAAAACTCATCTTCACCAAGTGGCCCTCTTAAGAATCCAACCCAGCTCTTCCAGGTGATAATTGAGTGCTCTACTAAAGGGCTAAAAGATCCGACCAGAAAGTCTGGCAGTAAATTACTCTGATATACCTGCTATATACAACACCAACACCTGATAGCTCAACCACACTACACTTAAATGACAGAAGATTTGCAAATTTGTTACATAATCTGTTATTCCACTATTCACAATGTCATTTCTGAAGTCAACTTAATAATACAGTAAAACCTCGTTATAACGCCAACATTTATCCATTAATATTTTGGCGTTATAATGAGTTTGGCGATAAACTGAGTGAGACAGAAACCAGAAGTTGACACGTGTACTTTTTGTGGTCACGTTAGAGTGGGATATATAAGTTAAAATCGGAATTGGAGACAGCTCGGTTAAATCATGTTCAGTGGTAGACTCATGTGATTCAAAGAATAATTTCATTGATTTATTATATTCTGGGTTCGAGCATTAGTAAATACAACTTCAATGCCTTTTCAGTTCAGAATACATAGAACTCTTGTGTCATTTTCTTGGAGTGCCTCCGTCACCATCAGATTCATGGGCAGTAATAAGCTTCTTTGCTAGCTAAATTATCACCAGCAGTTCTCCGTTTTACTTCAATTCCCCATAACATTGGAAAAATAATCAGCAGTTTCTGTGTAATTTAAGCATGTTTTCATAATATTTTATAATATACTTTTTCTGTTTAATATCCAACGGAATTCCTTTTTCTTTTGGGTATCGACGTTTTGTTTATACATTAAATATAATCAACAAACAAAACAAAGATCAGCTGAGTATTTTTTTATTTATAAAAGTAAACACAATTGAGTAATCGCTATTTTCTAGTTATTGGTAAGCCATACATACAGGTAGTTGTATACGCATGAATGCGTCTCTGACTGTCCAACAGCGTGTCTTCTGTAAATAAAATCAGTCACCTGTGACCATGTTAATTGGCGATAATATCGAGGTTACAATAACCGTAAAATGATCATTTGTTATCAGTTAAGGGTGGCAGATGGCGATAGGCGAATTTGGCATTAAAACAGGATTTTATGTGAGGGGAAAACGGGTCTAGATGATACTTTGGCGATAAGCGAGTTTGGCGAAAAATCGGGTGGGAATAGATCGAGGTTTTACTGTATATAAATAGTGCCCTTGGTTGAGGGAAATATGGAGGATTGTCTCACCAAGGGAACATTATCTCCTGAGCCGACAGGCATTTACCTTTTATTCCGTCAAAGCCTGTTTAAGATGCATAAAATTGCATATAATAAAGAACTGTAGAAGTTACTGGTCTACAGATGAGGTAATATTAAGTAGGATCACTCGGAAGTTTCCGTGATGAACATTCCTAAGTTTCCGTGTTTAGCAGTGAACATTGCAATATCCCATGGCAATGTCGACCGCTGCTTCAAACACTCTGTTCATACCACTTGATTAGAAATTGACCAATAATAGTGTAAGAATTTTCCGTGAGGTATAATAATATACATTATTTTACCTCATGTAATTTTCAAGTAATTTGATTGGATAACTAACTATTTGAAAATAAAATAATATCACCCTTAGATTTACTAAGAATAAAGAATGGCGCGTGTGCTTCAGGGTAACATTAGTTGAGGAGTTATGGTAACGGGTAATATTACAAAAAATATCACATGCGCAAAAGGAATCCTAAATTACACAATCGAACGCATTTCGATCACAAGCAGCTAAATGTTTTATGGATACGATCTTTTATTAATATACATTAATATACATCACATGCAAGCGTTTCCTTGATCAAGACTACCTGTCATCAGACGACAGACGACAACCGTCGATTGGTACAGTTATCATTTTTTATAAGTAACAGAGAATCTCAGTTTAAGAGAATATCTGGAGAAAGACATTTGGCATAATAAAATGAATATAACATTCATAAGAGGGTGATATTGCATATTTTCACCCCTTGGAAACCATTGTCAACCTCGGCTTCGCCTCGGTTGACAATGATTCCTCAGGGTGAAAATATGCAATATCACCCTCTTATGAAAGTTAAATTTATATAATGTTGCATTGATCTGAAACTAAAGATATACTTATTTTGTCTTACCAAGTTTAATTTCATTCAGGTCAGATGGAATCATTTCCGCCACAAGTTTGATTTTCTTCCCTATTTGTACGCTTCCTGTTACTGGGTTACCAAGGATATCTGTGATATTTAACTGAAAACTTGATTTTGGTGCTGTGTTAGACACTTGCCTTTGTATCTCATCTGGTGCTGTTAAACTTAAAAAAATTAAAATTCACAGTGAAATAGAATAGTGTTTTGTTTTTTTTTTTTTTTTGCAGCTAATCAAATGTTAATACTCATGTAACAGGAAAAGAAAAAAAATGCTTGGCAAAACCAGGACTCAAACCTGTGACCTTCCCAATAC
Organism: Tegillarca granosa; assembly: GCA_029721355.1. NCBI lineage: Eukaryota > Metazoa > Mollusca > Bivalvia > Arcoida > Arcidae > Tegillarca > Tegillarca granosa. The sequence continues at coordinate 31,457,834 of CM056606.1, read as the reverse complement.
TAGTAGGACAATTTCTACCAAGTACAGCCACTTATCATGCACCACATTCATCTTTTTTCTGTCACATCCCTCCCTTCTATTTTTTGATCAACCAATTTGAATAAAAACTACCTGGTTCTATCCTGGATCCACTGTTGGCCACTTCCAAGGGTCTGATGAGCCCCAAATATAACAGGTGGGGAAAAAATCAATAGCCAAACCAGGATTTGAACAAAAACCTTCCAAATACTACAGGAATGCTCTACTGACTGAGCTACCAGGCCACCCATCAAGCCCAGTCTGCTACACTTATATCAAGGTGAGCAGCTCTGGGATGGGGGTGAAACTAGTATCTGAAGAAAACTACAGCCTTTTGTAAGTTTGACCAATCAGGTTTCAGTATGCTGAAGAACTTTAATAATAAGCATATCAATGAGGTTTCATTGAAACCCAATCAATATTAGAAGAGTGGCCACTGAAACCAGCCACTGACCAATCAGCAGTATGGTAATCAATTATTTTGATTTTGACTTAAATAATAAACACACTAACCAAGTTCGGTTAAAATCCATGCAATCATAATCATAAAAAAATTCTGAAAACTATTTATCAATCATATTTCAGTTTACCAAATTATAATGCATGAATTTTGTCAAATGTCAGACTAAGCTTTTTGAAAAATAAATACAATAACTTTGATTTATCAAAATCCAAAATTGAAAAGTAATTTGAAAATCACTAGCCAATATGATTGCAGTATTATAATAAGCTATCTACACTTTTTGTCATACTTTAAACCTAGGTACTTCACAAAATAACCAATTAATATGTCAAGAAGCCATCATCCTACCAACAGCTTTATACCAATCATGCCAACCATTGTTGCCATAATGACCCCTATATGCCATCTGCAATTCTAGCATGTGATACAAAACTAGGACTTGAAGGTATAAGGTTGGTTACAAAACAAGAACAACACATCAAAGTCATGGAATGATCAATTTATAGGCTGTAACCAACTCCCAAAAAATCAAAGTCATGGAAAGATCAACTTAGAGGCTGTCATCAACTCCCAACACATCAAAGTCATTGAAGGATCAACTTAGAGGCTGTCATCAACTCCCAACACATCAAAGTCATGGAAGGATCAACTTAGAGGCTGTCATCAACTCCCAACACATCAAAGTCATGGAAGGATCAACTTAGAGGCTGTCATCAACTCCCAACACATCAAAGTCATGGAAGGATCAACTTAGAGGCTGTCATCAACTCCCAACACATCAAAGTCATGGAAGGATCAACTTAGAGGCTGTCATCAACTCTCAACACATCAAAGTCATGGAAGGATCAACTTAGAGGCTGTCATCAACTCCCAACACATCAAAGTCATGGAAGGATCAACTAAGAGGTTGTCATCAACTCCCAACACATCAAAAGCATGGTAGGATCAACTTAGAGGCTGTCATCAACTCCCAACACATCAAAGTCATGGAAGGATCAACTTAGAGGCTGTCATCAACTCCCAACACATCAAAGTCATGGAAGGATCAACTAAGAGGTTGTCATCAACTCCCAACACATCAAAGTCATGGAAGGATCAACTTAGAGGCTGTCATCAACTCCAAAGACATCAAAGTCATGGAAGGATCAACTAAGAGGTTGTCATCAACTCCCAACACATCAAGTCATGGAAGGATCAACTTAGAGGTTGTCATCAACTCCAAAGACATCAAAGTCATGGAAGGATCAACTTAGAGGCTGTCATCAACTCCCAACACATCAAAGTCATGGAAGGATCAACTTAGAGGTTGTCATCAACTCCAAAGACATCAAAGTCATGGAAGGATCAACTAAGAGGTTGTCATCAACTCCCAACACATCAAAGTCATGGAAGGATTAACTTAGAGGTTGTCATCAACTCCCAACACATCAAAGTCATGGAAGGATCAACTTAGAGGCTGTCATCAACTCCCAACACATCAAAGTCATGGAAGGATCAACTTAGAGGCTGTCATCAACTCTCAACATATAAAAGTCAAGGAAGGATCAACTTAGAGGCTGTCATCAACTCCCAACACATCAAAGTCATGGAAGGATCAACTTAGAGGCTGTCATCAACTTCCAACACATCAAAGTCATGGAAGGATCAACTTAGAGGCTGTCATCAACTCTCAACACATCAAAGTCATGGAAGGATCAACTTAGAGGCTGTCATCAACTCCCAACACATCAAAGATCAACTTAGAGGCTGTCATCAACTCTCAACACATCAAAGTCATGGAAGGATCAACTTAGAGGCTGTCATCAACTCCCAACACATCAAAGTCATGGAAGGATCAACTTAGAGGCTGTCATCAACTCCCAACACATCAAAGTCATGGAAGGATCAACTAAGAGGTTGTCATCAACTCCCAACACATCAAAAGCATGGTAGGATCAACTTAGAGGTTGTCATCAACTCCCAACACATCAAAAGCATGGTAGGATCAACTTAGAGGTTGTCATCAACTCTCAACACATCAATGTCACAGAAGGATTTACTTAGAGGCTTTCATCAACTTCCAACACATCAAAGTCATGCAAGGATCAACTAAGAGGCATTCATAAAATCTCAAAACAACAAAGATCAACTTGGTGGCTGTCATCAACTCCAAACACTTCAAAGTCATGGGAGGATCAACTTAGAGGCTGTCATCAACTCCTAACACATCAAAGTCATGGAAGGATCAACTAAGAGGCTGTCATCAACTCCCAACACATCAATGTCACAGAAGGATTTACTTAGAGGCTTTCATCAACTTCCAACACATCAAAGTCATGGAAGGATCAACTAAGAGGCATTCATAAAATCTCAAAACAACAAAGATCAACTTGGTGGCTGTCATCAACTCCAAACACATCAAAGTCATGGGAGGATCAACTTAGAGGCTGTCATCAACTCCTAACACATCAAAGTCATGGAAGAATCAACTAAGAGGCTGTCATCAACTCTCAACACATCAAAGTCATGGAAGTATCAACTTAGAGGCTGTCATCAACTTCCAACACATCAAAGTCATGGAAGGATCAACTTAGAGGCTGTCATCAACTCCCAACCATCATAGTCATGGAAGGATCAACTTAGAGGCTGTCATCAACTCCTAACACAGCAAAGATCAACTCAGAGGCTGTCATCAACTCTCAACAGATCAAAGTCATATAAGGGTCAACTTAGAGGCTGTCATCAACTCCCAACACATCAAAGTCATGGAAGGATCAACTTAAAGGCTGTCATCATCTCCCAACACATCAAAGTCATTGAAGGATCAACTTAGAGGCTGTCATCACTCCCAACACATCAAAGTCATGGAAGGATCAACTTAGAGGCTGTCATCAACTCCCAACACATCAAAGTCATGGAAGGATCAACTTAGAGGCTGTCATCAACTCCCAACACATCAAAGTCATTGAAGGATCAACTTAGAGGCTGTCATCAACTCCCAACACATCAAAGTCATGGAAGGATCAACTTAGAGGCTGTCATCACTCCCAACACATCAAAGTCATGGAAGGATCAACTTAAAGGCTGTCATCATCTCCCAACACATCAAGTCATTGAAGGATCACTTAGAGGCTGTCATCAACTCTCAACACATCAAAGTCATGGAAGGATCAACTTAGAGGCTGTCATCAACTCTCAACACATCAAAGTCATGGAAGGATTAACTTAGAGGCTGTCATCAACTCCCAACACATCAAAGTCATGGAAGGATCAACTTAAAGGCTGTCATCAACTCCCAACACATCAAAGTCATGGAAGGATCAACTAAGAGGCTGTATCAACTCCCAACACATCAAAGTCATGGAAGGATCCAAACTTAGAGGCTGTCATCAACTCCCAACACATCAAAGTCATGGAAGGATCAACTTAGAGGCTGTCATCAACTCCCAACACATCAAAGTCATGGAAGGATCAACTTAGAGGCTGTCATCAACTCCCAAAACATCAAAGTCATGGAAGGATCACTTAGAGGCTGTCATACAAACTCCCAACACATCAAAGTCATGGAAGGATCACTTAGAGGCTGTCATCAACTCCCACACATCAAAGTCATGGAAGGATCACTTAGAGGCTGTCATCAACTCCCAAAACATCAAAGTCATGGAAGGATCAACTTACAGGCTGTCATCAACTCCCAACACATCAAAGTCATGGAAGGATCAACTAAGAGGCTGTCATCAACTCCCAACACATCAAAGGTCATGGAAGGATCAACTAAGAGGCTGTCATCAACTCTCAACACATCAAAGTCATGGAAGGATCAACTTAAAGGCTGTCATCATCTCCCAACACATCAAAGTCATTGAAGGATCAACTTAGAGGCTGTCATCAACTCCCAACACATCAAAGTCATGGAAGGATCAACTTAGAGGCTGTCATCAACTCCCAACACATCAAAGTCATGGAAGGATCAACTTAGAGGCTGTCATCAACTCCCAACACATCAAAGTCATGGAAGGATCAACTTAGAGGCTGTCATCAACTCCCAACACATCAAAGTCATGGAAGGATCAACTTAGAGGCTGTCATCAACTCCCAACACATCAAAGTCATGAAGGATCAACTTAGAGGCTGTCATCAACTCCCAACACATCAAAGTCATTGAAGGATCAACTTAGAGGCTGTCATCAACTCCCAACACATCAAAGTCATGGAAGGATCAACTTAAAGGCTGTCATCAACTCCCAACACATCAAAGTCATGGAAGGATCAACTTAAAGGCTGTCATCATCTCCCAACACATCAAAGTCATTGAAGGATCAACTTAGAGGCTCTCATCAACTCTCAACACATCAAAGTCATGGAAGGATCAACTTAAAGGCTGTCATCAACTCCCAACACATCAAAGTCATGGAAGGATCAACTTAAAGGCTGTCAACAACTCCCAACACATCAAAGTCATGGAAGGATCAACTAAGAGGCTGTCATCAACTCCCAACACATCAAAGTCATGGAAGGATCAACTTAGAGGCTGTCATCAACTCTCAACACATCAAAGTCATGGAAGGATCAACTTAGAGGCTGTCATCAACTCCCAACATATAAAAGTCAAGGAAGGATCAACTTAGAGGCTGTCATCAACTCCCAACACATCAAAGTCATGGAAGGATCAACTTAGAGGCTGTCATCAACTCCCAACATATAAAAGTCAAGGAAGGATCAACTTAGAGGCTGTCATCAACTCCCAACACATCAAAGTCATGGAAGGATCAACTTAGAGGCTGTCATCAACTCTCAACACATCAAAGTCATGGAAGGATCAACTTAGAGGCTGTCATCAACTCCCAACATATAAAAGTCAAGGAAGGATCAACTTAGAGGCTGTCATCAACTCTCAACACATCAAAGTCATGGAAGGATCAACTTAGAGGCTGTCATCAACTCCCAACATATAAAAGTCAAGGAAGGATCAACTTAGAGGCTGTCATCAACTCCCAACACATCAAAGTCATGGAAGGATCAACTTAGAGGCTGTCATCAACTCCCAACACATCAAAGTCATGGAAGGATCAACTTAGAGGCTGTCATCAACTCCCAACACATCAAAGTCATGGAAGGATCAACTAAGAGGCTGTCATCAACTCCCAACACATCAAAGTCATTGAAGGATCAACTTAGAGGCTGTCATCAACTCCCAACACATCAAAGTCATGGAAGGATCAACTTAGAGGCTGTCATCAACTCCCAAAACATCAAAGTCATGGAAGGATCAACTTAGAGGCTGTCATCAACTCCCAAAACATCAAAGTCATGGAAGGATCAACTAAGAGGCTGTCATCAACTCCCAACACATCAAAGTCATGGAAGGATCAACTTAGAGGCTGTCATCAACTCCCAACACATCAAAGTCATGGAAGGATCAACTAAGAGGCTGTCATCAACTCCCAACACATCAAAGTCATGGAAGGATCAACTTAGAGGCTGTCATCAACTCCCAACACATCAAAGTCATGGAAGGATCAACTTAGAGGCTGTCATCAACTCCCAACACATCAAAGTCATGGAAGGATCAACTTAAGGCTGTCATCAACTCCCAACACATCAAAGTCATGGAAGGATCAACTAAGAGGCTGTCATCAACTCTCACACATCAAAGTCATGGAAGGATCAACTTAGAGGCTGTCATCAACTCTCAACACATCAAAGTCATGGAAGGATCAACTTAGAGGCTGTCATCAACTCCCAACACATCAAAGTCATGGAAGGATCAACTTAGAGGCTGTCATCAACTCTCAACACATCAAAGTCATGGAAGGATCAACTTAGAGGCTGTCATCAACTCCCAACACATCAAAGTCATGGAAGGATCAACTTAGAGGCTGTCATCAACTCCCAACACATCAAAGTCATGGAAGGATCAACTTAGAGGCTGTCATCAACTCCCAACACATCAAAGTCATGGAAGGATCAACTTAGAGGCTGTCATCAACTCCCAACACCAATCAAAGTCACTGGAAGGATCAACTTAAGAGGCTGTGCATCAACTCCCAACACATCAAAGTCATGGAAGGATCAACTTAGAGGCTGTCATCAACTCTCAACACATCAAAGTCATGGAAGGATCAACTAGAGGCTGTCATCAACTCCTCAACACATCAAAGTCATGGAAGGATCAACTTAGAGGCTGTCATCAACTCTCAACACATCAAAGTCATGGAAGGATCAACTTAGAGGCTGTCATCAACTCCCAACACATCAAAGTCATGGAAGGATCACTTAAGAGGCTGTCATCAACTCCCAACACATCAAAGTCATGGAAGGATCAACTTAGAGGCTGTCATCAACTCCCAACACATCAAAGTCATGGAAGGATCAACTTAGAGGCTGTCATCAACTCCCAACACATCAAAGTCATGGAAGGATCAACTTAGAGGCTGTCATCAACTCCCAACACATCAAAGTCATGGAAGGATCAACTTAGAGGCTGTCATCAACTCCCAACACATCAAAGTCATGGAAGGATCAACTAAGAGGCTGTCATCAACTCCCAACACATCAAAGTCATGGAAGGATCAACTAAGAGGCTGTCATCAACTCCCAACACATCAAAGTCATGGAAGGATCAACTTAGAGGCTGTCATCACACTCCCAACAACATCAAAGTCATGGAAGGATCAACTTAGAGGCTGTCATCAACTCCCAACACATCAAAGTCATGGAAGGATCAACTAGAGGCTGTCATCAACTCCCAACACATCAAAGTCATGGAAGGATCAACTTAGAGGCTGTCATCAACTCCCAACACATCAAAGTCATGGAAGGATCAACTAAGAGGCTGTCATCATCTCCCAACACATCAAAGTCATGGAAGGATCAACTTAGAGGCTGTCATCAACTCCCAACACATCAAAGTCATGGAAGGATTACCTTAGAGGCTGTCATCAACTCCCAACACATCAAAGTCATGGAAGGATCAACTTAGAGGCTGTCATCAACTCCCAACACATCAAAGTCATGGAAGGATCAACTTAGAGGCTGTCATCAACTCCCAACACATCAAAGTCATGGAAGGATCAACTTAGAGGCTGTCATCAACTCCCAACACATCAAAGTCATGGAAGGATCAACTTAGAGGCTGTCATCAACTCCCAACACATCAAGTCATGGAAGGATCAACTTAAAGGCTGTCATCAACTCCCAACACATCAAAGTCATGGAAGGATCAACTTAAAGGCTGTCATCATCTCCCAACACATCAAAGTCATGAAGGATCAACTTAGAGGCTCTCATCAACTCTCAACATCAAAGTCATTGAAGGATCAACTTAGAGGTTGTCATCAACTCCAAAGACATCAAAGTCATGGAAGGATCAACTTAGAGGTTGTCATCAACTCCCAAAACATCAAAGTCATGGTAGGATCAACTTAGAGGCTGTCATCAACTCCCAACTCATCAAAGTCATGGTAGGATCAACTTAGAGGTTGTCATCAACTCCCAAAACATCAAAGTCATGGTAGGATCAACTTAGAGGCTGTCATCAACTCCCAACACATCAAAGTCATGGTAGGATCAACTTAGAGGCTGTCATCAACTCCCAACTCATCAAAGTCATGGAAGGATCAACTTAGAGGTTGTCATCAACTCCCAACACATCAAAGTCATGGAAGGATCAACTAAGAGGCTGTCATCAACTCTCAACACATCAAAGTCATGGGAGGATCAACTTAGAGGCTGTCATTTACTCCCGATAATTCAACTGTGGATGTGAATGGGTACTTAGTTTGTCAACCTATTGTACACATTCTTTGGTAAAAGATTTTTGATACATGGTACCTGTTGTTACACTTAAATTCATCATATATTTTAATTAGTCAGAGGTGATTTACTTTTAGAACAATAATTTCCTCGGATCTAAATGTTTCACCTCGTTAGTTTTTGATTGCGTAGATAAAACATTACTTTAACATAAACTTTCATATTTTGACATGCAGCTGCTGCCTATGAAGACACTGGGAAAGTAACACCTAAGTCTTGCCTTATAGCAATGCCAGGCTTGACAAAAACTGTTCCCCAAAATTACCAAGTTAGTATTTTTATAAAAACTTGTAACAAAAAAAAGTTACACCTCTTTAACTTTTCTAAAATAAATACATTTCAATCTTGAAGATTACAAAAATTAAAATGGCAAAACTATACTTTTTATATTTAAAATTAAATTTCCAAAATTTGCATCAAGCAAAAAAAATCTCATTTAAATCAGGAGCTGGGTTGTTGACCTACATAATGGAATATGGCAAATCATGGTTCCATTGATACTGTTTTCACAAACTTGGCTCAAAGCAGTAAAACAACTTGGCCATAAAAAATACCTTACACAAATACTGAATAAGCTATATTTATTTACCTTTGACCTATGTCTGTCTGTTGAGTGTCTGAGTTTGTGTTATCATCATAAGTACATGTTATCATAAATTCATCTTGATACGAGAAGAAAAAGCTTCCAGGCTCTCCATAACCAACCGACAGTCTCAACGTGTAGGTTCTACTGTGTTCTTTTTTCTGTAATAATTGATCCAAATAAAATAAAGTGTGACAAGGGCCCTATTTTCTGTGCCCTCTCCCTTAAAAAGACTCAAAATTGTTCTTAATTACATTTTAGATGGCTGCAAAATTGGTGATGTGATGTGAAACAACATTACACAACCAACATATTAAAAAGAACTGAATGACATCAGACTTACATAAAATATGACCAAAAAAGAGAACAAAATTTGAAAACAAGAATTCCACAGATTTAAATGTCTTGCCCGATTAGTTTTTTACTGAAAAGAAAATACCTTACTTTAACATAAAGTTTCATATTTGACATGCCGCCGCCTACGACGAAGACACCAGAAAAGTAACACCTAAGTCTCGCCTTATGGCCATGGTGGCTCAACAAAAATTATGTAAGTTGTAAAGTCTTCACTTATATCTAGATGGTCAGTTCAAAGATGGTTGCAGAAACCAGAATGCCTAAAGAGAAACACTTTCACTTTTATCTAGATGGTAAGTTTAAAGATGCTTGATGAAACTGGTGAGAGTGCCTAAAGAAAACCACTGTCTTTCACTTATATCTAGGTAGGTGGTCAGTTCAAAGATGGTTGAGAAAACCAGAGTGCCTAAAGAAAACCACTGTCTTTCACTTATATCTAGGTAGGTGGTCAGTTCAAAGATGGTTGAGAAAACCAGATTGCCTAAAGAAAACCACAGTGACTGTCTTTCACTTATATCTAGGTAGGTGGTCAGTTCAAAGATGGTTGAGAAAACCAGATTGCCTAAAGAAAACCACAGTGACTGTCTTTCACTTATATCTAGGTAGGTGGTCAGTTCAAAGATGGTTGAGAAAACCAGAGTGCCTAAAGAAAACCACAGTGACTGTCTTTCACTTATATCTAGGTAGGTGGTCAGTTCAAAGATGGTTGAGAAAACCAGAGTGCCTTAAGAGAACCAATGTCTTTCAGCAAGTAAACTGCCAAATGAAATGTAAAAATATATGCCAATTTAATAAACTGACATCAGACATCAAAATTATTTGCTGCCAAATGTAAGAGCAATTTTTAACTTTTACTATAAATGAAATAATGTTAAATTTAATGTTAAATGTAAAAGAATAAAGGTGATATATGTAAAAATTCAACAAACTATTTCTAAAATTGTTACTTAATGTTAGTTTGACAAATTATACCACACCAAAAAAAAACCTCATTTAAAAAAATAATATAAAATAAAAATTCCAACAAGAATTTTTTAAAATTTCTTACAGAATAACCTAAAATTATGCTCAGGCTGAGCCTGTTTAAAAATGCAGACTTCTATAATTTTTCTTGTTTGGACCTGACTGTTCAATCTTTTAAAAAAAATTATTGTTTAAAAGTTTAATGTCTATTGTGAATATGATGATTTACATGTTTTTGAAATTTTCCTTAATTGAGAAGTATTATGATAAAGTAAATAAACTCAATATAAATTCATTTTAAATGATGATTCTCCCTAAAAAAATGGAAACACAATTGTTGTTGGTGTCCTAAACTTATTATTTTAATTGCAAATCAAACTTTTCTCTTTGAAAAAATATATCGATTTGTTTTGCAAAATATGTCATTTCAAGTTAGCTCACTCACAAAAATATGCCTTGCAAATTTTCTCATGAAATTTTGGCTAAAAACAAGGTATCAATCAATCAGATTAATACAAACATTAAAAGATAAAATATGCCATTTTGTCACAGTCTACTGCACTTTGATTCTACATATCTAATTAAACCCAAAATTATCAACTTTGATAGAAGCCACAAAATATGCCTTCATAAGTTCCATTAAAATGGGCAGGTGTTGGGCCAGCATCATTCTGAGCTTTTAGGCCCTTTAATTTCTCATAATGCATCAAGTACAATTCAAGATACCGGTAAACATAATCCGTCTATAAACAGTTTTACTTCCTAGAATTCAAAGTATGTTTTACATATTACTTAAAAATATATCCCAAACCACATGATGTAACACCCGACTTCATTTTTGGAGCTCTATGCAATATTCTCATCATCCAAAGACATCATTTTTATAACATTAGACACTTACAACAAAAATACATTCACTAGATGAATCTCCTGAAAATTTTGCTGTTCCTGTGTATTTAATCAAGCTAACAGGGTCAAGGCCTTTGTAGTAACCATCTTTACAAGTAAGCTCAACAAATATATCTAAATCAGAGATAACTTCTATAGAAGTTGTCGATGATTCGTCAGCAGCACAATTTGGATTTACTAAAATAGAAAATAAGTTATAAGTTGTTAGTGGCTAAATGTTGAGATTTCATGCCAAAGGCACGATTCTTTCATTTATATCAACTTGTCAGTTTGTGGTGGTCAGTTCTTGGTCAGTTGAGGTAAGTGGAGTATATGCACCTAGAAAATATCTACCGACTGTCATCAAGGAAACTTACAAACACAATGATACTTCTCAGAAGGATTTGAACTTAAGGCACTGTGATCTTGAAGCTAGCACTTTGAGTCCTGAGTACTGAGGCCCTATATATCATTATATAGATGACTATACATCATGGAGAAACAATGCATCATGGTTAAAATCAGACTCAAGACCCAAGGACTGAGGATTCAAGCCCCAATTAAGCAAGCAAGCAAACAAACAAACAAACAAAGAAAAAAAAAAAATCTGCTCACACTTACCTTCTAAGATATAACCATCAATGAATCCCAATACAATAGTCTAAAACAAAAAAGATTATACAATTAATGTTAAGTTATACTTTTATACTTAATAGTATGACAAGTGATAATAAAAGACAAAAATATTTTTACAAAATATGTTTTTGATAGCACTCCATATATTTAGCAACTGTATGCTTGCCAGATGTGTGTCAAATGGAAAAAACAAGAGCGCTGCCAAGCAGAGCAAAAACTGTAGGATGAGTTCAATGCACAAGGAAAATGTGTAGTAAAAAATCCAAGATGGCCAACATCAGCCACTTTGTTTTTTCAATCTGGAAAAAAATTTCCATAGCATCCTCAACTTATGTAACAACCTGTAAAAATTCAAAACATTAGCTTAAAAACTGTAGAAGAAGTTCAATGCACAAGCAAAAACCTAATGAACAGACAGACAAACGGTATACCATAATACATCCTGTCAAGTGATGGGCATATATAAAAAGTATAGCTGTTTTTTTAAGTAAAATACAGACATTAAGATGTATTTTCGATTTTTGAAAAATTTACAAGATGATCTTAATTAATGATACTTTCTTAAAGCTGCATTAAGTTTTTCAATTTTCTGAATTTTTTTGATTTTCTAAAAATATATTTTTTTAAAAATAGATATCCTCTAACCACAATCCGTGAGATTCATTTTCTAAAATTTTATTTCTTTTAGCCGTAAATAAACGGAATCCTCTGACCGGTTGGTCAGTGTTTTACGATGGTAATTATGAGCTTGGAGCATGCGCACAGATGTATGGAAAACCCTAGAATCGAAGGTGAAACATGACAGATTGCATTAATTGTCCTTCATTAATATCCAGATGTATTTGAAATGGTGTTATGTATCCCTTACTAAGTCACAAATGACAAATTCAATGAACTTCTCTGTTTAATTTATCGTATTTCACCGTTTTGAAAGTTGTGTTTAAATGACCCGGGTCTTGATGATGTAACCATGTTCTAATATTAGATCCCAAATGCTACATCTGGCTGGGTAATATTACTGTAATTTCTTTATTTATTCGAGCTTTTATCGTTGAACCAAATGTAACATTGTTCATTAGGAACATCATTAATTAGATTAGCACCATTTTAATTTTTTCTTTGGAAAACTTAATGCAGCTTTAAGCATTAGGGGGTTCAAAATTCCCCAAGTTTGAGGTCTGGGACCTTTTGATTTTACTTTTGGACCTTTGGAATTTTTACTCTACAAGTCTGATGGACCTGCTGTTTTTTTATGGGGACCATTTTTAGAATACACTTTCCTTGTGTATTAAAACAGTCTCAAAATCAGTTTTATTTATTGCAATTTGTCAAAGTTGTTGTTGTACGATCCTTTCTGGAAATGAAAATATAATGTGCAGCCACTTTGAAAACAGTATCGCTTGAGTGTTTGTAAGTTGCATATGATATATTTGTTTAATCAAGAATATAAATGAAGTTGATCAACATGAATGTCTTTGATTTTGGCACTTATGGACCTTCCAGTGTTGATATGGGATCTCCCAATCTTAATTTTGGACCTACCAAAAATAAAAGCAAAAAGTCCTGGGCCTATCATTGTGGAATATAATTTTGAACCCCTGAGAATGTTAAACAAACTTCTCAGAATAAAAAGAATGTACTTTATCTTAAGATAGTTCCCAACACCAGAGGCAAAAAATTTCCCCCGAATTGGGATTTTCTGAAAATTTGCACACACATTCCTTAGAATGTGCTTTGTTGAATAAAATAATAAAATACATGTTTGAGTTTTCGTTTTTTCAGTAGAGTGCATTAAACATATCCCAATTTTTAACAACCATTTCTCATTCCTTAATATCCAAGCAAGTTAATTTCATGTTTGTTATTAATTCAATCATAATTTGATGTAATAAAAACATATTTTGTTTTGATGGTTTTAATCAATATTTCAATAAAAGGCGTGCAATGAAGTGATATACTTAGCATTTAGATAATGAAAGCATAAGTTTTTATAACAGTGGGCAAAAATTGTCTTCATTTTCGTTGACAGTTTACCACAACAAGAGGCCCATGGGCCTTAAGACTCACCTGAGGATATGTCCAAATTGTTTGCAAAGTGCAATAGACAATATATTCAGTACAGAAACTTAACAAGTTTTCTCAAGTTAAGAACTGCCACAAAACTTAATCAGAAATATATCCAGTAACATTTCATTTAGGTAGCTTATATAATATGCATGAAGTAACTGTAGTGCAATGAATAATTTCCAAATCATCAACCAATTTCAGTATACTTATGCAACTATGTCCTTGACCTTTGAACATATATGATCATCATGTCAGTACCTACAATATTTCAATATACATGCCTGTACAAAAAGTAGTTTTCAAAGATAATTAGCAATTTAAGTCTTCTTTTGCAGCTGTGACCTTGACCTTTCAACATATGACCTTGTATCATATGTCAAAACCAGGGCTCAGGAAAACTTTGACTGAGGTGTCGGACATTTTTTTTTCAAAGTAACTGTACAACAACCGATGCAGTGAAAAAAAAAAAAAAAAAAAAAAAAAAAAAAAAAAAAAACGTTGTTATTGACTATGTATATAAAGGTTTTTAATATTAATATAGAAGTTTTTTTAAAAGGGTTTAACTACCACGAAGTTATTTAAATAAATATATATGGTCAGACTTATGTGTCCACATATTAAAGTGTTGATTCTGAACTGTCGGCGTTGACAACACATGGCTTGACGGCCATCTTTGTTTATTGACAATCGCGCATTTTCGTTTTCCCGAAGTAACACGAACTTTACTGAACCTCATTTTGAGACCTCTTTGATTTTATTTAGACTTTTTTAAAATTATTTATTTATAACTAAACAGTTTGCCAAGACCGTACTATGCGCGTTGTATTATTATTTAACATCCCGCGTGGAACCTCTTTAAAATAGTCCGACGACCATGACCTTCAAGGACTCGTTATCAGCTGTTTATGGCTTCCGTCTGTTAAGCGATGTGATTACTTAATAAACAACTTATCAACAAAAGTAATGATGATTCGGACGATGAAACAAAAGGAACAGATTGAGACCATGGATTTTAACTGATTAATAAACAAAAGCCTAATTATTAGATCCGTATTATTTATTGAAAATGACTGACAGGTGATAGCAAAGAATACTCGAGTAAAATAATGACCGATAAACATATTTATTTACGTGTCCGATTTACTGAATTCTATTTTAAACTAAAAATGTCCGACAAGCAATATTTCACATTGGACAAAAATATTTTTTGTCGGACATGTCCGGCAAATATGACCGTTTCTGGACCCCTGGTCAAAACGATCATTTACCCAATACCTACAATACTCTAATATACATGCTCATAAAAAAGTTAATAGTTTTCAAGATAATTAGCAATTTCAGTCTTCTTTTGCAGCTGCAACCTTGAACTTTCAACATATGACCTTTTACCGTATAACAAAATGATTGCCATGTCAATACCTACAATATTCTAATATACATGCCTATACAAAAAGTTAATAGTTTTCAAGATAATTAGCAATTTCAGTCTTCTTTTGCAGCTGCAACCTTGAACTTTCAACATATGACCTTGTACCGTATAACAAAATGATTGCCATGTCAATACCTATAATATTCTAATAAATTACATGCCTATACAAAAAGTTAATAGTTTTCAAGATAATTAGCAATTTCAGTCTTCTTTTGCAACTGTGACATTGACCTTTCAACATAAAATTAAAAATTAAAACGGTGCTAATCTAACTAATGATGTTCCTAATGAACAATGTTACATTTAGTTCAACAATAAAAGCTCGAATAAATGCAGAAATTACAATATTTACCCAGCGAGATGCAGCATTTAGGATCTAATATTAGAACATGGTTACGTCATCAAAAACCCGGGTAATTTAAACACAACTTTCAAAACGGTGAAATACGATAAATTAAACACAGAACTTCGTTGAATTTGTCATTTGTGACTTAGGAAGGGATACAAAACACCATTTCAAATACACCCGGATATAAATGAAGGACAATTAATGTAATCTGTTATGTTTCACTTTCGGTTCTAGGGTTTTTCCATACATCCGACATGATCCGTGCGCATGCTCCAAGCTAATAATTACCATCGTAAAACTCTGACCAACCGGTCAGAGGATTCCGTTTATTTACAGCTAAAAGACATGAAATTTTAGAAAATGAATGTCACGGATCGTGGTTAGAAGATATCTATTTTTAAAAAAATATATTTTTAGAAAATCAAAAAAAATTCAGAAATTGATAACCTTAATGCAGCTTTAAACCATATATTAAAATGATCACCATGTCAATACCTACAATATTCTAACATACATGCTTATACAAAAAGTTAATAGTTTTAAAAATAATTAGCAATTTAAGGCTTCTTTTTCAGCCTTGACCTTTCAACATATTACCTTGAACCATATATCAAAATGATTGTCATATCATTACCTACAATATTCTAATATACATGCCTATACGAAAAGTTAACAGTTTTCAAGATAATTAGCAATTTAAGTCTAATTTTGCATCTGTGACCTTAACTTTCAATACATGACCTTGAACCATTATCAAAATGACCGTTGTTGCAATACCTGCAATATTCTAATATACATGTCTATACAAAAAGTTAATAGTTTTCAAGATATACTGACAAATGCATAATT
Organism: Tegillarca granosa; assembly: GCA_029721355.1. NCBI lineage: Eukaryota > Metazoa > Mollusca > Bivalvia > Arcoida > Arcidae > Tegillarca > Tegillarca granosa. Next base: position 31,441,438 of record CM056606.1, on the reverse strand, counting down.
TTAAGCAATTTCCCCACTCAGTACCTTACAATATTCCCATTTTAGCCCCATGGCTACCATTTGTGCAAATCTGAAACTACATGACCTAAGGATGTTATAAATGAAATAACTAAGGTATATCTCTTGTACATTCAGAGGAGAAGATTTTTAAAGTTTTTCACTATTTCCCCCTTTATGGGGCCCCAAGGGGACATGACTCTTTCATTTGTGCAAATCTGAAAGGGCGTCACCTAGGCATAATTGTTACCAAGTTTCATCAAATTTGGCCCAGTGGTTTTGGAGAAGAAGATTAAAATGTAACGTTTATGGATGCACGCACGAACGCATGCACATACACATGCCGCATCATACCAAAAGCTCAAGCTGGCTAAAGCCAGGTGACCTAAAAATCCAAATTTCATAAAATCTGTGAATTACGTTCCTTTCAAAAACTACACAAATAAAGCTTGATACATATACACTACAAAATTTAAAAAACCATATACGTGGGTTTTTGTTTTCGAGATGTGGGAAGGATTATCTCCCCTACCCCTTATTTTTTAATTTGCTATTAAAAAATCAAACCAACAAAATGACATCTTTAAAGAATTATTTAAGTATTAAAGTTTGTAAAACTTCACAAAGACTAGTTTTGTATATTCTAAAAACCAAAAAATATATTAAAATGCTTGATAATTAAATTTTTTATGTATTTTTACTCTTTGAAGAACAAATTACGATTTCCGGAATTTGGCCTGTTTTCTGTTTTTGAAATTCAATTTTCTGACACTTAACAATCTTCCTGAGAAACCAGTATTTCAATTCATTGCAAGATTTGTTATGAATGAAATGATCTATTTGATATTTTGGACATTTTACAAGCTTGTTCTGTATGCTTATACACATATCATTATCGGACTTTGTCGCTACCTCTGTCAGTTAAACCAGAGAACCATGTCTGCACCCAGTACTGGCTGGTGGGATCAGAGGTAAACCATATGCCTATTTTTTCTTTATTTTTGCAGAAAAGCGATACAAACTATTAAAGATTTATGTCCAAAATACATGCAGATATTTTACGAAAGACCCATAAATTATCTAATCCTGTATATGAGGTCCCCAAATTGAGCAAAAGATCGTATAGCATTACCAGTTTATTTGCCAAACTAAATCAATTTAGAATATTTTCACAATCTTAAAAGATTAAATAAATTAAATACACTTTATAATAATTCAAAACAGAAAAATATTTCAATATGGTATATCTACTGTAGACTTGACGGGAAGTTTTGTATCTTTTATACTATAACAGATCGGTTGTTTTGTCCTGTTGAATAGAGTTACTTCCCTTGGTGCCGGCACTTACCTTAAGTCAGATGACTGTGAAACTGGGACCTGTACTTTCAAAATGGTAACTAAGTCTTGGACTGACAGACTGGCAGCCAACACAGCATCAACCTCTTTTTAAATCAATCATCAAACCCATGGTATATATATATTTTTATATATATATATATATATATATATATATATATATATATATATATATATATATATATATATATATATATATATGTATATATATATATATAAAATAACAAAATAACAAACCAACTTCTAGTGTAATCCTGTTTAATAAAGATGTTTGCAGCAGTGGATGACTAATGAAATATTGTACCAGAAGATAGGCAGAGTTGTCTCCCTTATAATTAAATCATAATGGTTAGAAATTATGAAAATTTATACTTACTGGAAACTGAATCAGGATAAAGATGAAGATATAAAACTTCATCTTCATCTTGTATATCTGAAAAAAAAAAACAATCATGCAAAAAAATGTTTTACTATTAAAATACAATTAATGTTTCTGTAAAGTCAATGGCTCACAATCTACCCTTATATAACAGTTTATGAAAGAGAAAATCCCAACATTTATCATTATTGTCATTTTCTAGTCATATTTTTGAAATAATATAATAATTTTTAAGCAATCCCAACTCATCTTAATCAATATAAACAGCTGGCTCATTATGCAATGCTAAGTCTATTTTCTGTAATAAAATCCATCATGTAAAATGTAATCTGATCTTTTTGATAGGGCTGCTGCTGTAACTGGCTGCAACCCAAGAGTCTGAATCTATCAGTGGGCTTGCAATTGGTATACTATATAAGTATTTATTTTGGCTGTGTATTAATATTAGCGCTTTTGATGTTAAATTAATTTCCACCAATATTAATATAATTAATTTTAGCTCACCTGTCTAAGGGGAAACAATGACAGCGCCAATAATAATACACGCTAAATGTTAAAACCCTCAGAAGCGCCAAATATAATATACACTTATATAAATACTTACACAGTATTACCATATACCTACTGTTCACAACATACAGGAGCCTACAGTATATATACATGTACTCATTCCTAGTCAATGTTATACATGTGCACCTGCCTGATGCTGACTTTTCTCTCTCAACTTCTACCCAAATTTCGATTGGATTTCCAGTACTTCTTGTACATGAATGTGATGAATTATCAATTCAAATTTAATGGTTACATGCTCAATATTTTAATATGAATAGGCCAGTCTTGTGGAAGAAACTATTCCATTGGTACTATATTAATATTTAAAAAACTAAAGTGTCTGCACATCACTTTCCCTAAAGTACAAACATGGCCAGTCTATTTTTGTGTCAACACTTTTACTCCAAAATACTTTGACATACGATTTTACAAATCTTATACTAGCCTAAAACATTAGAATACAAGACAATATTAACCCAAGTCTATAGTAGAGCAAAGAAAAAATACTTTGACAAGTAAAAAAAATAAAAACACTTCTTCATCCCAACAGGAGTTTAACCATGAGCGGGAAGTCCTGGGTTCAAACCCTAGCCAGTTCAAACATTTGTCCTACACAAAATTTAGGACATTGCTTTCTTGCCTGGCACTTGGCATTAAGGGAAAAAAGAATAAACTATTTTAACCAGTGTCTTTATAACATGACTGGGGGGAAATGGAATGCTTGTCTCTGGCATACATACTTGATGTGCTAGCACATTAAAGTCACCAGGATTGTGCACTAGTATAAAGCAGACCAAAAACACATTTAACAATTTTATGCTTAAATTATTTTTTTCTTAGATTAGTCTTTAGAGATTTGTAAACTTGCTCTTGTATCAAGAAGTTTAAAAATTGCCATTGCTATGCTACCAATTATACCTAATCCTACAATACCACTACAACGAAGCAAGCAGATAGTTTGAATTTCAGGCATAATATGGGCTAAGATGGAAGCATTTTAATGTTACACAGGGAATACCTACATCACGCTTTAGTACGGATTTTCCAAATTCATTTTATTTCTGCATTGAATTTACATACAAATATTTCATGCTTTTTTATAAATATTTCTTACCTATTTCAGAATCGGTCCAATTCCAAATCGGCTTAGTAGACAGTAAAATGCCGCTGTTCGCACATTTCCTCGTGCAAATTTCACGACACTTACCAATGTCAAAGTTCATTAGACGTTACTAAAATTCGGAAGGGAAACGGAATAGAATTTGGACACCATAATTTTCGGATAATTTAAACTATCAAACCAAACGGATGAATTCGTCCATTTTTTTAATGATCCGGCAATGTTTTCCTCTTTAACAAGTTTTGCATACAATTGTTCTCTTACAGAACTAGCTAGGACAGCTCATCCTTTCCAATTAAGACAAAGAAAAAAGGACAAATTTTCTCTCTCTTTCTTTTTTTCATACGATTTGTTTAAACATGTTGTTGCATTATTGTATGACTCTTCTGGGGTTTTAAACTAAAACATTCAAAAAAAAAAAAAATTAATTATGTGCTTATTTGTAATTTTTTATTTTCTTTAAAGGAATTAAATTTCAGCACATGATAGCACCAAATTTGCATGGTTTCATAGCCTCATAGATCTACTAAGAAAATACCAAGTTCAGCACGGGTGGTTTAATATGCAGATGTAGTTCAGTGCATCGACAGAAAAGTCCGGTCACCAACCTCGAGTGTTGAGTACAGATGGAAAATGATAAAAAAAAAATATCCGCAGTCGTCACTTCCAATGTTGTTGGAGCATGGACGCACATCATCATATACGAAAGCCTATTAGGCTCATGAATAAAAAAAATTAAAAGGCGTAATAACGCGAAATAAAGGCGTTATAACGCGAAATAAAGGCGTAATAACGCGAAATAAAGGCGTTATAACGCGAATTGAAAGGCGTAATAACGCGAAATAAAGGCGTAATAACTCGAAATAAAGGCGTAATAACGCGAATTGAAAGGCGTTATAACGCCTTTATTTCGCGTTATTACGCCTTTATTTCCCGTTATTACGCCTTTCAATTCGCCTTAAAACCCCTCATTTCGTTTTATGACGCAAGTTGCTTACCATAATGGTGTGGAGGTCCAGGGTTTAAAGGTCTATTTTCCACCCCATTACATACATTATTAAAAGTCTGTGTGTGTGTGTGTGTGTGTGTGTGTGTGTGTGTGTGTGTGTGTGTGTGTGTGTCCTGCACATATACATTATATGTAATGTAATTAGTTTTTATATGTATAATTTCTATGAAAATTTAAAAAAACTGTACATCATCCGATCCTGCGCTGAAATGAATAGTTATTTCTGAAACCGTTCCATTTGTCGATTTTTAAGTATTTTTCATAAAGAGTGTCTTTGTACACATGGCTATTTATGAATTAGACCCTGATTAACTTTTAATAGCGATTAAATGACATTTGTGTCTATCTTAGTTAATATAGACAGATCAAAGTTTATTCACTTTCATTTGCTTTAGGCTGTCTAAAAGAATTTAAACTAAAATCAATCTGTTTGTGGAAAGGGGTATTAACCTTTGGAGAGAAACGATTCTCAAGGGAAGTGACTGCTCTATATATAGACAAAAAGGCATTATAACGCCTTTCACTTCGCATTATAACGCCTTTATTTCGCGTTATTACGCCTTTCAATTCGCGTTATTACGCCTTTAATTCACGTTATTACGCCTTTATTTCGCGTTATAACGCCTTTCAATTCGCGTTATTACGCCTTTATTTCGCGTTATTACGCCTTTCAATTCGCGTTATTACGCCTTTAATTCACGTTATTACGCCTTTATTTCGCGTTATAACGCCTTTCAATTCGCGTTATTACGCCTTTATTTCGCGTTATTACGCCTTTCAATTCGCGTTATTATGCCTTTATTTCGCGTTATTACGCCTTTTAATTTTTTTTATTCATGAGCCTAATAGGCTTTCGTAATCATAGTATCTGCCTTAGTAAAACTTTTTTAGAATCCGGACGGCAAATCTTTTAAAAAAAATCTGTCAACTTTCTAACAACTTTCAATGTTGTTAAATGCCTGCTGTCGTCAACTTTCAATGTTGTTTGAGTGGTGCGGCAAATTGTCAGAATTTATTTGTCGTCGTCAACCTCAAATTTGTTGGACTACGGGCGGCACGTATTTTTTTTTTCAGCTGTACGAGTGGAGTGGAGTTTTTACGCCCCAGTCAGTTCTGGGATGGTGGAGTAAATCGGAGTGTCCGGAGAAAACAACCGACCTTAGCAAGCGAAGTGAATAGCTTTCTCACACTAGGATCTTTTCCAAGTGGGATTCGACACCAGGCGGTGAGAGGCACTGTGATACGTAATCGCGCGCTTTAGACCACTCGGCCACCGAGGTCTTCTTTCAACTGTGCGAAATGCACATCGGCAAAATTTTTCCCCAGCGTGGTTAAAGTACGGCGGCATATCGTCAAATACTTTATGTCAGCATCAGATGTTGTTGGACTGAGGGCGTTGCACCTTAAAAATTGTTTTAAAAAATAGGAATGAATTTCCGAAATGTGCACACCTGGCACATCTATATTCAACTGGTATTTGTGTTATATATTTACTGTCGTCAACCTCTGAAGTTGTTGAAGTACGGGTTGCACATCGACAAAACTATCTGTCGTTGCATACATCAAGCACATTTAAAGTACGGCGACATCTCGTCAAATACTTTATGTCGGCATCAACCTCACATTTTGTTGAATTAAGAGTGGCGCATCATAAAAATCTATCTGTTGTCGTCAACCTCCGATGTTGTTGCAGTACGGGATGCACATCGACAAAAGTATCTGCCGTTGTATTCCCCCAGCGTGGTAAAAGTACGGCGGCATCTCGTCAAATACTTTATGTCGGCGTCAACCACACGTTGTTGGACTAAGGGCGGTGCATCATAAAAGTTGTCTGCTGTCGTCAACCTCTGAAGTTGTTGAAGTACGGGTTGCACATCGACAAAAGTATCTGTCGTTGCATACCTCCAGCATGTTTAAAGTGCGGCGGCATCTCGTCAAAACTATTTGTAGGCGTCAACCTCAGTCGTCAACCTCTGAAGTTGTTGCAGTACGGGTTGCACATCGACAAAAGTATCTGTCTTTGTATTTCCCTAACAGTGCTAAAGTACTGTTTTCAAATATTGTTATTTTTAAATTTACATATTATTTGCATAAATTTATGGATTAAAGTATTTATAACCATAACTATGGACATTTTGTCATATTATAAATTTTTGAATATTTCATTCAGAAAATTCAAAAAATTATACTCTGTTGTTCTCAAGGGTAGAGAGGTTTATAGTCTTTGGAATTTCCTAGTGCACTGTGGATAAGACAGACACCCGACATTTTAGTGTGCTAGTATTAGAAATTCATACTCGGAGTTTTGTAACCATTTTTAAATGAGTCCGTCTTTCTCGTCTGGTCCGATTGATTCTGTCAATAACTTGCCAGTAGTAGTAGTAATATGTCACTCTATTGGTCACGTTGGCTGTTGTCAAGTACATATTTTTCAGCTACAATGATTTCCTTTGGCCTTTCTCTTATAATAGTTCAAAAGAAAAAAATGTGTTAAATTTATAAGAATGTGAAATATTACATGGCTGTTCTTAATCAATTCAATCGGCCGCTCCTAACAATAAACACGTTATGTTTTACATGACTGATAGTAAAATGGTTCGTCGTTCTATTTTTATTGTTATTCGTGACAGATGGTTTTTCAGTTTAAATAATAATGTTCAGTCTAAATAATAATCTACTACTTTTCAATATTTTATTTCTATTTTCATCTACCGGTTTGTCAAACTATAATATATCCTTGTTGTCGCCCAGTCATACATGTATAGTCAAGGATTTTACTGACAATACCCTATAATTATCGTTTCAATATTATAGGACTAATTTAACAGTATTTTAATTTCTGACATTTTTGGTTTTAATTTAAACAATTGCGCAGAATATTATTATATAATGAATCCATATCAACCGAGGACAGGACTACTGGAGTCGTTTTAACCAGCAACACGTTTTTTGGTCGGATTAAACTCTGTTATTTTTATTGGATATTGCACAGGTAAAATTTTATAGTTTTAAATACAAAATAACAGTATTTATGATCGAAAGAAAAAATTATTTTGATTTGCTATAACTTATAAATTAATTTCAATTGACAACTTAAAACTGTCTTTCAATTTATTTATTAATCTCTTATTTCTTTCTTATTTTCTTTTTTTCTGATTGTTTATTTTTCATTTAGGAATAAATTTCCGAAATGTGCACATATGGCACAGCGGAATTGAACAAGTATTTTTGTTAAATATATACATAGTCATGAAACACATTCTATTCTACAACATAACAAGGCAATAAAATAAAAACATAAAATGTAAACTATAGACAATATATTTCAGTACGAGTGGAGTAAGTATTATTAAGTGAAGTAGATATATATCATATATTGATGAGTAATACCGGGTATTGTATGACGTCAGTACTAAGTGCGTGTCGATCGTACATAACAATTACTACCGTCTTTATTGTAGGACTAAAAAAACGACCGACTAACCGACTGGCTGACTGACTAACCGACTGACTCGGACTGACTAACCGATCGATCGACTGATTGACTGACTGACTGACCGACCGACCGATCGACTGACTGACTGACCAACCGACCGAATGATTGACTTACAGAATAACCGACCGATCAATTGACTGACTGACTGACCGACCGATCGACTGACTGATCGACTGATTGACTGAATTAATTAATTGAATGGTTTCGGTAATTTTTTGGTATGTTCTGTCTCTACAGTCAAATTCCAATTTTAAATTTTATCAGTAAAACATTCAAACAATGGTAAATGACAGTTAATGAATTTAAAGATAAAATCCGAAAAAGAAAAACTGTATATATATGACACAACTTTATATCGAGATGTAACCAGCGGAAATGTTTCCCTTGTACCCTACACTATAATTTTAATTTCGAATGAAATGAACTTTTAAATAACGATATCAAGCTATATAGAATTTTTTGTAAATTTTTTTTTATTCAAAATGATTTGGGTGGGTGTGAAGGGGGATGTGGGTAAAAGAAAGTCTTACCTATCCAGCTATGTCGGAAATTATATGTAAAACATTGGAATGAGAAAAAAAGATAAGATTGGTCCATACTGAGATCATTTTGACCACATAACTCCCGACTTGTGCCAAGCACTGGATTTAATGCCAAAATGGTGATATACAGTGGTGTGGTTCTATCATGTATAACACTTAAAAAATAACGACTTTTACATTAAAAAAATGTTAAATGATATTTCTATTTTAAAAATTTTATTTTTTGGTCATAACAAATGCCGCGTGACAATAAAAATAAATAGATAAATAAAATAAAATTTTGAAATAATGCCTTATTTAAGACCAACAATTTCTTCTTTACGTTGTCATCAAGTTGGAATGTTTACCAGGTAAATCAGTCGTATATATTGATCCAGGAAGTCATCGGATACACCCTAGTTATCAATACATAAATATACGTTTACTTCGTGTTTCATCATGCTCATCTGTGGATTTTTTGTGAACGGTTGCGAATAATTTACAAGAATTTTATAAAAGAGTCGCCATGTGCTGATTTTGAGTTTCCATTAAATAATGTATTCAAAATCAGCACATGACAACTAATTTTGAATGCATTATTTTAATAGACTGAATTCAAAATAAGCACGACAGATTTAATTTAATTACTAAAGAATAACTCCTTGATTATTTTCTTACAAATATCATATTTATATCTCACACGTAGTTAAGAATCCTTAATATAACGATCAGGTTGATATACTTTTACACAATTAAAACCACAAAAACAAAATCATACATGTATACTTTTATTATTACTTAGAAGCAGAATTTAATTTAATAACTTCGGTTAAAAGTGAGTTTTAAAAGTAGACATGGTATACTCTATTTTTAACAAATCCTGCCATGAAAATATATGTATTGAATAAAAATTGCTGCATCTACATTCGCGTGCATATACGGATATAGATAAACACACAATTTGTTGACCGACTTCCGTGATAAAAAAATATGTCATTTACATTCAACTCGGAGACTGGAAACTCAGGTAAAAATCAGAGACACTGCCAGGTGTAACAATGTTGCTAGTTGCTTAAATTTTAAACTATAAAATTCGATACCATATGTCACAATAACAATAAATTAAACTTAATCACACACTTAAACCACTACCGGGAAAGTTACATACTATTGTGATTGAGATCACGATTGTTTTCCTGTTGCCATTGGAAGGCAAGGCCCCAAATCACGTGATCAAGTTAAAGCAGGTAAGGTATTGTACGGTAAATCGACCCGATACGCTGTGTAAATATAGACTAAAAAAGGGTTAAAATTAGTACAAATTATTTTAAAAATTCGTGTATAGGTAAACCATGTGTGGAGGGGATAATAAAGTTGACGAAATGGATGCCGAGGACAAGACGGGAGATGGTGAGAAAAAGGAGAAGAAATACATGGGTAGGTGAATTTGATATATAAAATGTCGATAGATGTCGTCAATACGTATTAATTCTTGTTTGTACTGGTTATAATGTCATTATAATACTAAATAGGAAGTAATGAAAACAAGATTAACGTTATAGGTTGTATAACGGAATTTAAAGGTGTAACTATTTCTCATATTACATGGTTTAGACCGAATTAGCTGCCCTTTCGTTTATTTTGATTTTTGTTTTAAATTATGAAATTGGAACTATCGGCCCCCAGTTCAATCATTTCTTCATGTTTATTATCAGGTATTTTCGTATTTTTTAAATTCCCCTGAGCAAGAAGTAACAATATCAAATAGGTCAACAACCATAACGTAAATGTTTACCCTGTATACAGATATATTGATTAAAACAAGTACGTCACCTTTCATAAACCCAATCCTATTTTTCTAGGAAAATTGTGTCTACAATCAATTTAATAATAATAATAATAACAACAACACAACAACAACAACAACAACAACAATAATAATATAGTAATAATGAAAATTATAACACCAAGCCATTTTTAAATACAATTTTATAGGGGGTACAAATGGAATAATAATAATAATAATAATTATTATTATTATAGTAATAATAATGAAATAACTTCCTTTTGTACCATCCTCAGGAATTTAATTTTGACTGAAATGAATTAAAATAACACCAAGCCATTTCTTTGATTTTTTTTTCAAATAATTACATAGAATTTATGGGGGTGTACAAAAAGAAGCCTAATAATAATAATAATAATAATAATAATAGATTAAAAATATTTTAAAGGGCTCTCTGTAGTCTGTAGAAGGATTAGCAATATTTTTGAACACATACAGTGATATACTGCACCACAAAGACTACAAGCTTGAGACAGTCTAATATGTCCAGAAGAGCAATAACTATCCTCTTTTGACCAAAACACTGAACAAATAACTAACCGTTTCTTTTTTGTATTAATATATATTGGTAATGTTTAAATAAAAATCCAATTTAATTGGCATTATTTGATACAGTTTTAAATATAGTGATTATAATATTTAGTTTATCAGGTCAAAGGTTAACCTATCCATCAGTCCTATATGATGGTTTATTCATCTGCTAAGCTTCATTGAGAACTTGAATCAAATGTGGCAGACAAATAATACATTTAAAATCTACAGTTTCCTGGAAATAGTTTGGTTTGTAAATTAAAAATAGTTTATCATAACATTCTCAATGTTACTGTGAATTTAGATAGCAAAAGTAGTCAAAACATTTAAGCAACTTTCGAATATGAACAATAAGGTCTTTTTTAATGTTGTCATAAACCTAATACAGGTACTCGAAGTTGATATAGGGCATCAGTGTCCCAATGGTCTAAAGCCCTGCTGGATCAGAGCACCTCTTGTCGTCTATGATAAAATTCAACCCGTTAAAGATCCTAGTTTTTCCATTTGCTGTCCAAGATCCAGTGTTGACTTTGGGCAAAGCCAATGTTTCCATTTCCAATTTATAAAATAATGGTCACAAAATTTGGTTTCTGATGATGCTTTGGTGACCTTTGGTGACCTTGGATTTTGTGTCACTCCAGTTAAGACACACATAGGAGAATTTTGGAATCAACATATTCATACTGGCATCAAAGATAAGCTTCTGTAAATATTAGCATTGACAAAATATTTTGAGTAAGGCAAACCTGAGTAGGATCAGTTTTTCTTTAGTCTCATTTAGTATCCCACAATGCTTTAAAATAAATAAAGACCCTTTTGTTGGGTTTAAAACACCATTACTCTTTTGTTGGGTGTAAAACACCATTATTCTACTCCTCTTGAATCTGCTTTAACTTGATCGATGTACACATATATGTATTTATGTCTGTAATAAAAGTGCCCAAACCCTATCAATTTTTAAAAATTGGTTCACCTGAAAATTCAGTCACATGTTATGTTTTACATGAAAACAGGCAAAGTCTAAAGGCTATTTGGGAAAATTTATATACCATTTATATGCTTATTTAATTAAATCTAAATTTAACTTCATGTCGAATACCTTTGCAGGCATATCCATGTGCTATGGTAATCAGTTTCTAGTGGGTTAAATTGTTGGCTCATTGAATCAGAGTACTCTGGTACATAGGCCCTAATCCCAAGCTTGGGCAGTTCCTGGTATGGTTGCCAAATTAAGGATCTAATATGTTTTCAAGCATTCTACAGTTTATACATACAATTCTAGAATAGACACGTAACTACAAAAATAAGAGGAAAAAATCTTGACTGGAGCTAGTGTTTATAATTTTGTGATATTGTTGGCTAGTGTCTAACAGAATAAATACATCTGCATGAAACTTGGACACCACAAAACCATGTTACTTATATTAATTAATGAGATTAATAAAAAAAGATTGATATGTTGGAAATAGTTAAAAATACTGGTGGGACATAAATCAATGGGATTTCTACTGAGAAATCAAACTCTGGTCTGAAAACCCTGGTCTGGTCTGACTAGATATTCCTGGCCAGCTCTGAGAAATCAAACTCTGGTCTGAAAACCCTGGTCTGGTCTGACCAGATATTCCTGGCCATGCAGCTCTGAGAAATCAAACTCTGGTCTGAAAACCCTGGTCTGGACTGACCAGATATTCCTGGCCATGCAGCTCTGAGAAATCAAACTCTGGTCTGAAAACCCTGGTCTGGACTGACCAGATATTCCTGGCCATGCAGCTCTGAGAAATCAAACTCTGGTCTGAAAACCCTGGTCTGGACTGACCAGATATTCCTGGCCATGCAGCTCTGAGAAATCAAACTCTGGTCTGAAAACCCTGGTCTGGACTGACCAGATATTCCTGGCCATGCAGCTCTGAGAAATCAAACTCTGGTCTGAAAACCCTGGTCTGGTCTGACCAGATATTCCTGGCCATGCAGCTCTGAGAAATCAAACTCTGGTCTGAAAACCCTGGTCTGGACTGACCAGATATTCCTGGCCAGCTCTGAGAAATCAACTCTGGTCTGAAAACCCTGGTCTGGTCTGACCAGATATTCCTGGCCATGCAGCTCTGAGAAATCAAACTCTGGTCTGAAAACCCTGGTCTGGTCTGACCAGATATTCCTGGCCATGCAGCTCTGAGAAATCAAACTCTGGTCTGAAAACCCTGGTCTGGTCTGACCAGATATTCCTGGCCATGCAGCTCTGAGAAATCAAACTCTGGTCTGAAAACCCTGGTCTGTTCTGACCAAGACTTGAAAAAGTTAGTGACGTTATTTTGTGAAGCACTTAGCATTTAGAAATAAAAACCACATGGTCCTTCAGAGTAGACTTTAAAATCTGACCTGTGTCATGGTAGGAGTGGCATGTTAAAGAAACCCCCTTGCACATTTCCTTGAGCACACTGCAAAGGTAAAAATTCCTGCACTTTACCTAAATCTGGTGATGACTCAAATTAGGTGTAATATTTTTGACTAGTATGTAAAACCCAATTCATTCAGTCAGTCAGTCAATGAAAAAAAAAAAAAAAAAAAAACAACAACAACAAACAAACAAACAAACAAACCTTCATCTGAACATGTGCAGTTTAGGTATTCTGTTCTTACTAAAACTCTTACGGTATTCATTGTTAATTATTATTTATTTTCAGGTGAGCCCAGAAAATATGATCCAAACTTTAAAGGTCCAATTAAAAACAGGTAATTACTATAACATGAAATTATGGTTCTCTAGATACAGTTTGATTTTGAATTAATTTTAGTAATATCTTGTTTAACTTTTTAATATCACTGGTTCTGTTTCATTTGATCAAAAACTTCCCTAAAACATTACTGTGACAGTATCTTATTTCATTTCAATTTGAATACACACGTCAAAAAAAAAACTAAAAACAAAAAACAAAAAACTTTAGAATATTAAACACCATGTCAAAATGATTCATTGCACTTATATTTGATTAAAAAAAACCCTTAAATATTACACACTTTACAGACTTATCACTTTATATTTTAGATAAACCATAGAATATTATACATTATAGACATTTTCACTTTAAAGCTGCATTAAGTTTTTAAATTTTCTGAATTTTTTTTGATTTTCTAAAAATATATTTTGTAAAAAATAGGTAGCTTCTAATCACGATCCGTGAGATTCGTTCTCAAAAATTTCATTCCTATTAGCTGTAAATAAACCTGACAAATTGTATTAATTGTCCGTCATTAATATCCAGACATATTCGCATTGGTGTTACGTATCCTTACAAAGTCTCAAATGACAAATTTAATTAAATTCTGTGTTTAATTTATCCTATTTCACCGTTTTGTAAGATGTGTTTAAATGACCCAGATTTTTTATGAGGTAACCATGTTCTAAAATTGGGTCCTACAGGCTACATCTTGCTGGGATATTATTGTTATTTCTGTATTTATTTGAACTTTTATCGTTGAACCAAATGTAAAATTGTTCATTAGGAACATCATTAATTAGATCAGCACCGTTTTAAATTTTTCCTAGGAAAACTTATGCAGCTTTAATGTTATTTGTGTACCCAGTGTGTTGACACCTCATTTCATAGTTATTTGTGAAGGAAACTGAAGACATTGCTAAAATTTACTTTACATTCATTGGAATACCCCCCCCCCCCCCCCCCCCCCCCCCCCACACACACACACTTTAGTGATATCTGAATTATACTGTTTTATGTCTGAGACTTTTTGTTATTTTGTAGACTTGTAGACTTATGCTCAGTTTATTTAACAATGAGTAATATATATATATATATATATATATATATATATATAATATATAATATATAATCAATATTTAGTATTTTGCATTTTAATATTGTGGTAGTATAAATTGATATTTGAGTGTAACAGTGCAAAAAATTAAATTATGTCAGATAATTATTATTTATACAAAATGCATTAGGCACCACTAGATAATATTAAGTTAAGCTCATTATTGATAAAACTAAATACAGAGGCATGCATATATGGGTTAATATATTAGTTCAGGTTTACCATCAACATTGTAATGGCTGTATAAAAATGTTATTTTTACTATAATCTACAAAAATGTTCATGAATATATTGATAGTGTTGTTATTTCTGTTTCAGATCATGCACAGATATTATATGTTGTCTGCTATTTTTTATTTTCATTTTGGGGATGATAGCATGCTCAGCCATAGGTAAGCCAATTTCTATGTTAATTTTTGTGGCAAAATCTATAGTAGCTCAGTTATTAGAATGTTAGCTATATAATGTGAGGTTTGGGTTTGATTCCCTACCGATTCTGACCTTAGAATTAATATATGGATAGTGACTGTTATTAGACAAGTTTTCTTTATGTAGAAATTAAAGTCACTGATTCATCAAATTGGGACTTTAAAAATGATGCCCTGTGTTATGATAGTCAGGAGAAAAAACTTCTTTGCATGACAGATAAGCCATCCACCTTCATCCTATTATGCATGACAAATTTATCACCCTCCCTTTGTCCTGGTAGGCATGATAGATAATCACCTTCCCATCATCATGGTAGGCATGACAAATTAATTGTTATTTTTTTTGTGCATGACAAATTAATCACCCTCCCTTCATTGAGGTTGGCATGACAAATTCATTGACTAATCATCCTTCTTTATCATGGTAGGCATGAGAAATTAATCAGTCTCCCTTTGTTTTGGTAGGCATGGCAAATTAGTAGGCTCTCTTTTTAGGCTTTGCAAAGTAATTGTCATCCCCGTGTTTTGGAAGGAGTGAAGTGGAGTAATGGAGTTTTATGCCCCAGTCAAGATTCTATCACTTATTTTGAGGCGGTCAGTTCTGGGATGATGGAGGAAACTGGAGTGCCTGGAGAAAACAACTGACCTTCGGCAAGCGAACTGACAAACTTCCTTACACTAGGATCTGTCACGAGTGGGATTCGAGCCCAGGCGGTGAGAGGCACTGTGATCTGTAAGGGTGCATTTTAGACCACTCGGCCACCGAGGCCCCCTGTTTTGGAAGGCATGGCAAAAAAATTATCATCCATTGTCATGAAATGCATGAAAAATTAATCACCCTCCCTTCATCATGTTAGGCATGGTAAATTAGTCATCATTCTTTTGTCATAGTAGGCACAAGTAATTAATCATCCTCCCTTTGTTGAAGGATGTGGAAGGCATGGCAAAATAAAAAATCCTGTGTATGCATGGAAGGCATGGCAATCAAAATCATTCTTCCTTAGTCATGGTAGGCATGGCAAATTAATCATTCTTCCTTTGTCATGGTAGGCGTGGCAAATTAATCATTCTTCCTTTGCCATGGTAGGCAAGACAAATTAATCATCATCCTTTGATGTTGAAGGCATGGCAATTAAAAAAATCTATTCTGCATGGCAATAAAAAGTTCTCTTTTTGTCATGGTTGGCATGGCATCTTTTTCCCCGTGTCATCATAGGTGTGGCAAGAATCCTCCTCTTTGTAAACATTCTTTTACTTTTATCAGAATGACCAGTTGCCTTGAGAAAATATTTTACCTTTATAGCTTCAGCAATGAACCGACAAATTTTCTAACTTAGGATCTTTGCCAATTTTGGTTTTGAGAGAGACAAAATGGTCACCAAGTTGCCTAGTTGTAGATACATCTATGTAAAAATAGAATAATCATTAATTAAAAACAAAGTCTTAAACAGAAAAACTCCAAGCTTACGTTTTGTTAATAAAATGCATTTACAATTGTAAAAGATAATAGAGAACTTTTAAACATTTTATTTTGTACAATAGTAATGTTAAAATTGTCAAAACATTTTTATATTACAATAAGTGGAATAAAAAAAATATAGCATTTATAAATGGTAGGGGATTAATCATGATTTTATCTGTAATTTAAATAATTAGAATATAAAGGTATTATACTAGGTGTAAGACAAATATTAAAAACAGAAAAGCCATTGATTAAACTTTTTAAGCAAGAATATCTTTAATTTCCATCCATAGTAACATTATTGTTAAAAATAGAAATAATGTTAACCAAACAACATATACATGCATAATACATATTTATTATTACAAATTACATGTAGTTTTATTATTTCTTGGTTCCAAGAAATAAATTGAAAAGAAGAATTTTTGGCAATTTTAATAATATTTTCAAAAAAAAAAAAAAAAAAATATTGATAAAATTTTTCAAATATTCAATGTTCAGGGCTTGTTAACTCACCAGTTATGGATATATACTCCACACACACACACACACACACACACACACACCTTCAAATGCCTGTTAAATTTTGATGTGTTAATCTGTTAAATTGTGATGTATCATATTTTGGAAAATCATTCCTCATCAGCAACACTAGGGGCTGAAAAAGTTAATAGATAAAAAATATATGTCAAACAGTTGAAAATTAATAAATCCAAAGTTCCAAAATTATATGAATCCAAATCCAGCTAAGGAATGTTTTGCATGAAGGAACAAATCTTGGTTTTAATTATGTTGCATAAATTAAGAAAGCTGGAAATTTTGCTACTTGGTGCACAGGGACTTGACACATTTTTATATCTTTCTTTAAAAATATATGCCCTAGGGTATTAAAATAGAGACCCTAGGACATAGAAAGATATAAAAATGTGTCAAGCTCCAATGACATGGTGTATATTTTCTGACAGCACAACATACTGACTGGTTATGGATACCCTTGGGAGTTTTACATATATATAAATATATACATGTATATTCATATTTTCCTTTTCCTTAAGGAGGTAGAATTGACTCTTTAAATAAATAAAATAATGTTTAGACAAACTTTTTCACACTAGGATCTGTCCCAAGTGGGATTCGAACCCTGGCGGTGAGGGGCACTGTGATCTGTGATCTGTAAGCGAGCGATTTAGCCCCCCCCCCCCTTTCCATGAGGTCATAGAATTGACTCTATAAATAGAGTAATGATAAGTTTGGGTATTTTCTGTTTTGCTGTGTACCAGTATATGTCCTATTAAGTCGGGGATTATGTATTTTCTCAACACCTGGTTACATTTTTCTGTAGTTAATTGAATGTGCTAGGTAGCTCGTTTTAGGTGAAAATTATAATATTTAAATAACGGTAAATGATAAAGTAACTGTAAATTTCAGGTTATGCACGAGGAAATCCTATCAAGCTTATCTACCCAACAGATTCCTCTGGAAAAGTTTGTGGATTAGATTACACGTAAGTATAAGTGCATACATGTGGCCAAGTGTTTAGCCATATGTGGTCATGGGTTTGAATTCCAGCCAGGCATCTTGGAAGAGTTAAAATTACAAATAAAGTAATAAAGTCTGAAAACATCTTCCTTGGCATGAACAGTTCAGAGACCCTTATGCATAGTTCAGTAAATCATCCAAATGGGAGTTAATTGTGTATCAATCTTAGTCTATTTTTATTAAATCTAGAACAAACTAAACAATATTCAACCACAGGTATTAAACTTTTTCTGTCTTGCACACACATGGTGATGGTTTCTTTGCCTCCATCTGTAAACATAGGACTTTTTTAACTCTTGTGTTGTATGTTTGTTTCAGAGATAAGCCTAATGTGGTGTATTTTGATATACTACAATGTGCAAAAATGGGTTCTGCAGTAATTATATCTGGTTGTCCTACACCCCAGGTAAGTGATCTAAGTAGAACATGGTTAGCTAAACAATTCTGGGTTCTGCAGCAATTATATCTAGTTGTCCTACACCCCAGGTAAGTGATCTAAGTAGAACATGGTTAGCTAAACAATTCTGGGTTCTTCAGTAATTATATTTGGTTGTCCTACACCCCAGGTAAGTGATCTAAGTAGAACATGGTTAGCTAAACAATTCTGGGTTCTGCAGTAATTATATCTAGTTGTCCTACACCCCAGGTAAGTGATTTAAGTAGAACATGGTTAGCTAAACAATTCTTGGTTTTGCAGTAATTATATTTTGTTGTCCTACACCCCAGGTAAGTGATCTAAGTAGAACATGGTTAGCTAAACAATTCTTGGTTCTGCAGTAATTATATTTGGTTGTCCTACACCCCAGGTAAGTGATCTAAGTAGAACATGGTTAGCTAAACAATTCTGGGTTCTGCAGTAATTATATCTAGTTGTCCTACACCCCAGGTAAGTGATCTATATAGAACATGGTTAGCTAAACAATTCTGGGTTCTGCAGTAATTATATTTTTAGCTCACCGAAGCTGAAAGCTCAGATGAGCTATTGCGATGGTTCACCGTCCGTCGTCTGTCGTGCGTCGTGCGTAAACTTTTAACATTTTAATCATCTCCTCCAAAACTACCAAACCAAATTTGATGAAACTTGGTAGCCATCATGCTTGGGTGAAGCCCTTTCAGATTTGCACAAATGAAGGAGTTTTGTTTCCTTGGGGCCCCATAAGGGGGGAAATAGTTGAAAACTTTAAAAATCTTCTCCTCTGAATCTGGAAGAGATATACCTTAGTTATTTCATTTATAACATCCTTAGGTCATCTATTTTTAGATTTGCACAAATGGTAGCAATGGGGCTCAAAATGGGGAAATTGTAAGGCACTGAGTGGGGAAATTGCTAAAAATTATATATTTGTCACTATATCTTGAAAACTATCAACTAAAATTTATGTATATTAGAATATTGTAGGTATTGACATGACAATCATTTTGACATATGGTTCAAGGTCATATGTTGAAAGGTCAAGGTCACAGCTGCAAAAGAAGACTTAGATTGCTAATTATCTTGAAAACTATTAACTTTTTTGTATAGGCATGTATATCGGAATATTGTAGGTATTGACATGCCAATCATTTTCATATATGGTTCAAGGTCATACATTCAAAGGTCAAGGTCACAGCTGCAAAAGAAGACTTAAATTGCAAATTATTTTGAAAACTTTCAACTTTTTGTATAGGCATGTATATTAGAATATTGTAGGTATTGATATGATGATCATTTTCATATATGGTTCAAGGTCATATGTTAAAAGGTCAAAGTCACAGCTGCAAAAGAAGATTTAAATTGCAAATTATTTCGAAAACTATTAACTTTTTGTATATGCATGTATATTAGAATATCGTAGGTATTGACATGATAATCATTTTGATATATTTTCATTTGCCTTGTGAAATTCCCATAGCTGCAAGCTTGAGAGCCGTTGTAATTACTACTGACAATGAATGCCAAAAAATTTTGTCACTCCGTGTATGAATACATATAAAATGCAATACACAATCCGGAACTACATTATCGTAGGTAAACAAACATGACTGTCACGTCACATTTGTTTACATTCGAGATGAGACTGAAAAACACATTTACGTAAAATCAAAGAAATTGATAAAATAATATTTTGATAACATATATAGGCACCTGGCTGATATTCACCGTAATATTGACATTGTGAGAGACAGAGTGGTGTTTTTGATGGCCTGTTGAAAGAACAGACAACAACAAATCAGTCAAAACCATCAAACCACAAAAAAAATTTGAACAATCGGATCCTTAAAAAATTCTTCCTACCTTGACAAAGCTGCTATATCCCCTATTATTTTGAGACAATGTGTAATGGTACAACTTGTCAATCAATATTGTGTCTCGCGGGATGTAAATTTCAAGTGATGTAAATTTCAAATGGAATTAGATTCACGCATGTATGCCACATCCAGTGAAAATTGTCCGTTTCACATGCTGTGTTTGTTGATCGGAAAAACTGAAAAATCATCTACATATTTTTAATCAATTTACAAGGAATACAATAGCAACTCCTCAAAAGTACAATACATGGTTTAAGTACTACACAACTCCTTGCTAACCTTAAAACGGTAATTTTCTAAACTTTGAGAGATATTTGCACCACACCAGGCGTAAAGAATAAGTATACTTCTCACTGCTTTGCTGTCTACATTTGAATGATACCGATTATGAAGCTCGGCACATTATGTAAGAGTGAATCTCAACCTAAAAATGTCGACATTCCAGAAAAAATCTCGGTAAATACATGTCTACTCACATATCACAGATTCGAAACCCACATGCTTGGCCATTGAAAATTATCCTCAGCTACAGTACCCCCCTTCCCCCAGATTCACAAATTTCACTTCCGACATTTAGCCAGCAATCTTTTACTCCAAACTTCTTTGCAAATTGAAATGGGGCCACACAGGTGCACCTGATTTTCGACTGAAATATAGTCCACAAATAACAACACATTTATCGTTGATATTCATTTTTATACATATTATTTATATCCAATAATCTAAAGAAATTCATTATGTTAATGAAAAATCGAGAAAATACCATCAAAATACCTGATAACACTATAATTTTTTCAAACCAAAACTCCCCGTTGTTACCCCACATTAAAAATATTGCGGATTAGTTATGTGTCGTTCTCGGTCTTAAATTCAGCTGTTGCGTCTACTGGACTCCCCCGATGTGCATGTGTTATAGATGGGTTTTTTTTTTTCTTAAAATAAATGAAGAATTTTTAAAAAAAATATTTACGAAAATATAACAATTGACCTGTTTAAAAATGGTATTCATTGTCAGTATGAAGGTAACAACTTTGCAAGCAAACTTGTCATAACGCGCTAACGCGCCTTTTTCCGTTTGCTTGCAAAGTTGTTACCTTCATACTGACAATGAATACCATTGTTAAACAGTTCAATTGTTAAATATGGTTCAAGGTAATATGTTTAAAGGTCAAGGTCACAGCTGCAAAAGAAGACTTAAATTGCTAATTATCTTAAAAACTTTCAACTTTTTGTATAGGCATGTATATTAGAATATTGTAGGTATTGACATGCCAATCATTTTGATATATGGTTCAAGGTCATATGTTCAAAGGTCAAGGTCACAGCTGCAGAAGAAGACTTAAATTGCTAATTATCTTGAAAACTATTAACTTTTTGTATAGGCATGTATATTAGACTATTGTAGGTATTGACATGACAGTCATTTTGATATATGGTTCAAGGTTATAAGTTCAAAGGTCAAGGTCATATCAGCATAGTTATACTAAAATTATTAATTATCTTGAAAGCTATTAATGTCATGCATAGGCATGTATATTAGAATATTGTAGGTATTGACATGACAATCATATGTGGTTCGAGGTCAGATATGTTCAAAGGTCAAGGACATAGCTGCATACTGAAATTCATTAATGATTTGGAAATTATTCATTGCACTACAGTTACTTCATGCATATTATATAAGCTACTTATAAATAAAAAGTGGGTGGATATATTTCTGATTAAGTTTTGTGGGAATTCTTAACTTAAGAAAACTTATAAAGTTTCTGTACTTAATATATTGTCTATTGCACTTTGCAAACAATATTGGACATATCTTCAGGTGAGCGTTAAGGCCCATGGACCTCTTGTATTTGGTTGTCCTACACCCCAGGTAAGTGATCTAAGTAGAACATGGTTAGCTAAACAATTCTGGGTTCTGCAGTAATTATATCTAGTTGTCCTACACCCCAGGTAAGTGATTTAAGTAGAACATGGTTAGCTAAACAATTCTCTGTGTAAAATAATTGAACCAGTGTATATGGTTCTATTTTGTAACAGCATATAATTGAAATTATATGGTTAATTGATCTGTGTATACTATTTAGCTTCAAGGTACTTTTCAAATAGGTTGTAGTCAGTAGCATAATCCTTAACATAACTTATGCTCAGATAAAAGAATGACAAAAGATTGGCTGACAAACAGTTGACAAACTTGTGATAGACAAAGGTAGATGTATATGATCTGAGAGCCATGAAATGTTTGATTTTCAAGCTGACAGTTTTCAGTTGGTGTTTTTGCATTTCTCTGTATTTATAGGTTATATTTATACATTTTTGTGTATTTATAGGTAATATCGATACATTTCTGTGTATTTATAGGTTATATCGATACATTTCTGTGTATTTATAGGTTATATCGATACATTTCTGTGTATTTATAGGTTATATCGATACATTTCTGTGTATTTATAGGTCAGTTGATACATTTCTGTGTATTCATGGGTCAGTTGATACATTTCTGTGTATTTATGGGTTGATACATTTCTGTGTATCTATAGAACAGTTGATTTATAGTTTGATACATTTCTGTGTATCTATAGGTCAGTTGATACATTTCTGTCTATCTATAGGTCAGTTGACACATTTCTGTCTATCTATAGGTCAGTTGACACATTTCTGTCTATCTATAGGTCAGTTGACACATTTCTGTGTATTTATAGGTCAGTTGATACATTTCTGTGTATTTATAGTTTGATACATTTCTGTCTATCTATAGGTCAGTTGATACATTTCTGTGTATTTATAGGTCAGTTGATACATTTCTGTGTATTTATAGTTTGATACATTTCTGTGTATCTATAGGTCAGTTGATACATTTCTGTGTATTTATAGTTTGATACATTTCTGTGTATTTATAGGTTAGATAGATACATTTCTGTGTATTTATAGGTCAGTTGATACATTTCTGTGTATTTATAGGTCAGTTGATACATTTCTGTGTATCTATAGGTCAGTTGATACATTTCTGTGTATTTATAGGTCAGTTGATACATTTCTATGTATTTATAGGTCAGTTGATACATTTCTGTGTATTTATAGTTTGATACATTTCTTTGTATCTATAGGTCAGTTGATACATTTCTGTCTATCTATAGGTCAGTTGATACATTTCTGTGTATTTATAGGTAAGTTGATACATTTCTGTGTATTTATAGGTTAGATAGATACATTTCTATGTATTTATAGGTCAGTTGATACATTTCTGTGTATTTATGGGTTGATACATTTCTGTGTATTCATAGGTCAGTTGATACATTTCTGTGTATCTATAGGTCAGTTGATACATTTCTATGTATTTGAAGGTCAGTTGATACATTTCTGTGTATTTATAGGTCAGTTGATACATTTCTTTGTATCTATAGGTCAGTTGATACATTTCTGTGTATTTATAGGTCAGTTGATACATTTCTGTCTATCCATAGGTCAGTTGATACATTTCTGTGTATTTAAAGGTCAGTTGATACATTTCTTTGTATTTATAGGTCAGTTGATACATTTCTGTATATTTATAAGTCAGTTGATACATATCCATGTATTTATAGGTTGATACATTTCTGTGTATCTATAGGTCAGTTGATACATTTCTTTGTATCTATAGGTCAGTTGATACATTTCTGTGTATTTATAGGTTGATACATTTCTTTGTATCTATAGGTCAGTTGATACATTTCTGTGTATTTATGGGTCAGTTGATACATTTTGGTCTATCTATAGGTCAGTTGATACATTTCTGTGTATTCATAGGTCAGTTGATACATTTCTGTGTATTTATAAGTCAGTTGATACATTTCTGTGTATTTATAGGTTGATACATTTCTGTGTATCTACAGGTCAGTTGATACATTTCTTTGTATCTAAAGGTCAGTTGATACATTTCTTTGTATCTATAGGTCAGTTGATACATTTCTGTGTATTTATAGGTCAGTTGATACATTTCTGTGTATTCATAGGTCAGTTGATACATTTCTGTGTATTTATAAGTCAGTTGATACATTTCTGTGTATTTATAGGTTGATACATTTCTGTGTATCTACAGGTCAGTTGATACATTTCTTTGTATCTATAGGTCAGTTGATACTTTTCTTTGTATCTATAGGTCAGTTGATACATTTCTGTGTATTTATAGCTCAGTTGATACATTTTTGTGTATTTATGGGTTGATACATTTCTGTGTATCTATAGGTCAGTTGATACATTTCTGTGTATTCATAGGTCAGTTGATACATTTCTGTGTATTTATAAGTCAGTTGATACATTTCTGTGTATTTATAGGTCAGTTGATACATTTCTGTGTATTCATAGGTCAGTTGATACATTTCTGTGTATTTATTGGTCATTTGATACATTTCTGTGTATTTATAGGTTAGATAGATACATTTCTATGTATTTATAGGTCAGTTGATACATTTCTGTGTATTTATGGCTTGATACATTTCTGTGTAATTATAGGTCAGTTAATACATTTCTGTGTATCTATAGGTCAGTTGATACATTTCTGTGTATTTATAGGTCAGTTGATACATTTCTGTGTATTTATAGGTTAGATAGATACATTTCTGTGTATTTATAGCTCAGTTGATACATTTCTGTGTATTTATGGGTTGATACATTTCTGTGTATCTATAGGTCAGTTGATACATTTCTGTGTATTTATAGTTTGATACATTTCTGTGTATCTATAGGTCAGTTGATACATTTCTGTCTATCTATATGTCAGTTGATACATTTCTGTGTATTTATGGGTTGATATATTTCTGTGTGTCTATAGGTCAGTTGATACATTTCTGTGTATTTATAGTTTGATACAATTCTGTGTACTTATATGTCAGTTGATACATTTCTGTGTATTTATAGCTCAGTTAATACATTATTGTGTATTCATAGGTCAGTTGATACATTTCTGTGTATTTATAGGTCAGTTGATACATTTCAGTCTATCTATAGGTCAGTTGATACATTTCTGTGTATTCATAGGTCAGTTGATACATTTCTGTGTATTTATAGGTCAGTTGATACATTTCTTTGTATCTATAGGTCAGTTGATACATTTCTGTGTGTTTATAGGTCAGTTGATACATTTCTGTCTATCCATAGGTCAGTTGATACATTTCTGTGTATTTAAAGGTCAGTTGATACATTTCTTTGTATTTATAGGTCAGTTGATACATTTCTGTATATTTATAAGTCAGTTGATACATATCCATGTATTTATAGGTTGATACATTTCTGTGTATCTATAGGTCAGTTGATACATTTCTTTGTATCTATAGGTCAGTTGATACATTTCTGTGTATTTATAGGTTGATACATTTCTTTGTATCTATAGGTCAGTTGATACATTTCTGTGTATTTATGGGTCAGTTGATACATTTTGGTCTATCTATAGGTCAGTTGATACATTTCTGTGTATTCATAGGTCAGTTGATACATTTCTGTGTATTTATGGGTCAGTTGATACATTTCTGTCTATCTATAGGTCAGTTGATACATTTCTGTGTATTTATAGGTAAGTTGATACATTTCTGTGTATTTATAGGTTAGATAGATACATTTCTATGTATTTATAGGTCAGTTGATACATTTCTGTGTATTTATGGGTTGATACATTTCTGTGTATCTATAGGTCAGTTAATACATTTCTGTGTATCTATAGGTCAGTTGATACATTTCTATGTATTTGAAGGTCAGTTGATACATTTCTGTGTATTTATAGGTCAGTTGATACATTTCTTTGTATCTATAGGTCAGTTGATACATTTCTGTGTATTTATAGGTCAGTTGATACATTTCTGTCTATCCATAGGTCAGTTGATACATTTCTGTGTATTTAAAGGTCAGTTGATACATTTCTTTGTATTTATAGGTCAGTTGATACATTTCTGTATATTTATAAGTCAGTTGATACATATCCATGTATTTATAGGTTGATACATTTCTGTGTATCTATAGGTCAGTTGATACATTTCTTTGTATCTATAGGTCAGTTGATACATTTCTGTGTATTTATAGGTTGATACATTTCTTTGTATCTATAGGTCAGTTGATACATTTCTGTGTATTTATGGGTCAGTTGATACATTTTGGTCTATCTATAGGTCAGTTGATACATTTCTGTGTATTCATAGGTCAGTTGATACATTTCTGTGTATTTATAAGTCAGTTGATACATTTCTGTGTATTTATAGGTTGATACATTTCTGTGTATCTACAGGTCAGTTGATACATTTCTTTGTATCTAAAGGTCAGTTGATACATTTCTTTGTATCTATAGGTCAGTTGATACATTTCTGTGTATTTATAGGTCAGTTGATACATTTCTGTGTATTCATAGGTCAGTTGATACATTTCTGTGTATTTATAAGTCAGTTGATACATTTCTGTGTATTTATAGGTTGATACATTTCTGTGTATCTACAGGTCAGTTGATACATTTCTTTGTATCTATAGGTCAGTTGATACTTTTCTTTGTATCTATAGGTCAGTTGATACATTTCTGTGTATTTATAGCTCAGTTGATACATTTTTGTGTATTTATGGGTTGATACATTTCTGTGTATCTATAGGTCAGTTGATACATTTCTGTGTATTCATAGGTCAGTTGATACATTTCTGTGTATTTATAAGTCAGTTGATACATTTCTGTGTATTTATAGGTCAGTTGATACATTTCTGTGTATTCATAGGTCAGTTGATACATTTCTGTGTATTTATTGGTCATTTGATACATTTCTGTGTATTTATAGGTTAGATAGATACATTTCTATGTATTTATAGGTCAGTTGATACATTTCTGTGTATTTATGGCTTGATACATTTCTGTGTAATTATAGGTCAGTTAATACATTTCTGTGTATCTATAGGTCAGTTGATACATTTCTGTGTATTTATAGGTCAGTTGATACATTTCTGTGTATTTATAGGTTAGATAGATACATTTCTGTGTATTTATAGCTCAGTTGATACATTTCTGTGTATTTATGGGTTGATACATTTCTGTGTATCTATAGGTCAGTTGATACATTTCTGTGTATTTATAGTTTGATACATTTCTGTGTATCTATAGGTCAGTTGATACATTTCTGTCTATCTATATGTCAGTTGATACATTTCTGTGTATTTATGGGTTGATATATTTCTGTGTGTCTATAGGTCAGTTGATACATTTCTGTGTATTTATAGTTTGATACATTTCTGTGTACTTATATGTCAGTTGATACATTTCTGTGTATTTATAGCTCAGTTAATACATTATTGTGTATTCATAGGTCAGTTGATACATTTCTGTGTATTTATAGGTCAGTTGATACATTTCAGTCTATCTATAGGTCAGTTGATACATTTCTGTGTATTCATAGGTCAGTTGATACATTTCTGTGTATTTATAGGTCAGTTGATACATTTCTTTGTATCTATAGGTCAGTTGATACATTTCTGTGTGTTTATAGGTCAGTTGATACATTTCTGTCTATCCATAGGTCAGTTGATACATTTCTGTGTATTTAAAGGTCAGTTGATACATTTCTTTGTATTTATAGGTCAGTTGATACATTTCTGTATATTTATAAGTCAGTTGATACATATCCATGTATTTATAGGTTGATACATTTCTGTGTATCTATAGGTCAGTTGATACATTTCTTTGTATCTATAGGTCAGTTGATACATTTCTGTGTATTTATAGGTTGATACATTTCTTTGTATCTATAGGTCAGTTGATACATTTCTGTGTATTTATGGGTCAGTTGATACATTTTGGTCTATCTATAGGTCAGTTGATACATTTCTGTGTATTCATAGGTCAGTTGATACATTTCTGTGTATTTATGGGTCAGTTGATACATTTCTGTGTATCTATAGGTCAGTTGATACATTATTATGTATTCATAGGTCAGTTGATACATTTCTGTGTATTTATAGGTCAGTTGATACATTTCGGTCTATCTATAGGTCAGTTGATACATTTCTGTGTATTCATAGGTCAGTTGATACATTTCTGTGTATTTATAGGTCAGTTGATACATTTCTTTGTATCTATAGGTCAGTTGATACATTTCTGTGTATTTATAGGTTGATACATTTCTGTCTATCCATACATCAGTTGATACATTTCTGTGTATTTAAAGGTCAGTTGATACATTTCTGTGTATGTATAGGTCAGTTGATACATTATTGTGTATTCATAGGTCAGTTGATACATTTCTGTGTATCTATAGGTCAGTTGATACATTATTGTGTATTCATAGGTCAGTTGATACATTTCTGTGTATTCATAGGTCAGTTGATACATTTCGGTCTATCTATAGGTCAGTTGATACATTTCTGTGTATTCATAGGTCAGTTGATACATTTCTGTGTATTTATAGGTCAGTTGATACATTTCTGTGTATTTAAAGGTCAGTTGATACATTTCTGTGTATTTATAGGTCAGTTGATACATTTCTGTGTATTTATAGGTCAGTTGATACATTTCTGTGTATTCATAGGTCAGTTGATACATTTCTGTGTATTTATAGGTCAGTTGATACATTTCTGTGTATTTAAAGGTCAGTTGATGTATTTCTGTGTATTTATAGGTCAGTTAATACATTTCTGTCTATCCATAGGTCAGTTGATTCATTTCCGTTTAGTAATAAGCTATTTTTTTTACATTTTGTATATTTTTGTTAGGTTTGTGTAGCAAGCTGTCCATCAACCTATTTTACCTACCTTGTGGGATATGCTACAGAAACAGCTGGAGGAGGCACTGCCACTTCAGAGCGAAGTAAAATGATTTGTAAATATTCTGTTGATGCAACAAACAGTGTGAGTACAAAATAGTTTTATTTGTCTAAATATATATTTGAAAAAATGAAAATAAGAATTGTGTCTTACACTCTCTGTTTTAGGATATTTGTATGTCAGTCTCTAAAAGTTGCAATTCTGTTTTTATATTTTTTGAAATACAGAAAATACATATATAAAGTTTAATTCATCATAATCTGAAAGATTAATTTTTCTTTAACTAAAATGGAACTTTTACAAATCTCTTACTGTAAATCAAATTATTAAGTACAGAATTAAAAATTGAATTATTTAGGATCTTTAGTTTTGATTTAATTTTTTGTGAAATTTCATTGAAAAAACAGACTACACATTTTTTGTTTAATTTTTAAAACTCATAACACAGTAGCTAAAACTGCCATATCTTGACTTTTATAAAACACAATGACATGTGTTTTCAAAATTGATGTTTTCTGGAAATGTTAAAAATGAGGTCAAGGTCAGAGATCCAATGTTTATGACTTTGTACTTTGCTACTGTTTAGTTATTTTTAAGATACATCAATGCATACTTAGTTGTTTATTTTTATGTATTGCAGCATTGTTTTTCTACATAAAATTAATTATTAAGATCTGGGTCATGACTTCATTTACAAGATAAGCTTAAACTAATAGATCTTGATTACAGTATATGCAAAGGTTATAATAGGGCTTTGTTGTTTTAATCTTTCCTTACATTCCTTTCAACAAGAAGTCAATTAATGTTCTTAATTATTGTCCGATTTGAAGGTACTTTGAGTACTTTGTTATTTCACTGCTTGGTGACTTAGTGTTAGAGCACCCCCCACTAACCCCCCCCATCCCAAATCAATAATTTGATTTACAGTAAATTGTTATTTCACTGCTTGGTGACTTAGTGTTAGAGCACCCCCCACTAACCCCCCCCCCCCCCCCCCCCCATCAAAAGTTGGAGTTTGTGGATTCAAACCCCAGCCAGGCCATACACAAGACTTTAAAATTCGCATTTTTGCGTTTGGCATTGAGGGGACAGGGTATTGACTTACTCACCTGGTGCCAGGATAATGTGACTGGGCGAGTTGTATGCTTGTTTGTGGTATACACTGAGTAGAATGACCGGCACCTTAACAAAAAGGTTTCTTTGAGTGTGCACCAGAACAAGACAGACCATAACACACACTCACACATTAATGCATAAACAAATTTGTTCTGAGTTTAATCCTTAGAGGTTAAAAACATTACTTTTATTGCGAATGGCTAAAAAATTAATACAGCCATTAACAATCAATCTGTTTAAAGAGTTAATATTTCTCATTAAAAAGTTTTGATTATATCAGCAAAGTGAAATTATCCCTCATTATTTAACATATAAGAGAACAGATGTTACCTTTGGTATTGTCAAGCTACCACTTGTTTACTGACATCATAAAATTTGATGTAGTTTCTTATCCTGTCTTTTGTTCTTTTACCAGAAAATACCAACATATCACATTTGTTACATGACAAGACTTACAGGACATATTGTTGTGGTCCATCTTTTTTTATAATGGCACCCAAAGATTTTGTTTGAATCACATAAGCTGAAAATTATCCAAAACTTTGTGATGTGAACACTTTCATAATATCTAATGAAAGATTAGGTACTGAAGATCATGTGGATTGCTATAGAACCAATTCAAATTAAAAATTCAAAATTTAGTGCACCTTTTCATAGCTGTCAAGGCCCTTTTAGAGTTGTGCATGTAATAATGCTAGCAACGAAGTCACACATCAGTATGGGTGCATGCTCCTCCTGAAAATTTTTTAAATAATGATGTAAAATCATGCATTTAAGGGCATCAAATTACTTATTTTAACCATATTCAACTACCTGCCTGGTTGCTGTTATGTAGTTTCCCTTAACAAAAACTAGGATTTATGAGTTGTGGCAGCTGAAATTATCTTGATCATGTTAAAAATGCAAAGTAGGCTTCAATGAAACAAAAATGGTCATGAGCTCAATTTATTTCCCATCTTTAGCTGATGAAACAATTATGGTAACCACATCACATTGTCTTACAGGGGGCCACAGTGGCCGAGTGGTCTTAAGCATTCAATGTTATGGATCAAAGTGCCTCTCACCCCTGACATTGTGCATTAACTTCCCAGTGGGCGCTAGCACTTCTTCTTTGAAAGTTTGTCAGTTAACTTGCTGCTTGGTCGTGGTTTTCTCTGATACTCCAGTGTCCTCCACCATTTCCAAAAGTGACAGTCTCCGTATGTGCAATATTCTTGAGTTGAACATTAAACAGCATTACAAAAAAAAAACAAATATGGTCTTATATATGACAGGTATACCTTTTGACTCTGGAGAAATGGTCATTGAAATAGACATCAATTTAGGCCATAAAAAATTAATACCTAGATTTTCATCCCCGCCCACCCCCTTTTTTAACACCCGCCCCGATTTATTTTATTTTCGGATTTTGAACTTGTGTCCGGTTTTGATTCCGACTTTTATAACAAATCTGCTCGCTCCATGAGCCATAAGGTACGTAATATATAAAAGCTGACTTTGTAATCCAAAAAATAAAATAAAAAAAATAAAAGCCGTCCCCCCCGCCCCCGTTTTGAAAAAAAATTGGATGAAAAATCTAGGTATTAATTTATTATGGCCTTAGGAGTGAAGTGATATTTAAGTGTAATATTATATTTATTTATATTCAGGGTACAAATCCAAATATAAAGACCCTTGTTGATGATGAGGATTGTGCATCATACTACATTCCCACAACACCAAGTAAGTATGGTTTGGAGAGCTGGACAGTGAGATGGGAGGGTGTGGAGGGTAGGTGTGTGTGTGTGGGGGGGGGGGGGGGGCAGGTGGAGTTGTAATGATGTTTTGCTGCCTTGTAAAGATTAATTTTCTACTTTATAGTTGTGGTTAGTGCAAGAATGCTGATGGAAATTGTACTACTTACAGAAAAACTCAATTCTGACAAACTAACTCCTAGGTTCTCTAGGGGCTAGGGGCCCCTATAGCATGAAACCTTCACTTATCATGCCAAAGAACCATTAAAAATAGGAATAAAAATGAATAATAAATAATCTGAACTTGGTGACAACTTGCTTAGAATGCATTATAAGAGGTTTTTATTGTATTTGTTTCTTGTAATTTCAGTTGTTGGTCGATGCATTCCATCCATATTTCTAAATATAACGGACTATGCTGCCACCCTAGCTGGTGGTGGACAGCCACTACAAACACCAACAGGAGAAAACATAACAGGGACGTTATTAGATGATGCTAGCTAGTAGGTTGATCAAATTAAAATAAATAAATACTGTAAAGAGGTTTTTTTCTAAGGGCTCAAATTTTGGCTTTTTTTTTTTTTTTTTTTTTGGCAATAGTGTTAAAATCGCCCAAAATAAAAATCGAGAAATTATATGTGTATCAGTCAACTATGAGTGAGTTGTTTTAGATAACCAAAATAAATACCCTAAAATTTTCAACTGACCTTTTTTTGCCAAAATTTAGCCCTGCTAAACTAACCTGCTATACAATATATTGGAATTTTTATATTCGAGTATGGATGATAAGAACCTTTAAACCATAAAATGCAGCATATTGTAAAAATGAAGTCTAGTTCAATAGAATCTAGAAGGAAGGAAGGATTTTTGTCAATTTATGGCATGTTTAAGGCATATTGTAGAAAGTTGTCTGCTGAAGAAACTATGTTTACATTTTACAATCACAAGGATATATACGGTAGAAAGATTCCTTTTTTTAAAATAATGTGAAAAAAAAAAAAAAAAAAAAAAAAAAAAAAAAAAAAAAACTAACTATACTTGTTGAGCCTGGCATTGCCATAAGGCGAGACTTAGGTGTTACTTTTCTGGTGTCGTAGGTGGCGTTGTGTCAAAATGTGAAAGTTTATATTTAAAGTAATGTATTTTCTACTCGATCAAAAAACTAACCAGACAAGACATTTAAATCTGTGGAATTCTTGTTTAATATATTGTGTCATCTTGGGGACATGTTTTCAAATTGTTAAAAATGTCTTTCTTTTATCAATGCATCACCAAAACTAATGAATGTAGTCAAATTCTGAAAAGAATTTTAATTTTTTAAGGCCTAAAGTTACTTTCTTTAATTTGCAAAATTCCATGAAAAAATTCAATCTATTTTTGCATTAAATTTCATTTACTTCTTCAAATTAAATAGTAAATGTTGCTATTTTTGAGTATTTAAAAACATAATGGCTAGGGGTTTTATTTTTAATTTTTGAAGCATCCAAAAAATGAGGTCAAGGTCAAAGTTCAAGTGACTGCCTGTCATTACTGACTGTTTTTTTTTTTTTTTTTAATTTTTCCAACTTGGTCTCATATTTCTGACACATTTTTATATTTCAGCTACTTGGCCAAGTTTATGTCTGCAACAGAAATAGTAGAATTAATATTTAAGGATATTGTAGCATCATGGTGGCTATTACTTGTGTAAGTATACATAATGGAGAATATCTGTTTGTGAAGTACATATTTTAAAGACGCAATATTATGTCATATTGTGAACCTAAACATTAGCATTACTGCATGGATAACAAAAATCCAGGGCATTTATTGGGTATTTTTATGTAATAAATGTAACTTTATCATGTTTATAAAAGTTTGGAAAAGTTGAAACCATTTTTACATATTCCTGTCATCGTATCCAGTATATACTGTTATCTGTTAATAAAGACTATTGTTGAGCCTGGCATTGTCATAAAGCAAGACTTAGATGTTACTTTTCCGGTGTTGATGTAGGCGACGACTGCAGTGGGTCAAAATGTGAAAGTTTATGTTAAAGTAATGTATTTTCTACTCAATCAAAAACTAACCAGGTGAGACTTGCTGGAATTCTTGGCTCTCTAGAACAACAGACCCAGACCAAGAAAAAGTTGTTCATTTTAGCAAGGAAGCATGCAGTGCTCTGCTAAATCTCTCCTTGTAAGGTTAGTGTAAAGGTAAGACTGTCCAGTTTATTTTTAGGGAACCATCCAATGTCCTGCTTAGACTCTCTGACTTTTGATACAGACTTAAGGAAGACTGGTCACTTTCACATGAACAACTTGTCCATATTAATTCTTTGATTGATTTATTATATCTTTGTTTTAGATTCTTGGGTGTAGCAATGATAGTTTGTTTTATCTGGATTGTCCTACTGAGATGGATTGCTGGCATTATAGTATGGTTCAGTATATTTGCTGTTATAGCCATCATGGGATATGGTAAGTCAAAAGTCAATTAGCTCAGCATTCTAGTATGCTGTAAAATGTACTTCAATCTAGATCAATCAGCAGTTCAGTTAAGGGTTGCATTATCTGGTTCATATAGAACATTTTACAACCTTCAGGCCCCAGTTTCACAATCATTTACTCAACTGAGTGTACACTCAACTCAAATATCCCCATTTTTCTCTCATCGGTATTTTAAAAATTTTAAGTTTTATGAGATAATTTTTTTTGTTTTGTTCAATGAACCTACACTAAATAATTAAACTATAGCATCTGATATTTAATTTTTATTGTGTAATGTATTAAAATTGACCTTGAAATATTTCCCAACTTGAGTTGAGTGTGCACTCAATTGAGTGAATGATTGTGAAACTGGAGCCAGGACTACAAATGTTCCTAAGCAACAACTTGATGAGTCTGCTTGTAATACAACCAGATCTTCTGAAAGTTGTTTTTGTCAATTCAACCAATAAGAAAAACTATTAGTTCAGTCAAATATTGAAGAATATGTTAAAGAATCAAGTATTTTATCTTTATGGTACTTCTTGCATATTTTAATTATAAAATACGGATTTTTTAACCTTTGTCAAGCCTGGCCTTCTGAACACACACAAACCAAGAAATTTTGACCTGTTTCTGGATTATAAAAACATACCATTTCTTATTTTTATTATGTTGTAACCTTTTATAATAGAACAATTTTGGAACTTTGAGTTGAACACTTTCTCCTATCTTCTACATAGAAAGTATGAGTGCAAGATAGAACAAACTTTACATATATATCATTGATTTCAAATTAATTGTAAATGTCATTTATTTAAAACATTAAACTTTTTAATCATTTATATTTACAGCCACTTATTATTGCTATGCACAATATTATCAACTTAAGAGTCAAAATGTAACAGCAGATTTTGGTGTGTCACAAGCTTTTGCTTTGAACTTTAACTATTATCTGGGTCTCAAGGACACATGGCTTGCATTTGGTAAGTTTACCATTAAATTTTGACAAGTGGAATATTGTAATTGATGAAGATGCAATAAGGGATAATATCTTGGCATTGGTTTACATGTACCAAGGCTGCAATAGTTTTATTGACATAGATTTACAAGGGCTGTTACATTAGTATTCAAAGAAATGTTCAAGATATGCTCTGTTGTTATTAACCTCGATGACATAGGGCTGCAACTAGCATATTTGTATCAACATGTTGCTGTATTTGTATTAAAGTACCTGATCTGCTCAGTTGGTATTAACATGTATAACCTGGGGCCACTACTGAGTATAATATGGGTATCCAGAGTTTATGAATTGAACTTAATGTAGATGTTACCATTTTTGTATTGACATATATGTTCTTAGGTTGCTATATTAGTTTTAATGTTGGTGGGTTTTTTTATTTTGAAATTTTCTTATAATACTTTTAAGATTCAAACCTAGTTTTTGACCTCAAGGTTTTTGTCATTTAATTAAGTAAACATGTGTTTTGAGATATTTCTTCACAGATTAAGACCCGATTTTGTTTTCTAGCATTACATTTAATGATGTTAAAGTCATGACTCTGTAATGGTGGCAGGTGGGCATATCAGCTTTTAATTAATGTATATAAATAATTTCAGGTTGTACCACGGCAACATTTCTGGCGATATTTCTCCTGATACTATTGTTCCTCTGCTACAGAATACGAATTGCTATAGAACTTATTAAAGAAGGCAGCAGGTTAGATTTTGGAATTGAATTTTTTATTTTTTTTATTTTTTTTTTTTTTTTTTAAAAAAAGTTGATGATATGTTCTGGTAGAACACTGTAAATCCTAATTTATCATAATAGTTTTAAGTTAGCAATTCTTGCCAGACAAGTAATCTTAAAAACTGATTACTATAAAAACTTATATACTTAACCGTAGAGCTGCAACGATATGGGTTAAACCGTATTGTGATATATATTGCAATATTTCACTTCCATATTGCAATATGTACTGATACGTATTGGGAATTTTAATGAAAATAGAATTCTTCATCTTTCAAAACATGTTTCCCGATCCCAGCCATCATTATCATTTGGAAATAACTACACATTGCTTTTGTAATGGGTAACAACAAGTGTGCATAAGATCTTATCCACATTCGGAACTCTTTCCATTGATCGTACGTTATTTACAAACACCCTGATGATCATGTGTAACTTTGTTTGACTCATGATTATTATTTTTTTCTCATATCGTCAAAAACCGGTATGTGTAAACCGTATCGCGATAATCATATTTTTCTTATCCAAACTGGTAATACCGGTATACTGGTATATCGTTTCAGCTCTTCTTAACAGAATAGTAATAAAACAGTTTTAATTTTTATAAAATAAACTGAAATCAAG
Source organism: Tegillarca granosa (assembly GCA_029721355.1). NCBI lineage: Eukaryota > Metazoa > Mollusca > Bivalvia > Arcoida > Arcidae > Tegillarca > Tegillarca granosa. The sequence goes on along the minus strand of CM056606.1, from coordinate 31,404,634 downwards.
ATTTATGGTTTCAAATATTTTAATTTACAAATAGTCTAGACAAGAAAATTTTACAGTGTTTATATTCAAATATTTTAATTTACAAGTAGTCTAGACAAGAAAATTTTACAGTGTTTATATTCACATTTGTCCCATATATGAACTTATTCTGAGATTAATTAAGCCTTAGAAATTTATAAACTGCTTTTATTGCAAATAGCTGTAAAATTGCTGATTTACATTATTATTGTTTGTCTTTCATTATTTGTATTTATTTATTTATTTATTTATTTATTTATTTATTTTTTTTTTTCAGAGCCATTGGCAACATGATCTTTACATTATTTTGGCCAATATGGCCATTTTTGTTACAAGTTTGTGTGATTGGATATTTTGGCGTCAGCATTGCGTATCCTTTTGAATTGAATTTTATATATTTTGTAACTGAATTTTTTATTTTGATTATTTTTCCCAAGTGAAAAAATGTTTACTATTTACTATGCACTTGTTATCATGAAAATTCTATTTAAAAAAAGCAAAACAATAGGGAAAAAACTAATGTCAGAATAATCATCATATCCATGTCAACAGAAATTGATGTGTCATTGAAATTCTAAATGTTATGATGACTGCTTAAAATTTTGAATAACAAATTTTTGTTGATGAATGATTTTTTTTTTTGTCTATAATGAAGTGAAAAAAATGCTCCTTGACCTGAGGACTTCAGTTTTCATCAAAATTTATTTATTTTTTTTTTTTTGTAATTCTCTTTTTTATTTCATTCAATATACATGTACAATATTCTTTGATATTATATAATTATATAGTTACAAGATACAAAACATACAATGTATAGTGAATGTTTTAAATAAGAGAAAGCAAGCGAGAGAGAGAGAGAGAGAGAGAGAGAGAGAGAGAGAGTAAAATAGAACATTAACTATATGCATGCTCTTTTATACACTTAATATACAATACATATAAAAAATGGTACATAAGTCACTTTTCAAACATATTGTAAAAAAGTCGCCATTGATCTACAAACTTTGTATATTCACTCTCCTTTGTAGCAATACATTTTTGCATGTTATAAACATCAAACATGACAAATTTAAAAGAACTAAGAGACAACTTTTTGTTGATACATCTATTTTTGTAAATTAAGACCTTAACTTTGTTGAAGTTATATAGCAAGTATGGGTGACAGTCAGTTCTATACAAACTCTACCAATACCACACAAGACTCCATTAATTATTATCTAGAACGGACACCTTGTACACCGGATGTGAGTACTAACAGTGTTGATTTATTTAATTATAAGACAAGTTGGTCAGACCAGCTTTTGACAATCTAAAAAACGAAACACTTTTAGCCTCTTGTCACTATAATTATTTTTGCTGGGAAATTATTTAACAGTTTTGCAATTAAATTCCCTGTAATAAAACAGTGAAATTGATTTAAATTTGATATTTTTAGTATTAATATTTTGTTTAACCAAACTGAAAATGTGACCCAATAAACATTTAAAGCATACGTTGTTTAGCATTATAAAAACAACAAGAAAACTTTATTTTGTCAAAATTGCAGATTTTGAAATATGAATAATTTTCCAAAATTGTCACATGTCTCTTAAATATATTTAAATTGATTTTTTTTAGGTACAGAAATAACAACTGAATTTCTTTTATTATTATTTTAATATTAGTACCAATTTTTTAAGAATTAAAACTGCTTCACTAGGTGTGTGCAGATGAAATGTAACAGTAATGCTTTAAATATTATTTGTATTTATATCATATACAGTATGTATCCAAAGTTGTGTTTTATAAAAATAATCTGTTTTAATATTTCAGAATACAACAGTTGGCAACTTTTGTGATTTTGTAAAGTATGGAGGAACGGAGTAAGTTAATAAGAGTCTGTTTTCTTGAAGAAGGCACTAAATTTGGATGTCAATTGTCATTTATACTTTTAAGGGTTGTAGTGAAACTGAAATCTGAAATTAAATTTACTTACAGTTTAATATTAATACTGTGAAATCATCAATTTTCTTAGTGTCCAATTTTCATGGTTCTAAGAAAAAAATATCATTTCGAGGGAGGGGGGATTGAATTCGTGGTTATGGCCGTAGTTAGTAAAGTGAACTGCATGTTGTAAAAACATCATCTTATGTGTTCAGTGTTATCAATTAGGGAGATAAAACTGGCAATTGACAACCTAAATCAGTGTCCCAAGTTGGAGTCCGTTTTATTTAGAAGTATAGAATATAGCTTATAAATATGTTTCTCTCAACAAACTCTAAAATAAAGTTCAACAAAAAAGTAACAATATCAATAGCTTTTGATTGGTCAAAAAACTTGTGATGTAAGCTGTACAAAAAGTGTAACACATACTACAGGAGGTTTAGTCACACATACTATGGGTCACTGGATCTGATCACACAAACTTGGGGTTGACACGATCATACATATTTGGAGTGGACTTGATCACATATGCTTGGGTTTGACTTGATCACACATACTCGGGGAGGACTTGATCAAACATACTCAGGGTGGGCCTGATCAGTATTTAATATTTAAAAGTCTGGCTTGACTTTTGTCCATTCCACTAAAGGAATTTACTTGTTTGAAAAAATTTAATGGCACCACATAGTAGTATTTCACTTTATCTGAAGAAATAATCTTTAGTTACCTTCTTTGTTTTTATTATCTTACATTTTTATTATTATTATTATTATTATTATTATATTTTTAGGTACATTATACCACTGAATGTCTTTATGCTGTTCATGTTTTTCTGGTTGATGAACTTTGTTGTGGCATTTGGACAAATAGTACTGGCTGGGGCTTTTGCCTCATATTATTGGGCATTTGAAAAACCCAAAGATATTCCAGCATTTCCTCTTACAGCGTCTGTTTGGAGAGCGATCAGGTAAGACCCCCATAGAGTTTTTTGTACTTGGTTGATGATTATTACATCAAGCCATGCAGTTCAAGGGAAGCAACTCTTTTATCATCAGTGCTGAGAGCAGAGACCAGTGTAAGACAGTGTATACAGCTTTTGCTTTGACTTCAAGCAGTCCAAGAATAATTGTTCACAAAAGCACACAGGAGCGCCCACCATCACTGTCAGCTTGTTCATCCTAGATTCAAGATGGTGTCCCTCAGACAAGTTTTATAAGAAATGGTTTAAATAAATTCTGAAACCAACATGCATTTTAATTTATATATCAGTGCAAGTTTATTGTATCTTTCAAGGAGGTGTTAGAATGTAAGGATTAGCTAAAAGTTTTGTACATTGCTTAATCTAATTTATATTTTGACATTTTTTCTCCAGTCCAGTGTCGGTATCTAAATCTAAAGGAGATTATTTTTTTGTATAGATATTACATTATTTTACATTATTTTTCTCATTTGAATGATTATGATAACTTAGATTCAATTTGAGTACTGGAGACCATTCAATAGACATAAAAATTGTATTCACGAGTGCAGTGGAAAGTGACCATTATCTTGAACAGCCTTTTGTCCGTTACAGCAAGTTCATTGGAAATGTGATGTATATTACATTGTATTGTTTCTTGTTTACTTTGTACTAATGTTTATGATTTAAAGTTAAGTGATAGTGCTAGCATATTGTTGTAGTACTTTGAATCAAGATGATTATTATTGCAAGCCATTCTGTAACATATATATTGACAGCCAGGCATACAACTTGAGTAAGCAGTTATTGTACATTTTATGTAGAACTTCAAAATAAAATTGTATTTAGTATCATAAATGATAGCTATTAAATGTGTGTATTAAATTCATAATAACTGGCACATGATATCAGGTTTATGATTATCGGTTGTGCATAACATGTCAACTTCCATGTTTTTGTTCATGATCAATTTGTTCATCCATCCATCCATTCATTTATAATGCATTCATTCCTCCAACCTTCTACTGGCACTCTTATAAATCTATCCACCATTATCCATCCATTTTCCAATTCATCCATTCATCAATCGTTCCTTCCTTCCATTCATCCATCCATCCATCTCTCCATCCATCAAAGTAATTAATTTTGTAAGACACCATATTTATGAAGCCCTAATAGTGTACAAAAAGTATTTATTTTTTTGTTAAACATAATATTTGAAGTACCGGTATTTATTTATTTATTAATTTATTTTCCTTTTTTCCAGGTATCATCTTGGGTCGCTTGCTTTTGGCTCTTTAATCATAGCCATTATAAAGATGATACGAGTTGCTTTAGAGTATCTGGATTACAAGTTAAAAGATTCAGAAAATCCAGTGGCAAAATTCTTATTAAAGTAAGTAAAACAAAAATAACAATCTATAAATCATTTGTCTTATGAACAAACTTTGTTGGAACTTATGTGCTCCCCAAAGGGAGAGCATATAGTTGCCGCTTTGTCTGTCCCATCTGTGTGTCTGTCAGTCATTATTTTGCCTGAAATATAAAACCTTCAAGAGGTATCAATATTAAACTTTATAGGTAGATAGAACTCAATGATGAGAAGTGCAATGCTAATAAACCATAACTCAATTTTGCATAATGTAAAAGCTATTGCCTTTGTTACTTTACATACTTAATGTTTGTCTGAAGCATAACTCAAAACGTTTTGGAGGTATCACCATAAAACTTCATTGGTAAATATAGCTCAATGAGAAATGCATTGGACAAGAACCATAACTCAATTTGCATAATTGAAGAGTACTTGCCCTTTTTTATTTTTCATACTTAATTTTCCAAAGCATAACTCAAAACATTTACGAGGTAAAACATAAGAATTTATATGTAGATAGAGCTCAATAAAAGAAGTGCAATGCACAATTACTTTCCTTTGCAAAATTTAATTTAAAAAATGTTTTTATTAACAAATAGCCCTTTTAGAACCAGCCTTTGTTTGGGGAGCAACCTATCAGGTCTACTAATTGTCTTGTTTTAGACTTTTACTTCTGCTATATTAAGTGTCAACTTCGCATATTTCAATTATCTTAAGCTAGTTATATTTTTTATACTTTTTGTCAGTTATGGATACTTATTTCAAGATGTTTCACAAAGCATTTGTAGCTTAATTGCAAATTTGCAGAAGTGTTTGTAAGGAATTGCTTTTATTCTTATGCTTATTTTGAAATGAAATATTAAGATAGTTCTGAATTTATTCATTGTTTTTCAAATGAAAATCAAGTCTAATAAATTTATTTTAGTACATATTTACTAATGAAGTATTTTGCTACTATGAAATTTTTCCCTTGATTTTAATGGAAATTGTCTGCCATCAGCAGTATCAATACTTTGATTCTCTTAGTTTCAGTGGAAATTGTCTGCTATCAGCAGTATCAGTACTTTGATTACTTTTTATTTACTTTTTACAATTAATGGAATTTCTTATCACTGTTCATTCAGCTTATGTTATATGTAATGTTTTTTTTTTAGATGTTTGAAATGTTTCTTCTGGTGTTTAGAAAAATTCATGAAGTTCTTGAACAGAAATGCCTATATTTTGGTAAGTAAACAGTTATATAATACAGACAGAGTAACCTTATACAAGTATATAGGCAGAAAAACCATCAGAGATGTGACATAACAGAACAATGATAATAATAATAATAATAATTATCTGTCAGTAGGCAGAAAAACCATCAGAGACATGTGACATAACAAAACAACAACAACAATAATAATAGTAATAATCTGTGTAGGCAAAGAACCCATCAAAGACGTTATATAACAAAACAATAATAATAATAATAATGATAATGATAATAATAATTATCTGTCAGTAGGCAGAAAAACCATCAGAGACATGTGACATAACAAAACAACAACAACAATAATAATAGTAATAATCTGTGTAGGCAAAGAACCCATCAAAGACGTTATATAACAAAACAATAATAATAATGATAATGATAATAATAATTATCTGTCAGTAGGCAGAAAAACCATCAAAGACCTGTGACATAATAAAACAACAATAATAATAGTAATAATAATAATAATAGTAATAATCTGTTGGTCAATTATGTATAATATATGTAACATGTGGCATCAATAAACTTATATAATAATTTATTTTTCAGATTGCTGTATATGGGAAAAATTTTTGTACATCAGCTAAGGATGCATTTTTTCTTATTCTGAGAAATGTTGTCAGGTAAATATATAAAATAATTAGTTGATTGCCGTTATTTTAGGTTAAGTAAAATATTTGTTTGTAGCTGCTGCTGGCATTTAAAATTCTTCAAGTTAGAGACTTTAAAAAATATACAATTGGGACTTCAATGAATTTTCACTCAATATTCATCGATCTTGACATACTAGATATTAAGTATTTATTTTGGCTGTGTATTAATATTGACGCTTTTGGCTTTAAATTAATTTATTCCAATATTAATACACATTTCAACATTAATTTTAGCTCACTTGTCTAAGGGGAAACAATGACAGTGCCAATATTAATACACGCTAATGTTTGAGACCCTCTGGAGTGCCAAGTATAATACATGCTAATATAAATACTTATACAGTGCAACCTCCGAAAACCGAAACCTGGGAAAACCGAAATCCTGTAAATTCCGAACGGAATAAAAAGTCCGGAATGATTCCTTCTTTATTCTTTGTAATAAAAACCTGAATAAACCGAAACCTCCGTATTCTGAAAACCGGACGATTTTCTCCAGACGAACCTTCTAAAATGTACATAAAATGACCTGTGAAAACCGAACATGAATTTTCCTGTCCTGAAAATTTACTTTCTTTTGATTTTTTCTTTTCTGTCTTTCTTTCTTTCTTTCTTTCTTTCTTTTTTCTTTCTTTCTTTCTTTCTTTCTTTCTTTCTTTCTTTCTTTCTATATTCTTTTGATATCGGCAAAGTAAGACTTGTTATAAAATAGATTTGCTTTGAAGCGGATATAAAGGAGTCAGTCAAAACTTCAATTCCTAACAGTAACAGAAATAATTTGACTTTTAAAACATCGATTATAACTCTAATAAACACCACCATTATTAATAAACAAACAAATGATTGACAATAAAAACACCTGTCTCGGCATCATGTACAGGTAAATGAAGGTCACGCTTGTGTTCGATTGACGAAAAAAAATTATAAAAAATTATCAAAGATTACCTTCGCTTGGTCTAGTTTAAACAAGACCAATATTAAGACAAGAAACCTGAGAAGGCAAATAAAATCTTAAAATATGATAAAAGTAAAAATAACACGGAAAATCTTTGATTTGAAGTGTTGTTGTAGGTGTAATTTTTTTTTCTTTATTTTTTTCTCTCTCTCTTTCTCACTCTCTCTATCATGTATGCACACATACACAAACACTGAGCCAGACACCGGCTCTAGATCGTCATCCTTTGTGTTTCCTGAGTAAACAAATGAGAGTATTATAATCAGTAATTGTCTTAATATCTTAACGTACATGAACCTGAACTCGTCATGTTCCTAGGGTCTTACAAGAACTTGAATGTATCGAATTTGTTAAACGTAGTGATTCCGGTGGTCTTAACTGTTAAACTGCATTAATGTATGTATGGTTCTTCCAGAGATTTTATAACAACCAAACAGGTGCCCAGGTGTCGAACTTAGGTTTGTGTACGTTAGAAAGTTGAAATTAATCAATCGAATGCACTTATTGTGCAATGGATAACATGTGTGCGAGATTCAGTTAAATGCTGATTTAACTCAGAAAACTTGCGGTAAGAAAAATATTAGCCTATAAAATTAATTTCCGTGTTATTTCAATAACAGACAGAAATCTGATTTTGTTTCAAATTTACTGTCGCTACTGACAGTTTTCGACATTGAATGGTGTAAGTAAAGTTTGTATTATGTATGGACGCGTGCATAGTAAGGGGAGAAAACTTGTATGTACATGTTCTGTTGCTCTACATATGAAACCTGGATTAACCGAAACCTGTCAAAACCGGATTTTTATCCCGGTCCGGATAACATTCGGTATTCACAGTTTTCACTGTATAGTATTTTATTTATGATCACATGGAATTTTGTTGATGTTTGTGTCTGTGGTTTAATTAAGGTTTTGAGGATAAAACTGGATATTCTGGTCTAATATTGATAATACATGCTGTTCAAACTTTAAAATATTGTTGGAGTGTTTGCCGTTGCACTTGATGATGAAGTTAATTTTAGATGAATTTATAGAAATTTTAAATACCAAAATTTGCCTGAAACTTTGAAATTGATAACATATGTTTTATTTTCAGAGCTGTTGTTCTAGACAAGATTACAGATTTTGTTCTGTTTCTCAGTAAGCTCATGGTTACAGCAGCTGTAGGTATGTATGTGTCTTATATGATAGATGTTTTTGTTGAACCTAGCTGAAATAAGTTGCTTAGCCCAACTGACTATAGACTAAGCAAGCTGAACATGTGACACATAGTGTACTGTGCATCTGTGCTTGCATGCATAAATTTTGAGCCTTGTCACTGAAACCACAGGACTGTTTAATCAAAATTCGTATGGAAGGTCTGGCTGATGTTTTTTTAAAAATTGTGTTCAACCTATCCATCCAAAAATTCAAGATGGCCACCATTTCTGGATTCTTTGAAAATCTTCTCTGAAACAGCTAGGCTTAAAATAGAACCAAATTTTGTAAGACCTTTAATGGATGTAGATTATTAAAAGTTTTCCAACAAAGCCATCTGATATCCAAGATCGCTTAAATCATCTTTACTATAAACTAAAAAAAAAAACAGATAAATAGCTGCTACAGATTTTTTTTTATGAAAGTTAGATATCTAGACATAAGATGCATTTGGTTGACCCCATTCTCATGGATCATGCACATGAGTTATTTTTATATCTTAATTGAAACCTGTTGCCTAAAAAGACCCAAATCTGGTAAGGAACATCCTTGATGCAGGCTAGAAATATATTCAGACACAGTCATCAGAATTACACACATTGAATGTTAACTTTTTATGTGCTTTGAATTAAGAATCTTAGTTTAACATATCATCATCTTTTGTTAAAACTACTTTAATGGTTGGAAGTAGCACATGCTTTTAAAGCAGATAACTGAAGGTCCAATCTTTGCAATTTTCTAAGAAGTTTAAATGTAAACCTTAAGGTAAATATATAATGGTTTTTATGATGATTTAAAATGGTAGTAAGTAGTATTTTTGCTTTTTGAATTTTTTTGTCAATTTTCTAAGGGGGCATACTAAAATTGATATTCCATATTTGTTTGATATTGAAACATGTAAAAATTGATCGACCATTATATTATACCTTGTGAATGAATTGTGTTAAACCTTTACCTAAATGATGTATTTATAAAGATCAAAGGTCAAGTATCCTACATAATTTTTATCCTATTTACAGGTGCTGGTGCCTATTACTGGTTTAGTCAACAAATTTCATTATTTGCCAGTTATCAACCTACTCTAAATTACTACATCACACCTATTGTGGTAAGTATTACAAGATGTACATGATGCTAAAGCTGGTCTTGGTTAAACAATTTTGTGCAAATGTATTACTTATCATTGATTGTTAAAAATTATTATCTGTTATTATTTGGTTATATTGAATCAATAAATTGTAATGTGAAGTTAATAATTGCAGTTAAGGCTGTTAAGATTCTTTCACTTATATCAAGGTTGTCATTCTGGAATGATACAGCATACAGTCAAGTTTTGACAAACCAGCTGACAACTTTTTAAGCTCCATCTTTGACATAAAATTTGGATGTTTTAATCAGCTTTTACATTATGTAAAGTTAATGACTGTATTAGAATATGACATCAATATTCACATTGACAACAGTATAGGATATATAGTTACTAATTATCAGATTTTAAACATTTCATTAATGTCACTGCTTTATAACATCCCAGTCAAGTCTAGATTAATTACTTCCAAACACATCATAACAGTCAGTTATTGAAAGGTTAAAGAAACTGGCCCAGATTTCACAATCATTCCTTAACTATGATTATTCTTAACTTAAATCTCTAGCAAATTTCATCAATTTGTTTTTCAACTACGAATAAATATTTTTGAAGAAACAAAATACTGACACTTTTAGCTAGAAAATGATTTCAAAAATGACACCTTCAATTCTTATTTATCTTAAAAATTTACAAAATTATAATGATAACAAGTTTGCCAGATTAAAGTTAAGGAAAATCTTAATTAAGAAATGATTGTGAAACCGTAGCCTGGGAAAAAATGTTCTCACAGTAGTATCTATCAGAAGCAGAATTCTAATTATGGTGGTGAGAGGTATTATAGTTCTTAACCTCTAAGCTGATGGATGAATTGTTAATTGTTAATTTAGAAAAAATCAATTTTTCATGGGATTCAAAATAAACTAAGAAGATTGTGAAAGACTAAATGTGATAAACAATTTACATAACTTTGTTCAGTTTATACTAGTATTTAAATCCTAAAAAATTATTAATGGCCACATTTCCCATTGATACATTATTCTACATTTTTCAGTGCAAAATGACTAGTTTATACTGTCACCTCTGGTACCTCTGTGATACCGGTACCCCTGGTGCACAAAAATTAATAATTGGATCATGCTCAGTGAGTTGTGCCAATGAGCAGTGGTATTGGACCATGGCTCTGGATCAGTGAGTTTTCCAATGAGCGATGATATTGGGTCAATGCCTCTGCCTCAGTGAGTTATGCCAATGAGCAATTATAATAGGTCGTGCTTCTGGCTCAGTGAGTTTTGCTAATGAGCAATGATATTTGGTCATTCCTCTGGCTTAGTGAGTTGTGCCAAGGAGAAATTATTTTTCTTCTGGCAGTTCTTCTCTTTTGTGAATTGTGAGTTCCATTAAAACTTATTCCTATTTATAAAGTGATTTTGATAAAAAAAAAAAAGTCCAAAATAGTTGCTTGGGTGGATATCTGAACTTCTGCAGATATGTATTCTGGTATATATTATTGGTTTATATCTTTATTTTTTCAGATTGTTGTTATTGGGACGTATCTTATAACTTGTTGTTTCTTCAGTGTTTACACTATGGCTGTAGATACATTGTTTCTCTGCTTCTGTAAGTATAAATAACATGATTTTGTCCAATCATATATAGTAATTTAGACAATTTTTGACCCCATTATCTCTCTAGAATACTGCCCTGCTCTCAACCAACCAATCATGATCTGTGTAATACTGCCCTGTTCTCAACCAACCAATCAGGATCAGTGTATTATACTGCCCTGCTCTCAACCAACCAATCAGGATCTGTTTAATCTGTGTTTTAATCAATAGGCCAATTGGTTACCTTGGATATTGATGTAGCTGTCACATTTGCAGTTTCACCACAAACACAATGTATGCAAACTCGCAGAAAATATGGTTAAAAAAAAAAAAATACAGATTGATGTTTGTGTCGGGGTTCATTGGTAAAAAATTTTTCTGTCTGATAATTGTTGTCTATCTATCTTGTTAGCTGTCTTTGAATATTTTGTCCAAGCCTAGGATCATTAAGACAAATTAGCAACAGTAACTGTACTCATATAAATGTGTTTCACAACAACAGCAAGCAATGTTATAATCTCTGGATTAATATAAGATGCCCAAGATGTGTGAATGTCTTTTATGGTCAGTTTTGTGCAACCTGCAGGTGAGGAAGCAATATCTCAAATATTTCAGTTTAGACTTATTTAAATCCTTGATCTCCTAAATGACAGACACTTTATCACTGAACTACTTGATCTCCTATGTGACAGACACTTTATCACTAAACTACTTGATCACTGAACTACTTGATCTCCTATATGACAGAAACTTGATCACTGAACTAATTGATCTCCTATATGACAGAAACTTGATCACTGAACTACTTGATCTCCTATATGACAGACACTTTATCACTGAACTCCTTGATCTCCTATATGACAGACACTTTATCTCTGAACTACTGAGGTTTATGAAGTATAATTAATATAAGACCTTTTTAATTTTTATATTCTATATTAAAAATGAGAGGAAATAAAAAATAAGTCCATAATTAGAATAAAGGGACACGAACACGTTATTTTTTTTGATAAACCTGTTCATGTATTTTTTTGTTATTTTATTTTAGTGGAAGATTTAGAAAAGCATGATGGAACACCAGAAAAGCCGTATTTCATGAGTAAAGGACTCATGCAGATTCTTGGGAAGAAAAACAAATTTAAGGAACCAGACGGAAAGAAATAAATTCACACATGTATAAAACCTTAAAATGAAATCCAATGAATATATCAGGGAAAATAATGAGTTTTCATCATTGTATATGCTCACTAATTTTTGATTTTTTGTAATTTTGGGGTATATATTGATTGTGTCATTGAAAGCTGGTCTTCATTAAGATTTTCTAACCATTTCATAATTTAGGTTTCTTATTATGACATCTGGTGCCAGTTTGTATAAGCCCTACTTAGCTTACTTAAACATGTTTTTCATGAAAATTTGTAGGTAAGATTGACTTCAGTTATCTATTTCGGATTTTTAGCTGAGAATTGACTTCAGTTATCTGTTTTTGGATTTTTAGCTGAGAATTGACTTCAGTTATCTGTTTTCGGATTTTTAGCTGAGAACAACATGACAACATGTATGAAACCACAATTATTATTTCATGCCGATTTTTTTAATCAAAAAGTTTTTATTTATCTTTGAGTTTGAATTTTTATTAATCAAGTTGGTTTATGTAATGAAAATTTGACTGTCCTATTACAGATACATGTATGATAAAGAACATAGAGAGAATGACATCAAGTTATTAATTTTATTTATATATATATTTACAATTGCTATTACCTTTCTTTCTATGACTCTATTACTTTTCTTTGCGGTCATATGCTTTGCCGATCATGCAATTTGCGACAACCCAGTGTCGTTCATAGTGCATGGACACTGACAAAAAGAATGTCATTTCTTATATATATATTACACTGCATATGAGATTTTATGTATATAATGTTAGATTTTACCAAAACTGACAAGCTGATAAGGGAGCTAAAACTCTAGATATATAATTCTTATTGATTGAAAATTTTTAAATGTACAATGTTGCTATATCTTGTGGTATACACAGATATTGATCCAGTATTGATTTAATTGCTGTTTATGCAAGGTTTTGAACTCGCATATACTGTATATTGTTTTCGGGTTAATTGAACGTTATTGATTCACGCACAAGTAATATATTTGTATTCAGAACAAGGTAACTTTTAAAAATTATAATTAACATACATTTGTATTAAAAATATACATTTACAATCCAAATTAATTTCCCATTTATAATAGTTTTTAATAATAAACTTTTTTTAGTGATTTGAATTAGAATAGAATGAACCAGTGTATCACACATGACCTTTTTTCTGATGCCATAGTTTTGTAACTAGGAAAGAATACATGTACCTAAGCAACAAAAGTACCTTCAAAGATGTGAAAACAAAAACATGTCTAGGTGCAGTATGTAAACAATATTTACAGTGTTCCAGTTTCAAAGAAGTGGTTTATTTATAGTTTATCAATTTTAAAAATTAAATATAATTTTTGCCTATAAATGAAACAAATTTATGAATTTTTTATATTTCTTACTTCAATATTTTGGTTAATTAAAGGCCTGTTAAATTGGTTGTATTAAAGGTATGAAAATAAAAAAATCATAATTTTTCCAGGATCCAGTTTTTTTTTTATTAACCTACAATAAATGTCGGAAAGAAATACGGGCATTAGTTTTAATGTGGTTGAAGTAGTCAGTTTATATTTTTATTCAAACTTTAGATCTATCTTATACATAATTATGCTATATGTCCATCTCCTCTGATAATTCTATTAAAATATATTAAGTAATTGAGTGCCTTATGTATAAATATTACTTAAATGTAAAAAAGATATAAGTGTTCCAAGAATTAGAATGGCTTCATGTTTTTGTTTCATTTAATTTAAAAAGAGTGGATTTTTTTATTGTACATGCTGTATTTTAACTTTTGGTACTGTTGTGATGGTTACTTTTTGTCCATTATAATGCTTTGTAAATTATCATCTCAAAAACTATTAGCCAGGGTTTAAAGAAACAATGCTACATGTATTTCCATGCTTGGATAAAAAATTTCCAAATAAGAAGTACAATTGTTTAATTTGTCGTTTGTTTTTTGTTTGAAGTACAAGGAAAGTCCAGAGAAAATAAGGACATGCACAAACACTTTTATTTGTCTGATTTTAGAAACTATGTGGAGAAGCTGTAACTTTAGGAAGCGAAAACATTAAAATTGGATCAAGTTAGTTTCTTTAGTCCTATTTTTTTGTGATAGCTATAAAATACAGCATGTGTAACATCCTTTGGATAAATAATCACCATGTACTAACAAGTGGCCATTGCTTTCAGAAAGTGAACAGGAAGTAGGAGCATGTATATTGCGTGAACCAATTCTCAGTTGAGCAGCAAGGTGCATTGAGCTTTGTTGATATATTTTTGTATTGTTACATATCAAAATTGTGATATCTGTGATATAGATCTTATTTAGTGTTATTTATAAACTTGCATGTTGATATTTGTAAATTGTGTAATTGACAAGGTCATGTTCACATAGCCTTTATTTTGTATTATTGTGCCACCAGGCTGTCCCAACAGATTTAATTAATGTATTAAAGACTGGGCTAACAAGGTCATGATTTTTATTTATTTTCTTTAGGCTGCTGAGCAATATTTTACCTTGAATGCCACGACAAAGATTACATTAATTGATCAATTTTTCAACTTTAAAAGAATATCTTTGATATATTCAAAGATGACTTAAAACATGTGATATATATATATATATGCAAGTGATTTAAGAAACTTTAAAAGTAAGCTTATACTTAATAAAAGAATGTTCAAAACAGTTTAAACTTTGAAAAAGCCTTTAAATCTTTTGCTTTAAGATGGAAATTTGCCAAATTTAAATGTAAAAATCTATCATTAACATAGCAGGTTACCCAGTTTTCATAACATTTGATTACAATGCAATGTACTTTATGTACTATCATTGATCATAATTTTTTATAACGCAAATTTTTACATTTATTTCAGTGTTAACTCATGAGTGTCGTATTTAATTTATTTATGTGTAATTTTGTGTCTATACTTAAAGTATTAAACTGAGTTGTCACAGGATTTGAAAAAAATAATATACTCTAGTTAGAAAGTGCTTTAATAAACTTTGAATGAAAGACCAGAAAGTTTGAGAAGTTGTTATTCTTTACAATTGAAAGATATTGATACAGTGGTACATATATAAATACAATGGTTTTTGTTGTTGAGGAAAAGTACAAATATAAATAGTATATAGGACAGAGTATCGAAAGTATAGACAACTATGACGTTTAATAATGTTAAGATTTGGCTGGTTCCGAATCATTGCAATTGTGTCCCAAATTTTGTGTGTTTATTGTATAATTTTTTCTTAATAGTTTTCATTTGTTTCAAAGAAATTTATTTTCATTCCAAGAGTGTTTGTTGTTTACATTGTAAATATCTATTGGATAATAATTAAGTCCCATTTTGTGTTGATTGTATAATAATAACTTAGATGTTGTGTGGAATTATGAAAAACTTGAGCTTTCATAAGTATTTTATTATATATATATATATTCCTCCAAAAAATCCGTTTGTCATTATATGTATTGTTATAATTTATAATTTTTTTTGAAAAAGTTTCCTGTACTCAAAACTGAGTTTTATGTGATAATTTCAGATGTTTTTCAAGTTCTTATTTTTGCATCATATTCTCATCATGAAAAAGAACTTACATTTCTCCCATCTTTATTGTGGTGTTTTTTTCCTATAAATCTCTGTAATCGTTTTTTTTTTTTTTTTTGTTATTTCGGTGCTGTTGTTAACATTGTGAAGCACAGTGCAATTTCTTAGTATTTTAATTTTGTTTTGGAAACTGCCATTAAAGCATTTATACTTGTGTATATCATATAAAAACACTAAATGAGTTGATGATTTCCTCTAATTGTTATGAGTTACTAATTTATAAATCTTTAGAATTGAGTTAATGGTTCATAAATCTTTAAACTTGAGTTACTCATTCATAAATCTTCAAACTTGAGTTACTCATTCATTAAACTTCAAAATTAAGTTACTGTTTCATAAATCTTCAAAATTGAGTTACTGGTTCAAAAATTTGCAGCACTAAGATAATTGATTATAAAACTAAAGCTTTGAGTTACTTGTTCATAAATCTTCAGAATATTTACCTTTATGTTTATTAATCCATTTATTATGAAAATTATTTTAAAATACAGTGAATGCGATAAACACTATATTCTACAAAATAATTGTCAGCTTGGTCATTATTTAGTATATTTCATTCTTTGTCGCACCTTATATAGTACACACCATGGCATATACAGTAAAATGTTCTTTGATAATTTTTGTTAAGGTCCCGAAGTCCATTTTTTTCATACTTTTCTATACAAGTCTCCTTCACAGCATGCTATTGCTTTATAAAGTTTAAATATGACCATATGAATGTATTCAATGAATTAGAATGTTGTTTCATAACATTTTGGTGGAACTAGATGCTCAGACCATGTAATTAAAAATTTCAAAGCAAATAATAATAACAACTTTTAAATATTTTAATAAAAAAAAATAACAAAAATATCCTTGAAATCCCAAGTTTTCAAGTTTTTTCTATTTAAAGTTTTTACATGTATCTCAATGTTCCATTGATCAAACTCAGCTTTTTTTGTTTACACGTACTCAGATCTTTGTGATGAATCTCTATGCACATGAAAATATCAGATTTTTTTGTTAGCTTTGTTAGTTACTTGCAAATTTCAAAATTCGAAAAAATACGTCCAAACTTGCAATTTATTTGACTCAAATATATAAATAAATATTTATATATGACAAATAAAAAAAAAAGTCCCAAAGAATGATGCATAATGATTTATAAATTCTATTTATATATATACAAATATATTTGCTTATTTATATATTTTTTCTTATTTAATTTTTATACATTTTTTGTCTCATTACTATTAACTCGTGTAAGACATGCATGTACATCATTACAATTCTGATTTCATAATCAATATTGAATAAAGTAGTGCTTGTCGTATTTTGTATTTTTTTTTTTTTTTGGGGGGGGGGGCAGGCTTTGGTGACTAAGTAGTCTAAGGCATACACAATTAGTTTAATTGCTTGAACATTTTCTTCACCATCTCAGAAATGGCCCCTTTGATATAATGTTAGGTATAACGAACCTTATACAAAAGTATTACTAGTTCTAACATTGTATTTATTTACTCAGAAAAGAAAAAATGTATAATGATGTTTACTCCTAGTTATATTTTTATGTAAACTTTCAGAGATAGATTTTTTGTTTCTTGTTTTATTTTATATCTTCTTTAAATTAAAAGCGATGATTACTTTAGATTTAGATTATCTTTTACGAAAAAGCCAAAAAAAAAAATGCTTCAAGTTCATGTTAGCCATATCTAATAGTTATTAAAAAATGAATATTTATGCCAGAAAGTTATCATTATTTCTGAGTGCTTTATCGTTATAGTTGTTTAAATATGTGGTATATAATTTGGAATTGCAAAGTTTATGTAATTGCCTTTAATTCTGTATTGTCCATGTGGCTTCAAATTTGCTTTTGATCTAACACCATAGGTTAGACATGATCATTTCTTAAAGAAACAGTTATTGTTAAATTGCAAAATTGTTGTAAAAATATGTAGGTTTTTATATATTTTTCTTGAATTTTGCTGTCTCTGTTATTGACATTATTTCTCTTCCTAATCTATAAGAACAGGGTTAGTTATGATTATTTATTAGAGAAATATTCATTTAATTGCAAAAATGGCTCTGTTGCCTGATATTTTTAGTGTTTTTCTTAAATTTTACCATTTCTGTTCATGTAATTAAATTTGCTCATGATCTGAAGCTGAATCAAACTACAACTTATTATAACACATGTTTATAACTCTTATGTTTATGTTTGTAATTCTTTTTTCTATAAAATATGAAGAAAAATTCATTGTATAGAAAATAAAGTTTTATATTGTATTTATTATTTTTATTATATTATTATTATTGTTATTATTATTGTAATTATTATTATTATGATAACTTTCAAAGTTTAGCTGATAAACAAAGAGATTTGAAAAATGAAACAAGAAGAAATACTAGATTCTATAGAAATGGCTAGACACCTCTAGTCATACAGTCAGGCATTTTTAGCATATAATAAAAATTGTTAGATGATTTTATGAACACTTACATTGTTCATATAAATTGCAGGCAAGAAGAAAATAGCAAGAAAAAGCACAGTATGCTAACACTGGAGGTACGAGACTAAATGATGATTAGTAGATACATAATATGTTAAACCAATATATATATGTGTGTGTGTGTGTGTGTGTGTGTGTGTAAAACCAAACAAAATTTCAGACTCATGAAATTTTAATATAAATTATTTTAAAAAAAATTATGAAAAAGGACAACACATTTGCCTCTGCAATGCATTAAATTGTATAGATTGAAATAGATAAAAGGTCATAAAAGATGTTTTAATCCTCAGGACACAACTTAGCTAAACTGAGCATCTGCAATTGAGACCATTTGAGAGGTCCATCTATTCTTTCACATAAAGAGCACGGTATACTAACACTCGTGATACAAGACTAAATGATAAGTAGATACGTACATCCTGTTAAACCAGGGAATACACACACACACACACACACACACACACATATATATATAAAACCAAACACAATTTCAGACTCATGAAATTTGAATTTAAAATATAAAAAAATTATGAAAGACCGCAACATATTTACCACTTTGATGTTTTAAGTAGTAAATATTGAAATAGAATAACTTTGAAGGTCATAAAAGATGTTTAATGCTTAGGACACAACTGCAGCAAAACTGACCATCTGCATTTGAGACCATTTGAGAAGTTCATCTTTTTTTACTGTGAAATCAATACACAAAATTGCAATCAATTGCAAGAGTTTAAATGTTTCAGGAATATATATGTTTTTCTAGACAGGTTTTCTTAACCAAATGTACAATACAAAACAGGCAAAACATTAACACTAGGAGTACGGTCTGATAAATTAAGTAGTGTTGTAAGCATAAAATGATATTAAAAATCGCAAGTTTTGATGGTTACTTAACTCCAATGTGCAATAAAGTGCAGACAAAACAATCAGTTAAAGAAAAAATATATATTTCTAACGCTTGATGTGAAGTGCCGTCTGAAATATTACAACTTGATGGGAGAATGAAACATGAATGTGAATCTCTAAAATTCTGTGATCAGCTATCAACTAAAAAAGATTGAATAATAACTTCGAAGTCAACGGAAAGAGAGCAATTCTTTCTTTATAATACACACATTATAAAAGACTGTGTAGTAATTTACTACAAGTATTTGCATTTTACTTTTAAGTTCGGTTTTCGTGAAAAGGGGGGGGGGGCGATTTTCAGTAATCTTCTGATCCTGAACTTTTAACACCATTAAAATCGACCAAATTATACTTGCCAAAGTAACGCCATAGATTAAGAAGTAGGTCTTTCTATGCTAGGAGATAAGGATGGATTTGTAGGTTACTGACTCTCAAATATTCTCTGCATGACTGTTTTGTATATTTTTGTTCTTAAGGTAACTTTAACTTTGTGACTTGTGATGACTTGGTATGCTCTCGAACTACAAATGTCCTATGATTTACCTGGAAAAATGAAGTTGTCATAAAATAACATGAAATTATTTTAAACCACCTTTCTTAGTTGGAAGGATTAAACGTATATTTCTGATATTCAGCAAATATTATTACATTTATTGTAAATAAATAATTAAGATTTTCAAAAATTAAAAAGTAGAAATAAAAGGAGTTATTTTAATTTTATTATATTTTGGTCCTTGACTGACATATGAATTTTTGATTGCATAACGGTATGGCAGTATTTACTATCTAAATAGTAAGAACACGCTTCGTTTGGGTTGCATTCTTTTCTGCTAGATGTTCGATTCCACCAATTTGATTGACTACCTTCATGTGTTGCACATCTAAAAGAAAAAAAGAGTACGAAGTCTAGATTGAATTTGCATTTTAAAATGAATGAAAAACGGCAACAACAACATCATAAAATGGCAAAAATAAAAAAAGGATAAAACAATGTCACAAACAAAGTACTTACATGGTCTTACTGTCGTTTACACGGTTTCAAACAGAGAATATATTTATGTCATTTAGGTGACTTTTACTATTAATACATATGTAAATATAATATATCAATATAATATTTGCATTTCGTATATTTTTGGTACCCCAGAGTGTAAACTAATTGAACTCGATACCTCTAGTTCCCTACTTCTACAGTAAATTCATTGCATCAAAGATATTTAACTGTAAACAAACATTGCAGTGTTTAAACTTTCATAATTTTACTTCACCTACCGGCTCTTGCTCAACTTCCCCCTATTTTTATGAACCAGTTGGGTATTTATTAACTAGTGATCTCAATATAGTTGAGAACACGTAATTAAGAGGTCATAAATACATGGAGACTCACCCTTTTACTTGGGGACATAACATATATGTTGTTGATCAAGCTAATAAAGCTTTCATCAACATTATTTTTATTTGTTAGAGACTGTACGTTGAATGTTTTATTTAGGAGCTTGGTTTGAATAGTTTACAGAGAATCCTACTTTTTCCAAAATAATTTAACCAGAGATGAAGTTTCTTTCCAATCATAGGGGGTTTTTTAGGTGTTTCGGTATTAATTAAAAACAGGAAAAACTTGACCTTCCTAACTAGTATTGGATTAAAAACAATTCATACAAGGAAAGATATATAATAGGTTTCTCTAAATGTACTACTTAATCATTATCAGGGACTCTGACATAGATTTTGACAGTCGTCAAAGATAATCTTTACTCTTATTCAGAAAAATCAGACCTTTTAAAGACTACTTTAAGATCTTGTATTATTAAAAACAATTCATACAAGGAAAGATATATAATAGGTTTCTCTAAATGTACTACTTAATCATTATCAGGGACTCTGACATAGATTTTGACAGTCGTCAAAGATAATCTTTACTCTTATTCAGAAAAATCAGACCTTTTAAAGACTACTTTAAGATCTTGTACCTAATACATTGTCCTCGTCATAAAAGTATAAAAACCATTGATTTTTCTACACTAACCTTTATTTTAAATTAAAAAAAACGCCTAAAGCAAATCATTTACTTGTCATTCGTTTACAAAAATCTTAAGCTCGACAAGTATTTTGGTTATTTTATAAAACACTATACAGACTGCAAACAAAAATTTACCGATTGTTCCATCAACATAATGTCAGAGTTTGTTTTAAAATACAACATTTTTGTTGTGATTGCGATATAATTTTCCAGTAAGCAATCGGTATACCAACAAATACAAATTGTGCACCTATGCTAGCTGATTTGTTTCTTTAAAACGTTGACAAAACTAAAAAGAAGACTGTCTCTAAATAATTTAACTCCATATATAGATATACAGATGACTTTATGTCACATAATAATACCAAATTCTTCAGAGGATATGTGATTGCTATCTATGCCAGTGAGCCTGAAATAAAAGACACGACTGATTTGCCATGTTCCGCTTCATAATTTGCCTTTTACCTCTCCGAAAAGTAGTCTGTATAAATATATATTATGCCGATATAATATCTGTTTTTTCGACAGCAGTTTTTATGACAAAAAACAACGATTTAGAAATATGTGAACAGTTAAACATGTGATTAGTGATTAAATAAAACTGACCAAGCGAATTCACTGACTGATTTTCACCAATTGTCTGTATACACTCATCGGTTAAGCAACAACAACCATGATCTGGAACCATGTTATGAGAATCACATGTTTCGTAATGACAGTGCTGGAAAAAATAGATAGCTTATAAAAGTTATGTAAACTAAGAGTGATAAAAGTTGTTTGCTTCTTCCAAGAGAAAATAGTTCACTTTTTCGATAAAAAGACAATGTTTTTAATTCAATTCATAATTTTCTTAAACAATGGATAGCTAAGTTTCAAAAACATCTAAAAAGCGATTTTTATTAAGGCGTTTTTTGCAATATTACAACAACTGACGGGAAAAAAACAGAACCAAAAGAAAACACATTGTATTATGACTCATTCTTATATCATTTACAGTTTTTGACACTGACAGTAAATTTCCTATTAGATTTCTTATAAAACAATTTCTTTGTAAGAACATTGCTAGTCTGACTACAAACCATCAGCTGTTTTACCAGTTCAGGCATCTGTAAAAAATCTTATGGTAACACTTCTGTGTATTAATGTGAAACAAACAATGAATTAATTTGCATTAACGATATCAAAATTAATTATAGAGTAAATTATATTGTGATAATTTCAAAGAGGACAATAAATGAAGTTTGCAAATTATTTAAACTTGAACATTGTAAAAAAAAATTCAAAATTAAAACTTACAATGATATAGATTGATAGACCTGAATCGAATTTCACAAGATTTAAAAAAAACATTTATCTTCTTTGGATTTGTTTCGGATTTTTTTATTTGCTTTTGATTTTCTTTTTTTCCCAAGTTATTGTTTTTCAATTGTATAAATAAAATTAATCAAACTTAAGGTGAAAGTTGTTGAAAAAAAAACTTATTAATCTTTTCTAATATCACAATCCCCAGAAAAGTAAAAACTTTGAAAACTGGCCAATTTAGTTGAATTTACATCAAGGAAGTGAGGCCGGGTGCTCCGGAAGGGTAAGCACCAATTGCTGCCTTTGCTAGTAGTTGGTAGGATGAGTCATTTTATTTGAATCAAGACTTAGGTTTTTCCAAATAAGACATTCTCATAGTTTTTAATTCAACTTGTATAGATGAATTAATTTGCCATGAATAATTTTACGAAATCAAGTGTAAATTATCTAAAAAACTTTTAACTGACATTGTGATACAATGGTATATATCTATACGAGTCAAAGGAATATATGTTGCTCAATCAAGCATAAGCAAGATTTTTCTTCAATTAATATGAGCAAATTTGACATCTTTCGGTAATATTACTTTTTACATCTCAGTTGTTAATTGAACTTTTGCTTATGTAATTTTATTTATAAAAACTTTTATCCGTCAGTGAAAAAAAGTTTTTTAGAGGGACATTTTTTATTATATCAGTTTAAAGATACCATACAATCTCTTGAACATAAACTTCGTCGCTAGAAAGAGAATTCGAAATTAATTAGAAATAGATATAGTTTAGAATTCCGTCGTTTATATATATATATATGCCACTTACATGTATACATTGCCCTTTCAATAAACCACCATCAGATGGAACAATATGGCAAATCTGTGAACAAAGAGAATACCTATGACAAGACAAAATTAACATATTACTAGTAAAGTTAAAAAATACTAACAAAATATCTGAACTATACATTGCATGCCACCAAAAACTCTACTTTCATGACTTGCTTATTTTTAATTTAACAGTTTATATTCTCAAATCAGATACTTTTCATGATGACTAGCTATCAACCGTATTGACACGTTTGTAAACACTTATCAATGCATTTTCTCTTTTGTTTAAAGTGATTAGTAAAAAAGGATGAAATTGAAAGAAAAAGTCATCCCGCAACCATTTTTATAAATGCCCTAATAAAGCTATTATTGTAACACCATTTTGCAGTGTATACGCAATGAAGAGAGACAGTTATGTTATGTATCCTAATTAACCAAATATCTTACCGGTTTATGATCGTCACATATTGTATTAAAACAATGAATATAAGTAAAGGCCAAGTGTCGACGCCCAAACACACCTACGTCTGATAAACAAGAAAAAAGTTACATAATCGTAAATACTGAAACAGTTCAGAATATACTGCTGTATAGTCCACCTCTATATACCAACCGCCTGTATATAACAACCAAATTTAAGTAACTCAAAGAAAGTAAAGCAAACAATAACTTTCTTTTAAGCCTTAAATTGGCAATTACGTCATTTTAATTAAAGACCTTTTACATCTTATTTTGTGTTTAAAAATATTATAACGTGTTGAATCAATGTAAATGTTAAAATTTTTAACAAAATCTGAAACAATTTGTGCCATTTAGCAAAAAAATTTCCGCCGTCTTAATTTTTGCAATTTATTTAAACATGCAAATCATTCCATAGCTGGATTTGGATTCAGTGTGATTTTAAAACTTTTGATTCATTTGTTTTAACTGTTTGACTTGTGTTTTTATCTATTAAACTTTTTAGCCCTAGTGCCACTGATGAGGAATGATTTTCCGAAATGTGCACATCTTAAACAGGTATTTTTGTTTAAGTGTCAAGTTATGAAACAGTTTATGAAAGTGATTACAATTTTATACGTCCTCCATGAAATAGAAAATATAGAAACCACATAATTTTTTAACTGTATTACTCAAATTGTCCTAGTTAAATCTATGATGGATACAGAAATTGAATAAAGTCATGTAAAAAAGAAAATCATCATAAACCGGTGTCTAGATATAATTCCATGTCATTCTTTTGAATTGTAAAAATATCTAGTCGAAAATTTTGTTTTAATTTTTACATGCGCATTAAAACTAACAGAAAAAAGTTTACATGTAAAGATTATGATAATATAGGATAGTTGATAATTTTATGCCGATTTTGCGACCAGATTTCCAGTTTGTCGTTTTAATGTATTGATAAATATAAAAAAGTGGAAAATTAAAAAACTATTGATACACAATATATACTATGTATAATCATTAACTTTGTAAGTTCATGATCCTGCAATGATCCAGCAATTGGTTCAGTAGAAACTCTCCACTTTTCTATTGTTACATTACCTAAATATTAAATTTAAAATTCTAAATATACATTAAAAAAGGGTGCTGATAAAAATTAATAAATCATTTATAAAAAAAAAAACAATCGACTCGAAACAAGGTTAAAAGAATTATCACTGTTTATAACTCAAAATGGTTTTTAAACTCAATATAATTGATGAGCATTTTAATAACTTACGAGGGTTGTTCGATATTTAATGTGTATTGTACAATTTCTCAAAATATTCGACTCAAAAAGCGAAATGAACATTACATTCCTTTAAAGTATTCCCCGCCGTTAAATAACAATTTTAATTTCTAAATCCGTTTCTGAAATGCGTGACGATACGCTGATATATGTAGACCTTTGAGGCACTGACTGATAGCTGAGCCAAGAGATTATTGGGACTTGTAACGGAGGCCAGATAAAAACTTTAAAGTTTTGGAAATAGGAAAACGTCGCATGGAGATAGATCTAGAGTGTATAGTGGGTGTTGCAAGGGGGTAACATTCTTTTACTTCAGAAATAGCATTAAAAGCTCAGATGTATCCGATAAAGCATTATCATGAAGTGAATCCTGACACAGGGAGTCGTTTAGGGTAAATGCCAACACAAAAGGAAGTTACTCTTTTTTAAAGGATAAAATAATCGATCAGTAATAAAAATTGTACAAAAACAATTTCCGTCATCTACAATCGATATGTCATTATTTAAATATTTTCTATTTAAATTGAATAATCTTAACTTATTATTAAGTGTTAATTAAAATTAATTCTAATCACTCAAAATCGTTGAAATATTTTGAATTATCGTGTAGTTTTGCAAAAAAGATAATGCTACATGATCTACCGCTTATTGTAAGATGGCTAAAACACAGTATTTGATAATTTCAAGAGTTTTGCCAATTTCATACAGTATTTGCACGCATTCTGGATATAACCTCAATACATTATATTGCTTTTGTGCAAAAAATAAAATTTGAACATTAAAAAATATTAGTTTTTTGGAATGTTCAAAGACTTGTCTTTTTAATAAATTACCATTTTTACTACTAAAACAAAACACTTTTAACATATTATCTAAAATATTTTGAAATATTTTGATAGCAATTTAATTTAAAAAGTAAGAGGTAGAGGAAAAAATCCTTCCCATATCTCGGTAACGAGAACCCAAGCATATGATTTTTAATTTCATTTTGTAGAATTTGCAACATATCTTTGTGTAGTTTGTGAAAGAATCATATATCACAGATTTTATAAAATTTGAACTTCTGTGGTAAACTGTTAATGAAAATGACCACACTTTTTACACACTCTTTTATAAAACTTACAATTTTATTATTTAAATACTATGTATATCACTTCATCGCACATTGGTTATTGAAATATTGATTAAAACCATAAAAATAAAATATATCAATACATCTATTCATTATTGAATTACATGTAATTAAAAAAATGGAATTAACATGCTCTGATATTTGGAAATAAGCATTAGATTGTTCAAAAGTGGGTTAGGTTTAACACGCTCTACTGAAAAAAAAAATCCGAAGCATTTCATTTTTTTTATTCGTATTAATCGCAGTGCATACTAAGGAATACCGTGTGCACATTTTTAAAATCCTAATTATAAAAATTGTTTGCCCGGAACTACCTTACGATAATATTACTTGATCTTTTTTAAGTATAACATCCCGGTTATACCGATCTGTAACACTTTTACCCTTTGGCACCGGAATATGTACGGTTATACCATCACATTAAAAGAATATGCTATAATGAACCCTCTTTTGTTTATGCTTCTTTTGGCAACTACAGGCCTACTGTGTTTAGTTACTCATATTTTGTTTCCATTTTTGACTGATTCGAAATGGTAAACCCATGCTTCGTCACCAATAACAATGTTCACAAATGGTCTTTGATTAACTTTAGGAATTGTTTTGAGCAATTGCTTAGCGGTTTGTACATTATTTATAAGCATTTTAATTACTCAAAAGTTTATATTGACGTACCTACCTAAATAACAGACAATGTAATTCAAACTGAACATTTTGGATCAAAATTATAATAACTTACAAGGTAATTTAAACTGAACATTTTGAATGAACATTATAATAACTTACAATGTAATTTAAACTCAACATTATAAATAAGCATTATAATAACTTACAATGTAATTTAAACTCAACATTATAAATAAGCATTATAATAACTTACAATGTAATTTAAACTCAACATTATAAATAAGCATTATAATAACTTACAATGTAATTTAAACTCAACATTATAAATAAGCATTATAATAACTTACAATGTAATTTTAACTCAACATTATTAACGAACATTATAATATCTCACAAGGTAATAATGATTTAACATTTTTATTAGCATTATAATAACTTACAAGATTATATAATTCAACATTATTTACGTGCATTATAATAACTCACATGGTAATATAATCTCAATATTATTTATGAGCATTATAATAACTTACTATTCTTAAAATGTTCTATTGAGGTCCTTATACAAGAATTGGTTTCACAGCATATTGTCATTCTATCTATGTGTAAGACAGAATCCTTTATTGAGTCTAGACAAGTTATATTCTGAAACAAAATTATCAATAAAATCTAAAAAGTTGCAGAAAAAGTATTTGCAGAGTTATGGTATTTTAAAATCTTTAACTTGGAAACAAGCAACACAACTAAGTTAAGAAAAACAGTCAAAGGTTATGATGAAAGAATAGGGACAGACTTGATAAATTCATTTTCTGTAGACGGACAGTGATCAGTTTTATGGCAATATGATATTGAAAAGAACCTTATCAAGATTTTGTATAAGTTTTCTAAGTTAAAAAATTGAACAACGTAAAGACAAACTAGCACAAAATGTTGAAGCTTTAAGATGTATTATAAGAATCTTACTAAACCTTGATATCATTTTAGACAATGATAATTTTAAATTTGAAATAACACTACAGAAATTTTTCCTGAAATATTTTGTTGACAGAAGGCAGCAAAGCGGAAATAAATGTTATATTTCTCATATTTGGATTTATATAATTTGGAACTTTAGATTCATTATTTTCAACTGTTTGGCTTATGTTTTATTATCTATCAAACTAAGTGTCACTGATGAGGAATGAAATTCCGAAAAGTGCACATCTACCACATCAAAATTTTACTGGTAATGGTTTATATAAAACACAAAAACCTGTAAAAGTTTGATGTGCTAGACGGGCACATTTCGGAAAAGCGTTCCTCATCAGTGATACTAGGAGTCAAAAAGTTTTATAGATTAAACACAAAAGCAAAATAGTTAAAAATTAAGAAATCATAAATTCCAAAATTATATGAACCCAAATCCAGGAATGCCTTGCATGACGGAACAAATTTTTTGCTAAATGGTACATTTTCTGACAGCACAAAGTACTGCCTATCTAAGCTCTTATAAATACAAATTATAACAGTGAAAAAATTAACTATTAAAGGAAGGACTTGTATTTCCTTGACTACTTGATATTCTGAAGATAATTTCATAGTTCTATAATCACCATCCTTTAACTATAAATAAATAATCTGAAAACTCACTGAAGTGCATCTAGTCTCTATACGGCCATTATCGACCAATCTTATCATACAGTTTTCTCCTGTCCCACATGTTTGAACGCCATGACAGTTCTTGTTTATAACATCATGACAATTAACGCAGTTAAGATCTAAAAGTAATAAATAACAAACAAATAAATAAAAACTTGGTTCAATTCTTATTCAATCAAATGATGAAATGGGATCCAACTTCATTCAATCAAATCAATACGGTCAAATTTCGTTCACTTTTATGTCAATATCTAGAATACCCTGTATACCTTGAAGTAATCTGTCGGTCCCGACCAATTTCCTTTAATATCCTATGTAAATAAACTTCCATGGCTTGTTCTTACCTTTTATCTTAATTTTTCCTACCAACATTCTTTAAATCTCCAAATGAAAACAGGAATACATTCTAGAATACTTTTGTGCTTCATGAACTTTTTGGAGCATCTTAAATGATAGTGCAAACTCATTCGCCCAAGAAAGTAATTTATTAATATTTTAATTTCTAATTCGCTGAACACAAATTAATCTGTTTATTCCTAGCCTAGTATTGAGTTTTGTATATGTTTACTAAATGGCAAAACATCCAGTAATTTCATTCTTCAAAAATGCAAAACAAGTACAAAAGCAGTTGAAGGCAGGAATTCTGGTATATGACGTAAATATTGACCTCAGACTGTCCTTGATAAAGTCCTTACATGCTTCCTGATCCGGTGGAAGATTTACAAAGAAAAACAACTCAAACTAAATCTGCATGGAGAAGATAAATTTATGGCAGCGCACTTTGATACTTGTGTTAAGTGAAGTACAAGAAGTCAGCAATCCTAAACAATACAAACAAAGCTATAAGTATAATTATTGATCAATATCACCTTGGACAAAATGCTGTAAAGTGTAAGCCACACAGTTTAAATCCATGCAACATTTTGTCGGTTCTGCGCTTTGCTGTTGAATTCCTTCTATTCTTCTCTTTTCACATTCGCTTAACTTTTAAAATATATATGATTATCTAAAATAATGCTTTGTTAATAATTGAAATAAAGGTTTTAAAAATGAATTAAACGTGGCTTAAGTAATTAAATAATTAGATAATTAACGTAGCAACATAATAACATAATACAGTTCTTAAATATTACTTCAGAGACTTGTGCTTTTCCTGGTATCATTGCTCCGTCTTAGCTCTACAGAGTTCATAGGATAAAGATTTATTGTTATATGTATCAGTTTCACAAAGCACGAAAACAAAGTCTTGTAATGGTAAATAATTGTAACTCAGCTACAAAATCTTCCAATAACAATGCATTAATCTCGTTTAAAAGACTTAGAAATCATTGGTTTAATATACATGCTATATTCCTGAGTCGTAAAGAACCGGCGCAGGAGATCTATAAAAAGTATAAACAATACAACATTAAGTTGACTTTGCTAGATTAAATATTTACAGTTACAAATGACAGTGATATTTTTTCTTCATATATAGAAATACAAACATAAACTGAAAATGAAAATAAACTTGTTGCCAGTACATTTTTGAAACAGATTCATATTTCCTTCTCAACAAACAACGTGTTAAGATAAGTTCTTCTATCAAAACAAGATTCTATCCGTTGTAGAGAGTATAAACAATGCAACATTTAGATAACTTTGCTAGATTAAATATTTGTAGTGACAATACTCGTTTTAAATTTCAAGTCAAATTTGGTTTTACACAGATATTTGTGAAGACAAGGTTACAAGAAATAACGATTTTGTTTTCTTGTATTAAAATGTTTATGGCTATCATCACAATATTGTTGATAAGTATAAGTATATGTATGAGTCATTATATCTAAACTGATTCTGGATATATTTGATTTACTATAGTTCTATGTTATTTTCATTCTCAAATTTGAATTTGCACGTGGCGTGTTTGGCTAGCTAGACAAAAGGTATTTACCCTTCTGGAGCAGCCTCACTTCCTTAATGGAGGCTCACGTGTATAACTGAATTGGCAAGTTTTTAAAGTTTTTACTTTTTAGGGGGTGATTTAGACATGGAGTGGTATGTTTGTGTTATATTATTATTTTGAGAACCTCACATTGCGAGCTGAAAGTTGCATTTTGTTTTTACAATAATCATCAAATTTAATACATTAATCAAATCAAACGGAATTATTTTTGAGATGTTTAACAAACACTTTTTTTTCTAAAAATTTTCACCATCTGTAACAACCAATACAAGCAAAATAAGTTCATTTCCTAATATATATGGAGTAACTTGTCAGGACATTTGTAATAAAATCAGGGAAAATTGAGTTAAAAAACATGTTTCATAATTCTAGGCTACAACAAGAGTGGTATTACTTAAGTAACACCCCCTTATTTAGATAAAGAAAATATAGGTTTCTTCAAGAAATAGTAGGATTTGTTCCAAATTATGTTTTAATCAATTTAAATATAGATATTTAAATTATATTTACATCTAGAAGTTAAACAAATTGTGGTTATTAAGCATTTTACACTCTTAAGATGTAAGATTCCTTGTTTGATAGACATAAAACAGGAAACAAAAGCTTTTTTAGAATGATCAAAACAAATAAATTTCATATTTGTTTACGTATTAGTAATTACGCAACCTAAGTGACCCTTATATCAATAGAACATCTAAATGTGTTTTTAAACACATGTTATCGATAGATCAAGGTAGCTGATAATAAAATTCCACTTATTGACCATTGAAAATATTTTCAGATTTAATTTTGAGCAGCAACACATCCTGTACTCATTCTACTAATGACTAAAATATAAAATGGTCTTTTTTTCCAAATTTAGAGTACAGTAAATATTTAAAGTTAATTGACTATCCATAAGTATATCGACACAATTGTACAGATGTGATATGACACAAATTTGTCACAGGTGAGCCAATTATGGGTTTATCTTTGATGTGAGTTTCGCATAAATTGTTATTTAAGTATTGTTGCGTAAAATTGTCCGATTGTGTAATTTTCGTTATAAGTGGAGGAATTTCAATCTTTACGAACTTTTTTGATATTTTACCGATATATGTAATTGTCTTTGACAAATATAAATGGTTCTCTGTGTAATATTAAAAAAAATATTTTAGTATTCATTGACAAAAAATGGCTTTTGGAGAGGTCAAAATAATTTCAATTTAATTGAGGTGGTTATTTCTGGCATTGTGGAGGAAAAACAGAGTGTCCGGAAGAAAATCATCGAAGGACAAGTTAACCAATAAACCGGAGTAAGACAGGGTGCCCAGGAAGGGTAAACACCACCTGTCTAACTAGCTACGCCCTTCACGTACAAAGTCAATTTTGAGAATAAAAGGAACAAGGAACTATGGTAGGTCAAATATATCCAGTATAAGTTTGGAAGCAGTGACTCCATACTTATCAACAATATTCTGATGACGGCCATAAAATACAAAATTCGAATAGATTGAATATCTTGTATTATTTGTACAGTAACAAAAATATTTATAAAACTTATAATGTTTACATACATGAAACATTGATGTTTCGCAAGATAACCGTTCAATCTTAGAAGTTTCCTGTCTATCACACGAGCTTATAACGCTGGATCTGAGAAAAATTATTACTGGCTACTCTGAAAACTTTTTTTATACAAGCACTATTCTCCATTTAATTCTGTTGGATTTGGTTTACAATTTTTCTGATCTTCTTAGTTATCATTTTTAAAACGTAGTATATTATTGCAGAAAATAACTTGTATTTCTAAAGAACTCATCGTGGGTAAAAAGTTATCTGTTAATCAATTAAGAAAAACATTTTCTTAAAGTTATTTTAATGATCGAAATTTGTCTTCGTTTTTCACTTAAAAAATATCTATGCACCACTAGTTTGAAAGAAGTTATTAATGGGACTCATTAGTACTTTCAATCACAACAATCAACGCCAAAACTATCCAAAGACGGATAGTCGCATCATTAAATTCTGACTTCAGCACTCGGCCTCACTTCCTTGATAGAAGTTCACGTGTATTACTAAATTTGCCAGCTTTCAAAGTTTTTACTGTTTTATTTTGGGGATTGTGATTTGGACAAGGACTATTATGTTTGTGTTTTATTTCAGTCATCACTTCACAGAATCTAAATATGTGAATGAAAAAATCTAAATAAATGGAGGTACACAAAATTATTTACCTGTTGACATTTTGTTTCCAATCTCCCCGATATATAACGATGAAAGGCACACGCTTCTCCAACAGCACATCGTGAGTGTGCAGTTGATTGACAGGTTTTATTGAACACGTCCTGACAATTTTGACAGAACAGGGGTTCTTGTGTCGTTAAAGGGATTGGAGTAGTTGTTGAAGGTAATATAGTAGTTGTTGAAGTCGAGACTGAAAGAAATAATATCGTGATATTGAAATATGTCAAAGTTCTTATACGATTTTCTTTCAATGTTATAAGGCAGTCGGAAATAAATCTTTTCTCTATTGGTCACAATAAACGTTATCATAATAAGAAAAATCTCAGGAGTATCCAGGTAGTGACACTTTACTGTATATGTTTGTTTACAGGCGACTGATGAAAAGTCACCATAATATATTACACATCATGTCAGTTTTAACAAATTATTTGTATATAAAACTATGCAGTTGTTACCCTAAAAATATATTAAAGGGAATCAGAACGTTGTAACAATGTTAGCAACATCGAAAGTTTCTATTTGATTGACAATTATTTGCCTAATTTTTATGCTTCCAAAATTAAATAAATAAATGGCCAATAAGATCAGGTGGGGTTTTTCGCAAATCATTTGTTTTAAAAATGCGATAAATGTAAAATTCTAAAACAATATTGCCAATAATCTAGTATAGACAATATATATATATATATATATATATATATATATATATATATATATATATATATATATATATATATATATATATATATATATATATATGTCAGAAGACCAATAAAAAATTCAGCCTGCATTAAATGTTGGGCTAGTTGCATCCACAAGAAAATTGAACACAAGATACGAGAAACTGGATGCAAGAACCATAACTACAATTTTGTCGAAAAGTAACAAGTAACATAAAAACCCGTTATATATGTTAAACACTAATGTGGAACAAAGCCAAATTTGAAAGGATTTCAATAAAAAATAAAAGTTCTATCATTTTCTACATTATATCCTTATTTGGCGATAACACATGCCAAATTTCAAAACAATCAGTCTAAAACTTTGGGAGAAGTTGCATCCACAGAGAAATTAAACACAAGATACCAGAAACTAGATTCAAAGACCCATAACTTCAATTCTGCAAAAATTGAAATGCGACACAAAAACAGTGGGACTAGCTACACACACAAGAAAATTAATCACAAGATACCAAAAACAAGATACAAAATAACTATAGCTCTAATTCTGCGAAATATGAAACGCAATACAAAAACTCTATTTATATGTTAAAAATGGTGATTTATTGTAAATCCATACCAAATTTGAAAGGAATTAATGAAAATTAAAACATTTTTGCATTTTCTACATTATGTTCATTCAAAGGGTCATGAATCCTGAAAAATTTCCATCAATCATTATTTAAGTAATTATTGGAATTAAGTTAAACAGATAATTATAGTTGCTTGTTAGATTCATGTTTGTGATATTGTAAGTTAAGATTTGCAATAAAAACATATACTTTGAAGAAAAACCAACGGGACTATGGAAAAGACAAAATTTAATGTAAATGTTAGGCCAGAGAACATGAAATTTAAGACAAAAAGTATCAGAAGAGGACAAACTTCCACCTCTATTATTTTTACAGAAATTAGTAAACTATCTTGTATAGTTTTCGTCAAATATTTAGAATAAATATTGAGATTTAAATGATATCAAATGGATATTTAATCGGTCCAACTTTAATTTAATAAATGTAATATATATATATATATATATATATATATATATATATATATATATATGTGTGTGTGTGTGTGTGTGTGTGTGTGTGTGTGTGTGTGTGTGTGTGTGAATTTCAATAAAATTATATATATTTAAGTCAGGAAATAAAATCGACTTTAAATCAATTTTCGCTCTCTAAATTCACAATATCCATACCAATTTTCCAAATTTTCTACGATGCCTCAGTTTTCAGTATTTGCACGATAATAATTTACTGTTGTTTGTTTATTTGTTGGTTAAATAGAACTTTTGCATTTTTGCACATCCTTGGAAAAACTAGGGCGGTTGATGCTCCTTAACAGCACTATAACTTAACTACTAGGACACTGATTCTAGGGCCGGTCTTTAATCGAGTTTTTATTATTAGTGGTCATAATGCGTTTGTTCGTTTTTGTACTTAAATTTTTGCACTTTATTTTTATATTCATAATTCTTAAATGGACGCATTTGTTTTACGTTTCATCTGTATATTGAAACGGTTTTAATCAAGTTGACATTAATTCGGTTTATTTTCTTGTTCATGCTATATCAATGTCTATATTATGAATTAACTCCTTTGTCGTAGGATAGTCTGTTTACTTTGTTGAAGACATTAACAACAACTATGAGTTAAGGGATACGTGCTTACAAAAGTTATCTATGTCAAAACTTACCATCAGCATGCAATGCATGACTATCTATAATGCCGTGTACACATTGATCTGTTTGGCAGCAACAACCATGAATTGGAACTGTTTTATGCAAATCACACATGTTGTAATGACAATGCTGAAAACATAGGTAGATATTAGACAAATGAATACAACAAAGAAAACATCAATGGCCTTTTTGTTTTAGTTCTACGTATAAAGGTTGTGATATCTATTTACATTAACCATGTAGATGTGATATGTTGTGTTTTACAACCTGACCGTACAAAAAATCAACGGCAATTACAATCTTATGCTAGGATTATGTGATAAGTAATAGATTAAGTGATTCCGTTTCTGGTTATGTAATAAGTCAATATTACATGATACATTGGTAATTTAAAACAAAAAAGAAACGTATATTTCTCTTTTTTCGGTGTCAGAATTAAACATATGGAAAAGATTTGCATTACCAAACATATAAAACGACAAAGTTATATTTCACAAATTCTCTTTATAGTTGTCAGAATGTCTGATAAATATTGTCGTTATTATGTATCATAACGTCTCATTGTAAAACGTTTAACAAATTAAAAATACATTTACTTTTTTAAAACTTAATCATCTGATTATTTAAACAGTATCTTAATCAATAGATTGCATTGGACGCGCTATCGGTTATTTAGGTGTTTTCCGGAAGTTTCAATCAAATGTTTGTGAATAATTAGCTATGTGACAAAAATGCATGTCGAATTTTTGCATTTAGTAACAAAATAAACATTTAATTTGAGTATGTAATAAAACAAAGTTATTCTAGTCTATATCAATTATGTTATTTATACCTAAAGCGCAAATAATATTGCAAATGTGAAATAAAGACTGAAATGCGGGATATTGTTATTTGAAAGAAAGTTTTTTTTGCCATTAAAAAACGAACGAACATAACAAAGCGAAACGTTTTTTTCATTGTGTTAACACTTTATTTTGCAATCGAGTTGAAAAAGATTGGGGTAGAACAAAATGTTTGACCTAAATATATCGCCTTTACGTTTTTAAATTATCTAAGCACGTGTCTATAATAGTTTTATATATTTCTCGCATATGTGATAGATTTATTCCACTGAATTGTTGGTACATATGAATATATAATACAAATACCAGTTAAATTTTGATGTGTCAGATGTGCACATTACGATAGTTTTCGATATAGCAACCAGGGTGCGCACGTGAAGCCAATCTGAATTGCGACTACTTTGTTATTAACTGACAATGGTCATAATTAAGTATGAAAAATATGGTGAATAATATTATTTATGATTTACATTTATGATGAATAATATTACTTTTATTATAAGATGTATATATACAAGGAGAAAAATGCTTGTTTTAGTTTGTTGCGAAGGTTCACATTCTACTGTAAGTGAAACGTTTTTGTTATTGTTGCGTGTCTTGTATTCATAAGCTAGCAAAATCTTGCATCGTAATTACTAGGGATTCCGTTTTTTTTTGTAAATTTTTTGTGAAAAAAATAATCAATTACTAAGGTCGAGATTGGGAAACTCCGACCACTCGATCGGAATTTCCTCATCTCGACCTTAAACTCGTAATAGATTTTTTTTATATATATTAATATATATTTTATCCGTTAAAGTTTACAAAGCAAATATCATAAATACTTAACACTTAGCAATCATTACTTATTAATCAACACGCCTTAATCAAGTACATTTCTTATTTTACATGTAGATTGTTAAGTGAATATCTGTATAATACATTGTATATTTAAAAATGTTAAATTTATTTGAACCAATATATATTTAATAATTATAACGAAAGTTTTTTAATATGTTTGTTTGAGTGTTTTTTAAAATGTCTTATGCTAAAAATATGTTTTTAAAGAATTTCATAACAGATCCATAAATTTAAAGCAGCGTGATAATAGAAAAAAATTATAAAACTTAATTATTCAATTGCAATCGAAATCTATATTAGTCCATATTTTTCGAAGAATTAACTAACTGATTGATTAAATATAAAAAATGTGTACCTAAATATGCAGACTGCATATATGTAGAGGCGTACATATGCCATAACGATATATTTATTTTTTTTTCGGTAAATTTTGAACATTTAAAAATACATATAAAAATCAAATAAGAGTACCAGTAACGATTTAAATATTTATCAGATATCGGACTTAAATAAAGCTAATGCGATTACTTTTATCTCGAAATAAAAATAAAATCTATTAATTTTTAACTAATTTATCTCCAGTAAGCTAAATCGATAATGTCGGTTAAGGGGCACCGTGTCAAGCGTTATAGAATTAACAAGCGCTGGCAAATTTTTAATGACCTAAAAATAAAACTTATCCGTTGTTGTTAAACGTAAATATTGTACCTCATGAATTTGATTTTTTGTAATAAATGCATTGATTTTACTCCGGGCAATATTTTGCAATACAGACCAGAGGCTCCGGTCGGTATTGTGTTTGCTTACGTCACAGGATTGTCTTAACACTAAACAAAAAGTACTGTAATATGTAAACAATAATCGTCTTAAAGGAATTAATTAATTAAATTAAAGAAATGAATTTAAAGACAAATAGGAGACGAGAAAAGGTAATCGTTTGAATTTTCCTAAGTTTTTTCTTTTCATTTTTTTCCAACTTTCGCCACACACACGAAGACACGATGATGATAATGTTATTAATAAAATAATAATACTAATACAAGCTTTCAGGATAAACTTGAACATTGGCAACAGTCCTGTCAATTTTTAATGTATATATGAATTTACTTACAGAATTTTATATTAGATTTTGAGGTTTTTATTGTTTCTAAGTAACATAATTAATCCATGATGTCTTTTTTCTGTGAAAAAGCGATGAAATACTAATTCACCGTGTTTCCAAATATGTAGTCAATATTGCAAAAATTTTGGATTGGTTGGTTGTAAACATGAGATTACTATAGGTTTAAAAAGTTCCTCGTTATGCAGCTGGTAGTCTGTCGAGTACGTTTTTATTATTTGATTAATACTCATTTCAAAATTCCGACAAGAAATATATGTAATCAAATCTGTTTGATACTTATCGTATGTAATTTATCATACATGGTACACATTAGGATTTTTCCAGACTAGACTCAGACATATACATATACAGTTGCATATCCGAGTCGTTTCTTTCTTTCCATTCTTCGCTGAATATATCTATTTCATTCTTATTACTAACTTCTATAATGCTAAAATGCACTGTAAATTCTCTTAAATTGTTTTAATTAAGATGCTTTATTTAATTGATTTTTTTTCAATTCTTTTATACATAAACATGTAAGCATAAATGTAAAAAAAATTGATGTTAAAAATAAATTTCAGAATAATAATATGTCAAAACGATAACAATAATGTAAAATGGAAGTTTTTGTATGCCTTCATTGACTTTTGTAAATTAAAATTCTGATCCATGCATTATAAAATTTAAACATATGCAACAATCAACATTTGCAAATACATAAACTAGGTTTTGAATATAAAAAAATCTTTACAGGTCAAACAAATAGACTTTACAGGTTAGATAGAAAAATAATTAATTTTATAGAAATTATTTTACACATGACAAATTTGATTGATAAATAAGTAAATTAGAAAAAAGGGGCCGCATATGCATGGTTATTGAATACGATATGACTCATGTGTTCAATACCAATTAAAAGATGACAAAAAGTTTGTCAGAAAAAAATGTCTGTAGTTTTTAACTTAATGCCTCAAAACTATAAAACCTTTATGCAAATTACGAAAGTTATTTTTTTTTCTTTTAGAAGCTATAATTGACAATGCAGCAATTTATTATACAATATATGGCATCTAAAGGATCGAACACTTTTATTAATTGAAAACATTGGGTAATTAAATATTAAACGTGCAATAAATAAAGTCCATTTACAAATATATAGTGTTTTATGTATTTTCGACTATTTAATTTGAAAAGATTCGCAATTTTTTATTACTAGAGGTTGAAAATAGCCGATTAGAATACTAACCAATATGTCAGTACTCAGATATAAACTCAAAGGTCAGTAAAAAAAATTGCTTGACATTTGTTTATAATAACTTGATATTCGAGGGGAAATTTCCTTGTAAGGACATAATTACTAGGAAACAAACTTATTAATAATTAAAAATATTAACTGCAAAAATATAATTGAAAATGAATATTATTTAGCGTTCAAGGGTGGGAGATGGATGTCATTCAAAGTCTTATATATAAATAAAACAAACATGTATAGTGACTACATACTTATCAACAATATTGTGATGACGGCCATAAAACTTTTTAAGGGCCCTGATTAGCCTAGGCATGCAATATCCTTGTGTCAACAATTTAATTGTAAGTAATTTGCTTCGTTGCAGAAAGTTCCCATAATGGGAACAAGCTCTACCGTACCGTATTAACTGTGAAACATATACACCATACGCAAGAGAAGCAGGGATATTACTGCAAAGAAACGTATATAATTGATTTATTTCGTCTTTTTATATTTTATGTTACTTACAGAAATACACTGTCCTGTTAATATAATACCATGCTTGGGTAATATATGGCAAACCTGTAGATAAAGAAAACGCAATTAATTTTTTTTGTTTCACATATAATTAAAGATGTGTAACATGCAACTAAAATACCCTGTAGTAATGACATGCAGATATAATTTTTATTCGATGATCACCTGAAAATAAAGTTGCCGACAATATAAAAACAAACCATGTGTTTATGCTGAGAGTAAACAAAGACATAATGGTTACGTTGGGACATTGTTGGCTCAACATTTACTATTACGTTTGTCAAACGTTGCGAAGCAACTTTGTCTTAATGTTCTAAGTGGACCAAAGCTTGTCTAACTTGATGAACTACGTCGGCCAATCGTTGGTAATGATAATGTTACCGATGTTTCCAATGTTGGTTCCGCGTTGGCGTGATGTGGACATAACCATTAGAGTTTGTTGGTATTTACAACAAAATGTTGTTTCAACAAAATATTACAATGACATTGGATCAATGAATACATTAACATCATTTACTCTCAATAAGTAGCACAATTTTATTAGATTCAATGTTATTTTCTTTTGTAAATTTTAAGAAACAAGGCAAAGTAAACCCACAAATTCGACTGTTGTTTCATACATGATTGTTCTGCTGTTTCTGTCAACTGTTTGGCTTATGTTTTTTTATTTATTAATCTTTCGGAACCTAGTGTCAATTATGAGAGTGATATTTCGAAATGTGCACATATGGACATAAATTTTTAACATCTATTTTGTTAAATAATTGCTACCCCTGAGCGGAAACCGCTGCTACTGGAATGAAAAACGCCCTAAGGGTATCCTTAACTGAAAAGTAGTACTTTTTGCTGAAAGAAAATGTATACCATGTAGCAAAATTTTCAACCGTCCTAATTTTTGAAACATGTTAAAAACTACTTTTTGATTCCTTATACAAAGCATTCCTTATCTGAATTAAGATTAATATAATTTTGGAACTTTTGATTTCTTGAGTCACTGACAGACGAAGAATGATTTTCTGATAAATGCATATATGGCACAACACAATTTAGCAGGCATTTTTATATAATATTGAGTAAAGGTAAAGAACCCTTACTGTAGTCGATATTTGGAAATTAATCGTCTATTTCATTGAATTGTGATGCTTGTTGAAACGTTATTTGGAAAAATTATGGTCGTTTTAAACTTGTTTTTAATTATTATCAAAGCAAATGTTACCTCTTTTTTAACTCTTTAATTCTGCATGCTCTCGTAAATAGTTAAATGTTTTTCTTACATTTGAATATGCTTTTTAATTCATTTTTATCAAAATTGTATCAAGTTCAATCCATATATTAAAGGAAAATAAAAAGATGTTATTAATTGTTACTAACATTTTTAACCAAATGAAGAAAACCTGTAATATCCCAGCCTCTGAAACATGTAAGTTTATATTAAAGCAGACACAGTTCAAAGAACAGCTTTAATTCCAAATTAAAATTTATTTCAAATAATGACACACAATTAAATATATATTACTTTCGTACAATTTACTGCCTGCAAAAAGCATTATATAATTTATATGTAAATTTAAAAAAGATATTTAATAATCTTTATTTATTTTTCTCCTGCTTTTCATGTATTTATCTCCTTTATTGTATGAAAAGTACCTTTAGGGGTTATGTGGTTACAGAGCACCGTGCCTCCCATCGTCTAAATCACAATCTCAATAGCAAAGTAAAAACTTTGAAAACTGGCTAATATTGTACAACATTCACTGTAAAGTTTACATTTAAATTTAATTTAAGCACATATAATAACATTATTCAGGTACCAATAATAATAATAATAATAATAATAATAAAATCAATAAATATAGACATATTAAATATTTAATATATAAAAATCATATAATTGTAAATAAGTAGACTAACATAGAATGAGGATATTATACTTTCCACTTTGGCAATGTTGGTGTTTCAACATTGGCCAAAAATGGATTTACAATATTGGACCAATTTTACACTAATGCTGATAATCTTACAGTGAACTGCAACATTAGACAATGTTGTAAATTCAACGTTGGACGCATGTTGTTAACTCATCGTCAACGGTCAAAGTATCCAAACTTATACTGGATAAATTTGACTTCCCATAGTTCCATGTTCCTTTCATTCTCAAATTTAATCTTGCACGTGACGTATGTACTTAGCTAGACATGGGTGCTTACCCTTCCGGCGCACCCAGCCTCACTTCCTTGATGCAAGTTTGCGGGTATAAATGAATTAGCCAGTTTCCAAAAGTTTTAATTTTTGGGGATGGTGATGTGGACATGGACTGGTATGATTTGGTTTTAATTAAACACATGCCAACGTTGACTTAAAGCTGCATTAAGTTTTCCAAAGAAAAAATGAAAACGGCGCTAATCTAATTAATGATGTTCCTAATGAATAATGTAACATTTGGTTTAACGATAAAAGCTCGAATAAATACAGAAATTACAGTATTTACCCAGCGAGATGCAGCATTTGAGATCATATATTAGAACATGGTTACGTCATCAAATCCCAAGTCATTTAAACACAACTTTCAAAACGGTGAAATACGATAAATTAAACACAGAACTTCGTTGAATTTGTCATTTGTAGTAAGGGATACATCAAACCATTTGAAATACATCTGAATATTAATGAATGACAATTAATGCAATCTGTCATGTTTCACCTCCGATTCTAGGGTTTTTCCGTAGATCCGTGCGCATGCTCCAAGTTCATAATTATTATCGTAAAACACTGACCAACCGGTCAGAGGATTCCGTTTATTTACAGCTGAATAAAAATGAAATTTTAGAAAATGAATGTCACGGATCGTGGTTAGAAGATATCTATTTTTAAAAAAATATATTTTTAGAAAATCAAAAAAAAATTCAGACAATTGAAAAACTTAATGCAGTTAAACTTTGTCTTGTTGTCTTGGAACAATCAGATTTAAAGCTAAGGATACAAAAGTTGTTATGAATAAAACTTATTTTTAAAAATATTAATGGATACAAAATTTAAGTAAGACATTTGGGTTATATATTTGACTAACTACAAATCTTACCGATTTATGACTGTCACAAGTGATA
The DNA here is from genome assembly GCA_029721355.1 of Tegillarca granosa. Classification (NCBI taxonomy): domain Eukaryota; kingdom Metazoa; phylum Mollusca; class Bivalvia; order Arcoida; family Arcidae; genus Tegillarca; species Tegillarca granosa. The sequence goes on along the minus strand of CM056606.1, from coordinate 31,361,963 downwards.
CCAAAGCAATTGACATGCGTCTGGGGAAAGTGACTATTATTTCCAAACACACCTAAAACTAATAAAATTACGACCAACTAATCAAAAAAGAAAAATTGTAAAAACGTAAAAGAATAAAGTCTGCAATAAAAAGATAATGATGCTATAGAAAAGAAGAATATAAAAACTTATAAACAATGGTAAAATGCAAAAACATATTCTACCGTAGCCAAATGAACGATAAAACGGATTAGATTTGATATAACAACAATACTTGCATTAGTTTACAAAGAGTAGGGGGGGAAATTATTTAATGCATCTTTACTTTTATTCATCATTTAATAGGATAAAAATTTAACAAAACTTATACTCATTTACATCGAGTTAGAGATTAAATATTTAAATAACAATTACTTGTATATCATTTGGTTAGATGTAGTTATATAAAAAAATAAATATTTAGCCACACCATAACTAGTATACAGTGGGTTGGTGGATAAATATTATAGCACCATCACTAGTATATCGGGTTGCAGGATAAATTTTTAACCTCACTAACACTAGTATACATCGGGCTGGAGAATAAATATTAAAAAACACAATCATTTATATACTTTCGGTTGAAAAATTATGATTCTACAAAAAAATATTCGTTACAATCTGATTAAATGCTTTATATTAAGTCACATGTTTACTGTCCTACTTGGATTCGATAGTTATTACGAAAAATCTATTTGTTCTAAATGATTCAGAAACTATTTTAAAATATAGGACAAGTTCAAATATTCATCTGGTGTCCCGATGTCATTTACTGTTTTGAATTTTATAACATTTGAATTTCCACTTAGTTTTGACGAGAAATTTTGTTTTATAGATGGGGTCGAAATTAGGGTACTAGAGGGAGAGGAAAGATGGGAGGGAAAAGAATGGAGGGACAGAGGGAGCGAAGTTTGACTGTTGAAAAATATAAGATACCAAGTTACTTATGTGATTGATTTTAATATTTGTGTATATGTATCTACCATTGATTGTGTAAAATAAGTGGATTGATAACAGGGCATCGGACAGTAAAAATGTAACCACAGCGCGGGATATTCAGTCCACTTCCATTCAAAGTCGGGAGTTTTGGCTCCAATTTATATTTGTAAATAATTGTCATTTTTAAGTGTTTCTATAGCTAACATGAATTGTTCCATGTCATTGGTTCTATTTTTTGTTTACAAGTGCTGATAAATTAATCAGTTACAATTTTGTAAAATGAAATAAACAAATGTATTAACTAAGGCTGATTAACCTTTTCTAGTATTTAACAAGCTGAGAGTACAACATATAATATGAATAAAAGTCAGGCTCATGTTCAAAATAATTTCTCAACTATTTAACTGCAGAAATTAATTTATTTTCTAAGTATTCTGGAGTTATTTTGCCAATGTAAACAACACGATGTTTATGGCAACTGTTTTCTATGTTTCTCGAGATTTCCAAATTTTCTGAAATAAATGTTACATTGATTTAATAAACAGAACAACCAATATATAACGTGTAAAGGCCTAAATAAATTGGCATCATATGCTGATGAGGAGAGATTTTCCGAAATTTGCACATATGGCACATCAAATATTAACATGTAGTTTTGTTATATATCTTAATAAACAAATGAAGATGTATAGTTACATCTTAACTTGTTATATCGTTTTATACACAAATATAATAAATATAAGCCTCACCATTTAACATGAAAATCAAAATCTCGATGCCAGTAATGACATTCATTATTCACTTAGTTAGATAACGTGAAACCAACTTAGGTTTAAATACTGAGCTCACTTTTCGTTATCTTTAAAATATATGATTATTGTTTCGGATTTTAAAAGGTCAGATTCTCGACAGGTGAACAAAATAAACCCGAAATTACACAATGAAATTTATATGTAGTTTAAATTATACAATGAAAAATTTCGTGATAAAACAAAGGCATGTATTGTCAAGGCAATATAAACAAAAAAATACAGGATGGTCATTTGAACCACACCAATGTTCACCATTAATGTTTGGAGTCAGTGTCCATCCAGAGTTAGAATATTTATAGTTTGTGCTCCAGTGTGTATTTTAAATCGATTTCCTTTTTTTATTATTTTGTTATTTACAGTGACATTTCGTTTTCTGCAAAATTGGTAGTTCTTTCGTGTAATTTTATTATGAAAAGTGACGTTCAGAAATTGATCAGTGACAATTGAAATAATCTAACTACATCCTTACATATTTAAATCTCAATTTACATCTAAAACAAATATAAAAAAATTATAATACATCAAATACAATGGAGTGTTGGTTTTTGAATAATATGAAATATAAATTTTAACATGAAAATAATTCTAACGAAATTTTTAGATCTCACATTCCATGACTAAAATATTTTTAAATGGTTTTTATCATGCAGCACCAGTTATTATAATAAAAGTGCTCAACAGGGATTCTGGTTATTTTGTAAAACACCATACAGACTGCAAACAAAAATAAACTGAAGATACCATCAACAAAATGTTAGAGTTTTTGATAGACAACATATTTGTTGTGCTTGGCAATATATAGTATCTTTCACCAAACATTGGTATACCAATGGACACAAACTGTGCACCTTTGCTTGCTGATTTGTTTCTTTATTCATTTGAATCAGAATTTTTACAGAACCTTGTCAAATCTGGAAAAAAGACTGCCGCTAAATCATTCAACTACACATACAGATATATAGATGACGTTCTTTCTCTAAATAATCACTAATTTGGAGAATATGTGAATGTCATCTATCTAAGTGAGCTTGAAATAAAAGACACGACAGATTCTCCATGTTCTGCCTCATATTTGGACTTATACCTCAATTATGACACCCATGAAAGGTTACATCTGAAGCTATACGACAAACGTGATGACTTTAATTTTTCTATTGTCAACTTTCCGTTTCTTTGCAGTAATATCCCTGCTTCTCCTGCGTATGGTGTATATGTTTCACAGTTAATACGGTACGGTAGAGCTTGTTCCCACTATGGGAACTTTCTGCAACGAAGCAAATTACTTACAATTAAATTTTTGACACAAGGATATTGCAAGCCTAGGCTAAATCAGAGCTCTAAAAAGTTTTATGGCCGTCATCACAATATTGTTAATAAGTATGTATCCCAACATATACTGGATATATTTGACTTACCATAGTTCTTTGTTCCTTTCATTCTCAAAATTGACTTGCACGTGACGGGTGTAGCTAGCTAGACAGGAGGTGCTTACCCTTCCGGAGCACCCGCACTCACTTCCTTGATGGAAGTTCACGTGTATCACATATTTTGCCAGTTTGCAAAGTTTTTACTTTGTTTTGGGGATTGTGATATGGACTATGTTTTATTTTTATTACTTTTAGGCTCCAGACAATGACAGGTATGATATTTAATGATATTAATTATATATATTTATATGTATATATCTACACCTCTATCAAAGGTCTCTTGCTGGTACTACGGATACTGTACTAGCAGTTTATGATAGTGCCCAATAAACTTTCAGGATTTTATAAAAAAATTCTTTATTGCCAGTTTAGACCGTTGTTACTTCTTTAATGATTCAAAACAAAGTTTTAAACAAATAAAAAACACAACAGAGAAGCTTATGGATATCAATGACTTATGATAATTATATATCATACTGCACTGTTGCTTCTTGTCAATATTAAAAATTGCAAAACACTGTGAAATTTTGATTAAAGATACTCATTTTACAAGCACCTTAACTTTTAAGGAGCACACTTTACAAAGTCATGATGATCTGAACTGTAAACCTTCTGTGCAATTTGTGAAGACTCATATATGTGGGCGGAACCAAAGATAGACTAAATGCACAACGATTTTAAATCATATTATGTTTTTTACTATTATAAGAAGAAGATTGTTTATTTAGATATGATATTGGTCATTATTTCAGCATAAAATATTGAGTAATTTATGAAATTTGTCAGAAACCAGGAGATTCATATGAAATATATTTGCTTTTAGGTTTTGATATTGAATATTGACAATCTACAAAAAATGTAAACCTTCTAACCCCATTAATGGAATCAACGAATATATACCTGCCGAATGATTGTCATGGATTAGACAGTCGGTCTTCCTATGCTGACATATTAAGATATGTAGGTCATTGACTCTAAAATATTCTCTGTATGACTGTACTTTTAATTTTTGTTAAAGATAAATATTTAACAAAAGTAATTATCTTTTTTATGTGCTATATGTGCATATTTTGGAAATTCATTCCTCATCAGTGACATTAAGGGCCAAAACAATTGACAGATGAAAAGATAAATTAACATTAACTTAATGACCTATGATGAATATTATATTTTCGAACAACAAATGTCCTAAGATTCATTTTGGTAATAATAAGATAATAAAGATTTGTCAAGAAATAAAATGAAAATCTTTAATAGTCAATCGTGTTGCATATTGAAAGGAAAGAGTGTGATCACTAATTATTTTTATATTATAGTATTTCACGTGTATCACCTATTTTGCCAGTTTGCAAAGTTTTTACTTTGTTTTTGGGATTGTGATACGGACAAGGACTGATATGTTTGTTTTATTTATATTGATTGAAAGACGAATAAACAATAATAATAATAATAATAATAATAATAACAATAATAATAAATAATAAAACATTGACTAAAATATAGCATCTTCACGGCTTTACTGTCGTTTAATTGATTTCCAAAAGAGACTCTTCATGGTATTCATTTATGGGACTTTTCATTTTATTCAATATTAAAATACAATATATCGATATAATATATCATTTCTGTAAAAAGTATTTTATTTTATGTACTTTAGGGTGTAAGTTACTACTTGAACTCACCATTTCTGGTTTCCTATTCCTACAATAAATCCATTGCATTCATATTTTTTAACTATAATTAACATTGCAGTGTATAAACTTTCATAACTTTACTCCGCCTAACTGCTTTCTGTCAGCTTCCCAAATATTTATAAGCCAGATGGGCATGTAGAAACTGATGATCTCAATATTATTGTAAAAATATGTAACAAATACCAGCTAAATTTTGATGTGCCATATGTGCACATTTTAGAAAATTATTCGTAATCAGTGACATGGGGCCGAAAAGTTTGAAAGATAAAAACATAAGCCAAACAGTTGAAAAATAATGAATCAAAAGTTCCAAAATTATAGGAATCTAAATCCTGCTAAGGAATGCTTTGTACGAGGGAACAAACTTGAGTTTCAAATAAATTAAGATGTCTTAATTAAGATGTCTTCTTTCAAAAGGTCCTAAACACAGGGGGACTTATCCTTTTACTTGGGGACAAAACAGATACGTTTTTTCAGTTAATTAAGCTTTCAATATTATATTTTTCATTTGTAAGAGATTCTACATTGAATATCTTATTCAGAAGCTTGGTTAGAATACTACTTCAGAAAACCCTACTTATTCCAAAACTAATTTTACAAACGATGAAGATCTTTCTAGTTATAAAGAAGTTTCTTAGTCTTTCGGTATCAATTTAAAACAGGAAAAACTTGACCTTCCTTACTCGTATTGAAAATCATTATCAGTGATACTTACACAAATTTTGACAAATTATGCCTGACAAGAACTATTTTAAGATCTTGTTTCTAATACGTTGCCATCGGTATAAAAGTAAAAAAAAAAACTTTGATTTCTCTACACTTTACAGCACTAGCAATTATTTAAAATTGACAGAATGCCTATAGCATATCATTTACTTGTCATTTGTTTAAAAATCGGTAAACCAAGATATAAGTATCTAATGCTCGACAAGGAGTCTGGTTATTTTATAAAAAAAACCATACAGACTGCAAATCAAAAATAAACTGATGATAACATCAACATAATGTCAGAGTTTTAAAAGACAATATATTTGTTGTGATTGCGAATAATTTTCCAATAAGCAATCGGTATCCCTATAAAAACAAATTGTGCCCGTATATTAGCTAATGATGATGATAGGCTCTGGTGTGTTTAATTTATTGTTAAATTTTGTGTTCATTATTGATCTAAAAAGTATTGCGATAGAACTAACTTGACAATAATTAACAAGTTAATTAGCTATAGTTAACAAGATATAAAACTTAGACTAAAAAGCACCTAACATCACAAGGTCCTCTAGTGTGCCTCTGACAAATGTTTTAGATATACCTAGGTAGCCATAAACGTTTTGAAGTTGTACTCGATATTTAATCAGGTAAAATATTTGATCTTTTTCATCACTTGTTTACTGGAGTATCTCGATAATTTCAGGCAAAAATTAGAGGCATTGATCAACTTGAAAACTGGTAATAGATTTCGTTTTACATCAAACATAGTTGTTGAAAAAAATGTATAGACTACACACACATTTATGCTTTTATATTCTCAAAGGACTGCTACAAATGGCTTCAGAGACTATAAAGTACAACATTTTAATTTATGTTTTAAAATTTATTGGAGAATTGTTATTGTTTATCAATTATTATGATTTAGTTTAATAGATACAAAACCTAAAACAGATAATAAATTACAAATGACCTATTTGAAACTGATTTTTTTATTGTGAACAGTCTAATTATTATTCTATTTTTCTATTTAAACTAAACGGTATTTTAAGGTAAGTGGTGTCTACTTTAAGGTAAGTGCCGTCACCAAGGAAAGTGACTCTATTGAGCCGGACCAAATCACTCAACATTAATAAGTTTGAGAAAAAAAACAAATTTTCCCATCAAGTCTACAACTGTAATACCATTTTTTGAAATATTGTTCTTATTTAAATCATTAATTGTTGTTGCACTCATTTTAATTATTTAGGATCATAATTTGTTTTAAAATTTATCGTTTAGATTACCAAATAAACTGACAATGCTAAACATTCTTTACTAATTTTTGGGAGTCTTATACACAGGATTTGATCATTCCAAGAGTTCTTTGGTCTTTTATAAAATATTTACATGAAGTCTGAATATACCCTTCAATAAATTAAATTGCTTTTCTGCACAAATAAAGAAAAATAGACATATGGTTCACCTCTGAATCTACCGGCCAGCACTGGATGCACACTCGGTGTAAATTGAAACAAGGATAGTTGAAAGTTTATGATAAAAGGGGTAATATACACTAAAATGTGGGTTTTCAAACATTTAAAAAAAGGTTTTTATAAATTTTTTACGAACTTTTGTACTGAAAAAATTATTTTAACCTGCCATAATAAGGATTAGAATTTTGAAATAGAAATAAAAAAATTAAGGGGTAGGGGAAAATTCTTCCCATATTTCGAAAACAATAACCAAAGCATATGATTTTTTTAAAATTCAATTTGAAGAATATGAACAAACTTCCTTTGAGTAGTGTCTCATTGAAATGTATTTCACAGATTTTATGATATTTGGATTTTTGTGTAAACTGTCAATTAAAATGAAGACATTCTTTGCATATTCTGCTATTATAACTTATGCTTTTTTTCATGAATGTTGTGTGTATTACTTCCTGGCAAGTCCTTTATTAAAATATTGATTAAAACCATTTTTAATTTTAAAAAACATGAAATGAACAATCATGGATATTTAGAAATGAGCATTAGATTGTCAAAAAGTTGGGTAGGTTTAACACACTATACTGAAAAAACGCAAACCCAACCGTATGCATTTTTTATTTTAATCTACAAAGAACACTATAAGAAATATGTATGCAAATATTTCAATTCGGTTTTTTTTGGTACATTAAAAAGTTCCTCTTGAATGTAAATGTAATATTTTCATTTTTACTAGTCTAAACAGAAGAATATTTTTCAGTAGTAAAAAAAATAAATAAATTGTCAATAACAACATCATGAGTAGTAAGCGGTTGATTAGATATATAAGTTTTCAGAAGTAGAGGCCAGTAGCATTGACGAGTAGTCAACAGTCAACCAAACATTTATAGTGCTATATTAAGTAGTCAGCAGCCATTTAAAATGAATCAGTAAGTCAGCAGTAAAAAATGTCGAAGTTTCTGTTTAGTGGTAATTTAAAATCTAAATTTCAAACATTAAACATTGTGTTACTATAAAGTAAAATTATGACATCTTATCTAATGAATTATTTGTTGTGTTTTAAAATCTATTTCCAAGTTTATAAACTTATTCCGGTGAACTGTCTTAATGCAGTTGTCTTTGACATGTGTAACAAAAATGACTGCATTAAAACTTTCAAACTGATAAGAGGAATTGATATTGCATGTTAAATCTATACACTATAAATGTTGCCATTTGACATATTTATATTTGAAAGCAAGTGTTTTTTTTTCTTTTTTTAAATTTCTTTTTCTCTTAACATCTTAAATCATTATATATCATTAAGACTTATAACAACAAAAAGTAAAGCAATATGTTGAATGTTGTTTAATATCACCTAAATTTTAACTTTAAAGCTACAGGTTTAACAATACGACACTTTTATAATTTATTTTAAAAGTTTTTTAACAACAAAGTTTTGATACACAAGTTAGTGAGAGTAGCTATGATGTTTATGTAATGATGTGTTCTTTTTTGTTTTCCAACAGCAAATTAAAAGCTTTGAAAACGGGCTAATTCAATAACCACGTAAACCTCTACCCGAAAAGTGAGGCCGGGTGCTCCAGAACAGAAAGCACCTCCTGTCTAGCTAACTACACCAGTTACATGCAAAAACAAAACAAAAACCTGAGAATGAAAGACTCAGGGAACTATTGGAAGTCAAATAAATCCAAAATAAGTTTCTTCATATTTATTAAGACTACTTTAATGTCGGCCATTTATTGTTATCAACATTGTAAAGTCGAAAATAAAACTTTTTGAGGGCCTTCGTAAATCTAGGATTACGATACCCCTGAGTCAACATAAATATGAGAATATTTAGTTCTAACTTATGCGAGTATTTAAAAAGCATTTTAAAGTAAAAAGGAATCAAAGGCCAAGGTCAACCTTAGCACTATACCAATTGTAATTATTTCGATTACCTTCAATAGTTACTATATAAATAGTGCCCTTGGTTGGGAGAAATATGGAGGATTGTCTCCCCGAGGGATTGTTATTTCCCGAGCCGACAGGCGCTATTTACTTTATTATACCGAACAAAAAGCTATTTCGTTTACCTTTTATTCCGTCAAAGCCAGTTTAAGATGCAATTTATAATAAAGAACTGTAGAAGTCACTGGTCTATAGATGACGTAATCTTAAGTAGGATCACTTGGTAGTTTCCGTGATGAACATTCGTAAGTTTCCGTGTTTAGCGGTGAACATTGCAATATACCATGGCAATGTTGACCGCTGCTTCCAACACTCTGAATTATTTCATATCAAGTGATTAGAAATTGACCAATAATAGTGTAAGGATTTTCCATGAGGTATAATAGAGTTAAGTTTTACCTTGCCTTGCTTTTTAGGATAATGTTGGGCTGTTTATAAAGCTTTAAAGACGCCGTTTGCAACAACTTTTGACAGTGATGTATCATACTAACGTAAAGGAAGATGACTTTATTGAGTCGGCGTTCACCTCAGCGTCCATGTCAATGTTAAGAATTAACATATGAATTGAATCAACTTACAATGTATTAAAGCGTATTTTCTGCATTATTTTGTTCCACCTAAAGAATGTTTAAGCTAGACAGAAGGTGCTTACCCTTCCGGAGCACAGGCCTCACTTCCTTGATGTAAGTACACGTGTATACCTAATTTTGCCAGCTTTCAAAGTTTTTACTTTGTTTTTTTTTTTGTTTTTGGATTGTGGTTTAGACAAGGATTGGTATGTTTGTTTTATTAGTAACTTCTGAAAGTGATGTTTCAAACTAACTTATAGGAAGATGACTCTATTTGCATCGGCGTTCACTTCAGCGTCGAGTTCTACTTAACAATATCCTATGGGTAGTCGTATGCTTGATGAACTCTCTTTTTAGCATATATAACGTTAATATTTACATTTACTTTGTGTATTTTTCAATTATCCCAGTATTATTAGACTTGAACTACCAAGCAGCGCGCGATAGACAAATATCAGTCGTAAACAAAGAAGAAACATAGAAACATTGGACGTTTTCTATCAACGTTGCTCTTGCAAATTATTCCGTCACACAATTTTCATGCAAATATAAATTTTATATTAAAAACATAATTATCAATAGAATTTTAAATACGGGCATTAAACTATAGATTATTGAGATATAGTAATTCTGGTCCTATAACTGCCACAGCTATACCAAACAAACAAATTATAACCGACGTTTTTCTGCATGCTTGAACATCTTTAGCACTTGTAGGATTATACTTGTAATTACTATATGTCAACAATTAACACATTGTTATTTTTGTTATAAAGTTAATACTTTTAACATCAATATGAATAAATAACAGTATTATCCGCAATATGATTTCTGAATTCCGAAACCTTTTTAAAACATTTCTATTTAAGCATTGAATATTTTTAAAAAATGATATTATTTAATAGCACGCTTGTAGATGTTTATAACTAATATTTGAATAATTTGTCTATAAGTCAAATATCTGTACTGGAATTCTATAGTGATGTTATAAGTTAAGGATATGCTTCATTGGAGCAATTTTAATGCAAAGAAAGCTTAATTTAACAATAATTAAAGGAAAACACAGATATTTTTATATTGCAAAGATGATATTGTGTAATTTTTGAATTCCTGCTTGTGAAGGCTTTTAGACTAGGCTGTTGTCATACATGTATATCTTTTAACAAATGCTAGTTTATTTGAGTTTTGCTATTTTCTGACAACTATTGTTTGAATGTAATTTGAATGAGATCTATCAGCAAACTATAAATATTTAAATGTTTAAAAAATCAAAATGTCCTTTAGACTTAATTTTTCAAAAACAAAGTATTTTAAGCGTTGATTTCTAAATGCACAAAATTATTGGTAATCATAAAGCTTGCAGAATTGTCTTGATACTACTAGTACATGTTCTCGACTTTGGTATCTATTCATTTAATAAACTTTTATGACGAAAATTATTACTAACGTTATATAAATTGCTAAGTATATGTACAGAGAAGCTACAAAATTGTTAAGACTGTATATCCAAGATTTCAAAGGCAATAGTTGAAGACAAAACTGTGCTATGTGCTATGAAACAACGAAAAACAAGTAATAAATAACATATGTTAGACAAAAGGCTATAAAATTCACGAATAAAGAATGTCAGTTAACAAACTGTTTCTGATGTTGTTAACAAACATAAGGGCCTTCAACAGTCCCATGTATCTTACATCAAGTGATACAATGAGCGCGCGTTTCAAATATTAAAAATACGCCTTGTATATTAAACAATGTACAAATAAACTTTGGATTCATAATTATTCCATTAAACTTAAAATGAACATTAAATATGGTTTAGCTGTTCTTACTGCGTTGTATAAAATATAATATAATGTTCTGCAGCGGCTGGCTCTCTTCAAAGGACGCTAGTTAACGACCATTGTTTGAACTGTTCATACATCCGACCTTTTGTTACACGATTAAAATTGTTAAAACTTAACTCGGTTTTTAAAAATATACAAATGAAAATTTTAAAAAGGACTATAATGACCTTTTGGCAGATAACATTAACACCCACTATGGTTTCATGTACATGTAATTGTTTTTGTTTATATTCTCTCATAAAATGTGGAGGGGAGAACGTTTCCCGCTTGGAAAGTTAATAAGAGAAAATATAATATCGTCCTGGTATATGATTTTTATTCCGTATGAAGACAGATTGGGAGATTTGAAGTATTTTTACGGTTCAAAAATGAAACAATTTTATATTATTACAGTCATGTGCTAGTCAAGACAATACGGTCTCAGAACTTTTATTTTGACATAAATCATGCCCACACTAATAAATTGTAACAGGATATTTGAGTTGGACAAAATAACGAAAAACATACTCTAGATAAAAGCATTCTATCGGAAATACAGCAAAAACACTTTAATCAAAATTAATGCCCCAAACAAAAGTAACTGTAAAAGAAATAATGTCCTAGGCGACAAAATGAATTATAACAGAATTTATGTCAAATTTGAAATGAATTGTAAAACATCATTATAAGGCCAAACTATTTGTAAAAGAAATCATGTCCTAGACAAACATATCGGTAAACAAACAAACAAATAATAATAATAAACATGTAGGAAGCATATGTATTTATAACTGAAAACATGGTTAAAGAATTCAAAACCATTTTTAAGATTTTAACCAATGCTTCAATTATATGGGTTGTAAAAATCACACAAATTCTTTAAAAGTTCAGAATTGTAGAGAAACATAATTATTTTATTTTCGTCCTTTTGGTCCTTTTCCAACATACAAATCTTTCGGTATTAAATTTTGATTACATAACGGTGTGGTACAGCAAAAATTGCATTTAAATACGTATGCATACGCTTGGTTGACGTTCTAGCCAGTGCATTCCGATCTATCAGATGTTCCACTCCACCATTCTGATTCGCATTCTGCTTGTGTAGCGCATCTAAAAATATTATGTTTATTTAATACAATAGAAAACAAATGTAACTCTAACAAGCCTACTAAAGGAAGAAGCAACAAAGGCAAACAATAACACGAAGCAATAAAAACAATGAAAAACATATCTGAACTCCTTGCAGGTATACTTTTTCTTCAAATCGTTTTGTTGGTCTTTAGAGTCATTTTGTTGCAGTCATATAGTTTTATAAATAAGGACAAGCTAGGATGACCATCTATAATCTAAATTGTTCTCTAGGAGTTTCAAATGACATCTGATATAAAATATGTGTTCCGCAGGGAAACATTTTGTTAACAATTACAATTATGTTGTAAAGTATGAAAATATTTTTCCACAGAAAAACAAGTGTTTGTTTTTGCCAATATGTTGTAGAGTATTTATGCAGTACCTCACCACTGAATAATTTTGGCAGGATAATTTCCATTCTGTATTTCAAATAAACACGGCCTTTTTCGTTGATTTACTTATGGTCCCTTTGGATTTCAAATGCTGCTGTCCTTATCTAAAATCGCAATTGTGCTACGAAAATTGCTAATACGGCGATACACATTATTTACAATTTTTTGTAATATCATTTCTAAGTATGAACTTTGTGCATTTGATTTTTTTTTTATAAAACACTAATTATTCGATAAACCATTGCTAAAATAGTTCATATATACGTATCTAACTTCAAAATTTATTATGAATGAGATTTTATGGTCAGAAAAAAAGTTTGGGACCAAATGCATAGAAGTGTACAGTCTACCTGTCTTTAACAACAATTGATCATAACAACAACTTGTCAATATTGGTCTTTTTCAAATCACTTTTGCTATATATTGTACCTCTCCATCGCGGTCACTTGTCTAATATGATTAATGGCAACTACAGTTTAGTACAAATTCATATCTTATCTGTTTATATCAGCCAGTGCTTAATTTAATATTACTTTTTCTTTTCACCCAAAACATTGATGCCATTATCACATAACTTCAGCATATCAAACACAGAAGCTTTTGAATTTTATATTGTTAAAAGAATCAGATGAAATAGACAAAAGTAGATAAAAGTTTATGAATTGGTTAGAAACTTTTGTGAGGGAGTATTTTCTTTCCTTTGAATTGAATATTTTTAATGCATAATTCCAGAAGTTATTCTTGTTGTTGAGGTTTTTTTCTGAGGCAACAACTAAAGTTGATGTGGTTGATTTTGGATTTTGCGTTGGGCTGTTTGATTTTGTTGTTAAATCGTTTGTATTGGATGGACGTCATCGAAGCTTTTGTTGAAGTAATTGTAGCGTTTGCAATTAAAGCTGATTTAAAAACAATTAAACAAAACTTCTTTATTTGTTTTTTCAAAATTAAACGTTGTATAATCGAATGCACATTGAATAGGAGAATCGAAAGGATAAAAATTATTATAGTAGAAATGACTTACTTCTAGTTATAATACTCTGTATTAATATGCGATAAAATGATATAATAGATGTCTTATTAGGAGCCCTTTAACGCTAGTTTAGATATTGCCAGAGACAAAAAAAAAAAAAAAAAAAAAAAAAAAAAAAAATTACATTATAAATTTTGAAACAAATTAAAATTGAAATGCATTAACAAGAAAGTGTTAATGCAAACAAAGAATTACCAATGTAAAATATTTGTTGATAGAAATGCTAAAATACTGATTAATGAATTTTTCAGGAAGTTAAATAGTAATTTTAACAAATAATAATAATCATTATAATATGTAGTGTTTCAATGGCATTATGGGACACAGTAAAAACATAAAATAATGTGCCAAATGACATGCTATTGAAGATCTCAAACCTTTTGACAAAAATTAAATTAATTAAAAAGTCGACTAAAATGATTTATAATCTGTTCATTCAACTTCAGCACTATAATTCAGTACATTAAAAAAGGCTATTTTAAACATATCGCATTTGTAGACACAAGATAGTGACATCTATGGTTTCATCATTGTTTTTCAAAAGACAAATATACTGTCTCTGACCGAAGTGTAAAATAAAAAAAAATAATTATTTCCATTCCGAATAAGTTTACAAGCCAAGGTAAATAGTTTTTCCTGACATTGTAACATGATTATATATTTACATTTCGCCTGTTCTATTTTTGCTTACAATTGTTCCTTGTTTACAGAGCATAACATAAATTTTCTCACATAAATTCCATAACTTGGATAACTAAACGATAATAAATAAATCGGATATATTATCTAGTTGAATTTTTCTAGATTACTTTTTTAAAGTTTTACCTTTTCTCATTCGAGATTTGATTAACGTTGCCTTAAATTTTGGAAATTTTTTAAGTTTAAAATTCATTTTTCATTTAAAACTATTTATACTTACAAATATACTCGGAGCATAAATTGCACGTTTTAGCGCAATACTTAACTGCAGCTGTATGAGCTGTTATTTCAGTTATATTACAGAAGTAAGGTTTGAATACAACTTCACATTGTGTCGTATCTTTGGTATCTTTGCAGATATCTAAACAAAAAATATAAATAAAATGAAACCAAATTAAATAATAAAAACTGAATAAAATAAAATTAAATTAAATTAACAATAGTAATGAAGACTTGAACAAATCTTTATATACTTTGAATGACAATAGTTACAGCTACATTTTACATTCCAGAACAACATTTTTTATATTAAGAACAATACGTGAAA
Source organism: Tegillarca granosa (assembly GCA_029721355.1). NCBI lineage: Eukaryota > Metazoa > Mollusca > Bivalvia > Arcoida > Arcidae > Tegillarca > Tegillarca granosa. The sequence continues at coordinate 31,346,752 of CM056606.1, read as the reverse complement.
CAAGTAGTTATCTGTTCATTATGAATTTATCTTTAAATACTTAACAAAAATACCTGTTTTCTAACAGTAAAAAGTATAGCCTACTGGATTATGGATATCCTCAAATATCCACAAATACCTGTTTAATTTTCATGTGCCACATTTTGTGCACATTTCGGAAATTTATTCCTCATCAGTGACGCTCGGGGCCAAAATAGTTAACTAATAAAAAGATAATCTAAACATTTGAAAATTAATGAATCCAAAGATTAAAAAAAACACTGTTTTTAAATTGAGCTAAGGAATGCTTTACATGAAGACACAAACCTGATTTTTTATATTAATAAAAGAAATTACGAAATTTTGCTGCAAGATACATTTTCTGACAGCACAAAGCACTGTCTACTGAGTTATGGGTACCCTCAGTTAGTTTACTTCACCAGCAGCGGTACCCGCTTAAGGGTAGTCAATATTTAACAAAAATCCCTGTTAATTTTGATGTGCCATATATCTACATTTCGGAAATTTTTACCTCATCAGTGACACTAGTTGTCGAAAAATACCTTAAGTTTATATAAATTTCAAAAATGTAAACGGCTTAAAATATGCACATATGAAACATTTGAAGAAGTTTTAGATACATTGTTATATATATCTATTAAAAAATTTAAGTAATTCATTTATCATTTATTTTAATAGATAAAATGGGTTTTGTGAAGAGTACTTTTTAGTGTAAGCACGAGTGTTTTGTGTTAAAAAAAACACAATAAAGATATCGACAATAACGACATTTAGGGCACTACAATACTTCTGTAAACAGTAGCATTTACTCTACTTTATACTGTATGTAAATTTTTATCTGTTATCCACAAGTAATTCATAATGTTATTGATATGGATCTTTTACACTTTAAAATTTAAAAGGTTTGTGGAAATAAGAAACTAATGAATATAATGGTTCTGGATATAAAAAATTAGTTGCAGTTCTTGAAGAAAATGGTGTGAATTTAATTATTTTACATTATGGATGAGGATGATCAAAGGGACATAACTCTTTCATTTCTGAAATCTGAAATGTCTTCAACTATACAAAATACTATCATCATATGCAGCTTTATCAGTTTTAAATGCAAACCATTCACAGACAGACTAATGAATACGCACAATATACAGTTAATCATGTTTTAGCTTGTAAAAGTAAATGAATGAATAAATAAATATATAATAAATAAATAAATAAATAAATAAATAAATAAATAAATAAATAAATAAATAAAGCAAGTAATCAGTCAATTACAACAAGTTTCATTGTTTATCTACCTGCATGTGAACTAGATGTAGATACTGATTGGGATCCACTGTTTGTTATTGCCTGTGAACCACTTGATTGTGTTGTTTGTGAACCGCCGTTAGTTGCTGCTGTCTGTGAACCACTTGATTGTGTCCCTTGTGAACCGCTGTTAGGTGCTACTGTCTGTGAACCACTTGATTGTGTCGTTTGTGAACCGGTGTTAGGTGCTACTGTCTGTGAACCACTTGATTGTGTTGTTTTTGAACCACCATTGGGTGTCCCTGTCTGTGAACCACTTGATTGTGTCGTTTGTGAACCGCTGTTAGGTGCTACTGTCTGTGAACCACTTGATGGTGTTGTTTTTGAACCACCATTGGGTGTTCCTGTATGTGAACCATTTGATTGTGTCGCTTGTGTACCACCGTTAGATGCTACTGTCTGTAAACCACTTGATTGTGTTGTTTTTGAACCACCATTTGGTGTTCCTGTCTGTGAACTATTTGATTGTGTCGCTTGTGTACCACCGTTAGGTGTTACTGTCTGTGAACCACTTGATTGTGTCCCTTGTGAACCGATGTTAGGTGATACTGTCTGTGAACCACTTGATTGTGTCGCTTGTGTACCACTGTTAGGTGCTACTGTCTGTGAACCACTTGATTGTGTCCCTTGTGAACCGCTGTTAGGTGCAAATGTCTGTGAACCACTTGATTGTGTTGTGTGTGAACCACCATAAGGTGTTCCTGTCTGTGAACCACTTGATTGTGTTGTTTTTGAACCACCGTTAGGCGTTCCTGTCTGTGAACCACTTGTTTGTGTTGTTTGTGAACCCCCATTAGGTGCTACTGTCTGTGAACCACTTGATTGTGTTGTTTGTGAACCACTGTTAGATGTTCCTGTCTGTGAACCACTTGAATGTGTTGTTTGTGAACCGAAGTTCGGTGCTACTGTCTGTGATCCACTTGATTGTGTTGTGTGTGAACCACCATAAGGTGTTCCTGTCTGTGAACCACTTGATTTTGTTGTTTGAGAACCACCATTAGGTGTTCCTGTCAGTAAACCACTTGATTGTGTTATCTGTGAACCACCATTAGGTGTTCCTGTCGGGGAACCAGTTGATTGTGTAGTTTGGGAACCACTGTTAGGTGTTCCTGTCGGTGAACCACTTGATTGTGTCGCTTGTGAACTACCGTTAGATGCTACTGTCTGTAAACCACTTGATTGTGTTGTTTTTGAACCACCATTGGGTGTTCCTGTCTGTGAACTATTTGATTGTGTCGCTTGTGTACCACCGTTAGGTGTTACTGTCTGTGAACCACTTGATTGTGTCCCTTGTGAACCGATGTTAGGTGATACTGTCTGTGAACCACTTGATTGTGTCGCTTGTGTACCACTGTTTGGTGCTACTGTCTGTGAACCACTTGATTGTGTTGTTTTTGAACCACCATTGGGTGTTCCTGTCTGTGAACTATTTGATTGTGTCGCTTGTGTACCACCGTTAGGTGTTACTGTCTGTGAACCACTTGATTGTGTCCCTTGTGAACCGATGTTAGGTGATACTGTCTGTGAACCACTTGATTGTGTCGCTTGTGTACCACTGTTAGGTGCTACTGTCTGTGAACCACTTGATTGTGTCCCTTGTGAACCGCTGTTAGGTGCAAATGTCTGTGAACCACTTGATTGTGTTGTGTGTGAACCACCATAAGGTGTTCCTGTCTGTGAACCACTTGATTGTGTTGTTTTTGAACCACCATTAACGGTTCCTGTTTGTAAACTACTTGGATGTGTCGTTTGTGAACCACCGTTAGGCGTTCCTGTCTGTGAACCACTTGTTTGTGTTGTTTGTGAACCCCCATTAGGTGCTACTGTCTGTGAACAACTTGATTGTGTTGTTTGTGAACCACTGTTAGATGTTCCTGTCTGTGAACCACTTGAATGTGTTATTTGTGAACCGAAGTTCGGTGCTACTGTCTGTGATCCACTTGATTGTGTTGTGTGTGAACCACCATAAGGTGTTCCTGTCTGTGAACCATTTGATTTTGTTGTTTGAGAACCACCATTAGGTGTTCCTGTCAGTAAACCACTTGATTGTGTTATCCGTGAACCACCATTAGGTGTTCCTGTCGGGGAACCACTTGATTGTGTAGTTTGGGAACCACTGTTAGGTGTTCCTGTCGGTGAACCACTTGATTGTGTCGCTTGTGAACTACCGTTAGGTGCTACTGTCTGCAAATTACTTGATTGTGTCGTTTGTGAACCATTATTTTGTGGTACTATTTGCAAACTGTTATTTTTATAATCTGAAATTATGGAATCTCATATCTAAATATATCCATTACATCTTTATATACATTTATTTTTTAATAAACAGACCACAAAATGGAACCTTTATTAATTGGTACACCCAAATAGTTTATAGAACCGGCGATTTAATTTTTAACTCATGACTAAATTTAAATCTGCATTGAGTTTTCCAAAGAAAAAATTAAAACGTTGCTAATCTAATTAATGATGTTCCTAATGAACAATGTTACATTTGGCTCAACGATAAAAGCTCTAATAAATACAGAAATTATAGTATTTACCCAGCGAAATACAGCATTTGGGATCTAATATTAGAACATGGTTACGTCATCAAAACCCGGGTCATTTAAACACAACTTTCAAAACGGTGAAATACGATAAATTAAACACAGAACTTCGTTGAAATTGTATTTGTGACTTAGTAAGGGATACATAACACCATTTCAAATACATCTGGATATTATTGAAGGACAATTAATGCAATCTGTCATGTTTCACCTTCGCTTCTAGGGTTTTCCGTACATCCGTGCGCATGCTCCAAGCTCATAATTACCATCGTAAAATACTGACCAACCGGTCAGAGGATTCCGTTTATTTACAGCTAAAAGAAATGAAATTTTAGAAAATGAATTTCACGGATCGTGGTTAGAAGATATCTATTTTTTAAAAATATTTTTAGAAAATCAAAAAATGTTCAGAAAATTGAAAAACTTAATGGAGCTTTAATACATAGGCCCGACCATTTAATTCTCAATTCTCTTAGCAGTGATATCCCTGCTTTTCCTGCGTATGGTATATATGTTTCACAATTAATAGAGCTTGTTCCCACTACGGGAAATTTCTACAACATAGCAAACTGCTTATAATTAAATTGTTGACTAAGAGATATTGAAAGCCTAGGCTAATAAAGGCCCTAAAGTTTCATGGCCGTCATCACAATATTGTTGATAAGTATGGAGTCACCGTATCCAAACTTATACTGAACATATTTTACTATATATAGTTCCTTGAACCTTGTTCCTTTCATTCACGAAATTGGCGTTACACGTGACGGGTGATTTTTGCTAGACAGGGGGTGCTTACCCTTCCGGAGTACCTGGTCTCACTTTATTGATGAAAGTTTACGTGTATGTATACCTTAATTTGCCAGTTTTCGGAGTTATTATTTTTTTATTGTCATTTGGACATAAACTGGTATGTTTGTGTTTAATTTTTTTCTGTCATTTAACAAAAAAGGACTGGTCATGTAATTGTGAAATATTGTTTCCATTTAATATTAAGGCTCAGTCATGTCTTTATATTGGTTATTTCCTGTTTTTTAAAAAGCCAGTATTATTTTCATATTCTTTACACTTTTCTCTTAAGAGGTTTTAGCATTACATTGAGCTATAACTAATTTTCATATTTAACCAAAAATATCCTTCTCCTTTGTCACATGGTGACCGCCAAGGCGGTTGAAAATAAGTATTACATTATTCATATAAAATTACTTGAAATTCGACCATTTTCAGCTCCAATTACTTGGCAACAAATGTCACTAAGTAGAGAAGAGAACAGAAAAAAGCAAAGATACAAATTAATTTAACTTCCGTGGGTTCATTTAAAAAAATCTCCGTAAATTGTATATTTAGGAGGACATCGGATTCAATGTCTATTGGGGTGGTAAGAGTATTATTGGAGGACCTTAGCCACGCTACTTATCTTACTGCCAGTGGTCTTCAAATAACAAATTTAAAAATAAAGCAAACAGTCCTTATTTTACCAAGCAACGAGTTAACATTTTAAACGAATTTACTATAAATAAAATTTACGGAATTATACTAATATTTATTCATTTATTTATTTATTTATTTATTTATTTATTTATTTATTTATTTATTTATTTATTATTATTGTTGTTATTATTATTATTATTATTATTATTATTATTATTAGTAGTAGTAGTAGTAGTAGTAGTAGTAGTCTGTTTTGATAATATATTGCAAAATTTTTTATTGAGCTAATTAAAAAGATTATTTGAAAAAGCTTTGGCGATTACAGATAGATAAATTATCAGAACCTACCTACAGCTAAATATGTTTACGGTTGTTTCGTCATTGGCTTCATTCAGCATTATCAATCATTTAAAATTATATACTGCAACCATTAAATGCGACTTCATTTAAAGTTCATTTTTCAATTTTTAGGGATTTTTTCATTGATAATTCTATGCTGATCACGAGTCTGTTTTCTAGTATTTTCTTTTAAATATACTAATGTATTATTTAACGCAGAAAATAATAAAACTGTTGTTACACATTTCATACTGTGTTTTTATAAGCAATTACTTTATATGTTAACGTACCTGACATTTGTTTAGTAGAAACGCTTTACTTTTACAGTACTTTTTTTATTACATTATCTAGCTACTGACTACATAAATACTGTTTATATATAGTAACAAAAACTTGCTGATATACATAATTGTTATTCAATCGAACAATGTAAGAAAACATTTGATAAAAACGGCTTAAAACAATATGATATCTATTCATTATTATTTATGAATATTATAATAACTCATAAGGTAATTTAAACTTAACATTATTTTTGAGCATTATAACAACTCACAAGGTATTTTAAACTCAACATTATGAATGAACATTATAATAACCCACAAGATATTTAAACTAAACATTATTTTTTAAAATTATAAAAACTTATAGGGTAATTTAAACTCAACATTATTTATGAGCATTATAATAACTCACAAGGTAACATAAACGCATTATCTAGAGCATAAAAACTTACTATTTTTTATATGTTCTATTGAGGTCCTTATACACGAATTGGTTTCACAGCATACTGTCACTCTATCTATGTGATTGATAGAATCTTTAATTGAGTTTTGACAAGTCATATTCTGAAACAAAATTATCATTAAATTTTAAAAATTATGAGGGCTCTTGTTTCACCTATAAAAACCTGCAACTTGTCTGTATTCATTTGACTATTTAACTATTTTTGTTCAAAAAAATCTTAATTTTATTTCTGTATTATTAACGAACTCTGTTATAACAAAAATAAAAAAATCTCTTTTAATATTTTAGAAAGTAATAAATAGATAACGTTTTTCTATCCCGAACTAGTTTTGTATCGTTTACTGCTTTTTCGGACAAAAGCCATAGAAAATTTTTTAAAAATCCGAATCCAATATAACAAAACTAATATTTTGATGATTTAAGATACTGGATCAGCATATATATATATATATATATATATATATATATATATATATATATATATATATATATATATACCCTGCAACTTGAACACATATATTTGTAACAGTTAATGCAACGAAGAACAGAAACTATACAAATAGTTTAAAATACAAAATGTAAGACGACCATTAATTTTAGAATTACATTCTATTGACAGATACGGGATGTGATAATAATACACAGTATAGTGTACATAGGCGTTCTGCTGGTGAGACAAAAATGTAATTCATTTTACTGCAAGAAGAATTTTATCCATCTATCTATCTATCTATCTATCTATCTATCTATCCGTATTTATATTTGAAATTTTACTTAAGAATTTCTTCTATATTCAAAATTTAAACGTTAATTAATAGTCTGAAAACTTACTGAAGCACATCTAGTCTCTATACGTCCACTATCTGTATGTCTTATCATACAGTTTTCTCCTGTCCCACATGTTTGAACGCCATGACAGTTGTTATTTATAACATCATAACAACTAACGCAGTTAAGATCTTAAAAGAAGTACATAATAATAATAATAATAATAATAATAATAATAATTTGAATAATAATAATAATAATAATAAATAATAATAATTTTAAAAATAATTATAATTTTAATTATAATAATAATAATTTAATAATAAAAATTATTATAATAATAATAGCACCAATTTCAGTAGGTAACAAAATATACTTAACATTTAATACACTTATTTTCAATCAAACAATGTATACTTATTAATTAAAGAACAAGTAATATAAATGCAGAATGTTGCAATGAATCTTATAATTTAAAATTTTGTAACGAGGCAAAAACAAATGGTGGCAGATACGCAATGTTCAGTTATCTAACATACTGAACACATAAAATCATTTAAAGCGGTGTATTTTGATTCATGTTTAATTTTCTATATAATGATTGTACCTGCGCCAAGTAAAAAGCAACCATCTATCATATACAATTCAACTACATCTATTAGTATAATTACTGATCAATATTACCTTGGACAAAATGCTGTAAAGTATAAGCCACACAGTTTAAATCCATGCAACATTTTGTCGGTTCCGCGCTTTGCTGTTGAATTCCTTCTATTCTTCTCTTTTCACATTCGCTTAACTGTAAAAACAAAAACACGTTAACCAAAAATATAATGCTTTGTTAAAAATTGGTTCGAGGCTATAAAGTTTAGTAACATGTTGCTTAAATAATTAAATAATATGATTATTAATATAACAACTTTAATTAACATACTACAGTTACAATATATAATTATGTCTGAGTATCAGCAGTCATCTTGTTGTTACTCGTTATCTTTATTATTATTTTCTATTATTGTTGTTATTATTCCTCCTCGTTTCTGACAGATTTTTTTCAGACCTCTCCTCCTACGTTTCTTATCCGATGAGGTTGAAATTTTGTCAACTGGTAGAGATTGACCATGGGCAGGTCGCTTGTACACCGTTTTTTCGGAATTCGGAAGGACTTAGGAGAAATCTGGTTAAAACCATGGAATTCCAGAGAGTTCTTTCTAGAGATTTCATTCTTTCTTTCTTGGAATTTCCTCCGCTATTTGGAGCACCATTATAGAGAGCTGATACGCAGACAAATACTTGCTCGCAAGTATACATTCTACTTCTTAAAAGTCTTGCACACTTCCTGATATCATTGCGGGGTTTATTCTTAACTTCACAGAGTTCGGAGGAAAGGATAGTGATTTATAAAATCTGTATACCAATGGGTAGAAGTTCAAATTGTGCACCTTTGCATGTTGATTAGCTTGATTATTCATATGAATTTGTAAAGCTTTGTTTCAAACACTAAACTCCACACAGAGATACATAGATTACATGCTATCTCTTAATGATCCCAACATTGGATAATATGTGAATGTCATATACCCAGGTAAGAAAAGTATATTTATTTAAATAATTCGTTAGAATCACATATGTCTCTGTAAATAAGTGAGTATTTATGGTTTTTGTATATAATGTAAAAAATGACACAAAATTAACATCGCTTTAACCAATTATGTTAAAACACAAGTCTAGTCTTTACACAGAAATGGTATGACATAGACCAAAATTATCTACATGTATTTAGATTGAAGGAAACATAGGTTTCTTCAAGATACAGTTCTAAATAATTGTTTTTTTTTGATAAATTTTCATAAATAGTAAATTTTCACTGTGGTTATCGACCATTTTACATATGTCGAAAACAACATTGTTTTAGACATAGGATACAAGATTTCTTGTTTGACAGACATATAACAGGAAATAACAACATAATCACATAAAAACAAACAGATTTGATACAAATTGTTGACGTATGAGTAAATACACCCATTATATGATCCACTTATCAATAAAACGTCCAAGTTTGCTATCTTTAACAAATAATATCGAACAATCCAGACATCTGTTATAAATTCCGCCTATTGACCATTGGAAAATATTAACATTTTTAATTTTAATCAGTCACATAACCGATACACATCCTATTAAAGACTAATGTATTAAATAGTTCCTTATTATCAAATTTGGAATACAGGTATCATTTAAGGTTGATTGACGAACTGTAAGTATATCGACACAGTAGTACAGTTGTGATAAGACATAAATTTTGTTACAGTTAAGCAAACCATATATTCAATGTTGATGTGATTGGTCAATAGATTGTAATTTAAGCATTAATGTGCAAAAAGGTTAAATGATGATGTGATTTTCGTTTTATGGGAAGGGGCAATTGGAATCTTGGTTCCCTCTCTATATATTATATGTTTTAATAATTAAATTATATGAGTATTCAGTGAAATGAAAATGTTGAGCGGATTAATAATGTATAAAGTAGCAGTCAAAATATTTTCAATTACATCGAGGCGGTCTTCTCTGGGATGATGGGGAAAAAACATTGTCCGGAAAAAATCACAAACCGACAAAAATGTAAGAAAGTTTCTAAACCAGGATATGTCCTAGCGGGATTCAAACCAGTGTTGATGAAAGACACTCTGTGAGGTTTCAGAGCACTTCTTCACCGAATCTTCTACAATACAAATGTATTTAACAGTTTTGAAAACTATGCGTCATTGAAGGTTGTTTTAATATAAAAAGAATCTTTATTATTCTGAAGAATGAAAAAATATTGCTTATATTTATATAGTTCACATGTATTCGAATGGTAATATAATTGATCAAAACTTCGGTGTCTTTTTTCTTATTCCTGTAACACTTATTCGATATAAGAGTTTTGGGGACTTCAAATACTATTAAAACCACAACAATCGATGATATAACATCTCAAAAAATAAGAAGGGCTATAAAAAGTGGTCGTCACATCTATTCCTGAGTTCTGTTATCATAACAAAAAGTATTTACTTGTTGACATTTTGTTTCCAATCTTCCCGATATATAACGATGAAAGGCACACGCTTCTCCTACAGCACATCGTGAGTGTCCAGTTGATTGACAGGTTTTATTGAACACGTCCTGACAATTTTGACAGAACAGGGGTTCTTGTGTCGTTGAAGGGATTGGAGTAGTTGTTGAAGGTAACATAGTAGTTGTTGAAGTCGAGACTAAAAGAAATAATATCTTGATATTGAAACGTGTCAAAGTTCTTATACGGTTTTCTTTCAATGTTATAAGGCAGTCGAAAATGAATCTTTTCTCTATCGGACACATTAAACGTTATCATAATAGGAAAAATCTCAGGAGTATCCAGGTAGTGACATTTTACTGTATATGTTTGTTTACAGGCGACTGAATAAAAAGTCACCATAATATATTACACATCATGTCAGTTTTAGCAAATTGTTTGTATGTAAAACTATTTAGTTGTTACCCTAAAGATATATTAAAGAGAATCAGAACGTTGTAAAAATGTTAGCAACATCGAAAGTTTCTATTTCATTGACAATTATTTGCCTAATTTTTATGCTTCCAAAAATAAAAAAAATAAATGGCCAATATAATCAGGTGGGTTTTTTCGCGAATCATTTTGTTTTGAAAAAGCGATAAATTTGAAATTCTAAAAGAATATTGCCAATAATCTAGTATAGACAATATATATATATCAGAAGACCAGAAAAAAATTCAGCCTGCATAAACTGTTGGACTAGTTGCACCCGCAAAAAAATTTAACACAAGATACGAGAAACTGGATGCAAAGAACCATAACTACAATTTTGTCGAAAAGTAACAAGTAACATAAAAACCCGTTATATATGTTAAACACTAATGTGGAACAATGCCAAATTTGAAAGGAATTTAATGGAAAATAAAAAGTTCTATCATTTTCTACATTGTGTCCTTATTTGGCGATAACACATGCCAAATTTCAAAACAATCAGTCTAAAACTTTGGGAGAAGTTGCATCCACAAGGAAATTAATCACAAGATACCAAAAACTAGATACAAATAACTATAGCTCCAATGAAACGCAACACAAAAACTCGTTTTATATGTTAAACATGGTCATTTATTGTAAATCCATACCAAATTTGAAAGGAAATAAGGAAAATTAAAACATTCTTGCAATTTCTACATTTTGTTTATTTTTGGCACTCAAAGGGCCATGAATCCTGAAAAATTTCCATCAATCATTATTTAAATAATTATTGAAATTATGTTAAACAGATAATTATAGTTGCTTGTCAGGTTTATGTTTGTGATACTGTAAAAGTAAAGATTTGCAATAAAAACATATACTTTGAAAAAAAACCAACGGGACTAAAAAAAGACCAAATTAAAGTAAATGTTAGGCCAGAGCACATGAAATTTAAGACAGAAAAGTATTAGAAGAGGACAAACTTCCACCTCTCTAATTTTTAGAACAATTAGTATATTTAGAATAAATTATGAGATTTGAATGATACCCAATGGATATTCAATCGGTCCAACTTTAATAATTGTTATATATATATATATATATTTCAATAATATTATTTATATTTAAGTCAGAAAATAAAATCGACTTTAAATCAATTTTCGCTCTCTAAATTCACAATATCCATAGCAATTTTCCAAATTTTCTACGATGTCTCAGTTTTTCAGTATCAGTATTTGCACGGTAATAATTAACTGTTGTTTGTTTATTTGTTGCTTAAATAGAACTTTTGCATTTTTGCACATCCTTGGAAAAACTAAGGCGGTTAATGGTTCATAACAGCACTATAACTAAACTACTGAACACTGATTCTAGGGCCGGTCTTTAATCAAGTTTTTATTATTAGTGGGTCATAATGCGTTTGATCGTTTTTGACTTAATTTTTTGCACTTAATTTTTATATTCATATTTCTAAAATGGACGCATTTGTTTTACGTTTTCAAACTCATCTGTATATTGGAACGGTTTTAATCAAGTTGACATTTATTCGGTTTATTTTCTTGTTCATGCTATATCAATGTCTATATTATGAATTAACTCCTTTGTCGTAGGATAGTCTGTTTACTTTGTTCAAGACATTAACAACAACTATGAGTTAAGGGATACGTTTTACAAAAGTTACCTATGTCAAAACTTACCATCAACATGCAATGCATGACTATGTATAGTGCCGTGTACACATTGATCTGTTTGGCAGCAACAGCCATGAATTGGAACTGTTTTATGTAAATCACAACTGTTGTAATGACAATGCTGAAAACATAGGTAGATATTAGAAAAATGAATACAACAAAGAAAACATCAATGACCTTTTTGTTTTAGTTCTACGTATAAAGGTTGTGACATTTATTAACATTAACCATGTAGATGTGATATGTTGTGTTTTACAACCGATCGTACAAAAAATCAACGGCAATTACAATCTTACGCTAAGATTATGTGATAAGTAATAGATTAAGTGATTCCGTTTCTGGTTATGTAATAAGTCAATATTACATGATACATTGGTAATTTAAAACAAAAAAGAAACGTATATTTCTCTTTTTTCGATGTCAGAATTAAACATATGGAAAAGATTTGCATTACCAAACATATAAAACGACAAAGTTATATTTCACAAATTCTCTTTATAGCTGTCAGAATGTCTGATAAATATTATTGTTATTATGTATCATAACGTCTCATTGTAAAACGTTTAACAAATTAAAAATACATTTACTTTTTTAAAACTTAATCAAAGTGATTATTTAAACAATATCTTCATCAATAGATTGCATTGGGCGCGCTATCGGTTATTTAGGTGTTTTCCGGAAGTTTCAATCAAATGTTTGTGAATAATTAGCTATGTGACAAAAATGCATGTCGAATTTTTGCATTTAGTAACAAAATAAACATTTAATTTGAGTATGTAATAGAAAAAAGTTATTCCAGTCTATAATCAATTATGTTATTAATATATAAAGCGCAAATAATATCTTGCAAATGTGAAATAAAGACTGAAATGCGGGATATTGTAATATGAAAGAAAGGTTTTTTTGCCATTAAAAAACGAACGAACATAACAAGGCGAAACGTGTTTTTCATTGTGTTAACACTTTATTTTGCGATCGAGTTGAAAAAGATTGGGGTAGAACAAAATGTTTGACCTAAATATATCGCCTTTACGTTTTTAAGCACGTGTCTATAATAGTTTTATATAATTCTCGCATATGTGATAGATTTATTACACTGAATTGTTAGTACATATAAATATATAATACAAATACCAGTTAAATTTTGATGTGCCAGATGTGCACATTACGGAAATTCATTCCTCATCAGTGACACTAAGACCGAAAAGTTTGATACATAAAAAATATAAGCCAAACAGTTGAAAATAGTGAATCTAAAGTTTCAAATATATAACAAATACCAGTTAAATTTTGATGTGCCAGATGTGCACATTTCGGAAAATCATTCCTCATCAGTGACACTAAAACCGAAAAGTTTGACAGATAAAAACATAGGCCAAACAGTTGAAAATAATGAATCTAAAGTTCCAAAATTATATAAATCCAAATCCAGCTAAGGAATGCTTGGCATGAGGGAACAAACCTTAGTTTTCAATAAATTTCAAATTTTAGAGGGCTGAAAATTTTGCTAAATGGTACATTTTCTGACAGCACAAAGTACTGCCTACTGAATTATATAAATCCAAATCCAGCTACGGAATGCTTTGCATGAGGGAACAAACCTTAGTTTTAGATAAATTTCAAATTTTACACGACTGAAAATTTTGATAAATTATACATTTTCTGACAGCACAAAGTACTGCCTACTGAGTTATGGATACCCTCGGGGAGTTTTACTCCACCAGCAGCGGTACCCGCTCAGGGGTAGTAAATATAAAATACAAATACCAGTTAAATTTTGATGTATCAAATGTGCACATTACGATATTTTTCGATATAGCAGCCAGCGTGCGCACGTGAAGCCAATCTGAATTGCGACTACTTTGTTGTTAACTAGCAATGGTCATAATTAAGTATGAAAAATATGGTGAATAATATTATTTATGGTTTACATTTATGATGAATAATATTATTTTTACTATAAGATGTATATATACAAAGAGAAAAATGTTTGTTTTGTTTTGTTGCGAAGGTTCACATTCTGCTGTAAGTGAAACGTTTTTATTATTGTTGAGTGTCTAGTATTCATACGCTAGCAAAATTTTGCATCGTAATGAGTAGGGATTCCGATATTTTTTTGTAAATTTTTTGTGAGAAAAATAATCAATTACTAAGGTCGAGATTGGGAAATTCCGACCACTCGATCGGAATTTGCCCATCTCGACCTTAAACTCGTTATACATTATTTATGTATATATTATTATATATTGTGTCCGTTAAAGTTTACAAAGCAAATATCATAAATACTTAACACTAAGCAATCATTACTTATTAATTAACACCCCTTAATCAAGTACATTTCTTTTTTACATGTAGATTGTTAAGTGAATATCTGTATGATACATTGTATATTTAAAAGTGTTAAATTTATTTGAACCAATATATACTTAATAATTAATGATAACGAAAGTTTTTTAATATGTTTGTTTGTTTTTAAAATGTCTGATGCTAAAAATATGTTTTTAAAAATTTCATAACAGATCCATAAATTAAAAGCAGCGTGATAATAGAAAAAAAGTTATAACACTATATTATTCAATTGCAATCGAAATCTATATTAGTCCATATTTTTCGAAGAATTAACCAACTGATTGATTAAATATAACAAATATGTACCTAAATATGCAGACTGCATATATGTCGAGCCGTACATATGCCATAACGATAGATTTTAATTTTTTCGGTAAATTTTGGAACATTTAAAAATACATATAAAAATCAAATAAGAGTACCAGTAACGATTTAAAGATTTATCTGATATCCGACTTAAATATGGCTTATGCGATTATTTCTTAAACTTTATCTCGAAATAAAAGTAAAATCTATTAATTTCTAACTAATTTATCTCCAGTAAGCTAAATCGATAATGTCGGTTAAGGGGCACCGTGTCATGCGTTATAGAATTAACAAGCGCTGGCAAATTATTAATGACCTAAAATTAAAAATAAAACTTATCCGTTGTTGTTAAACATAAATATTTACCTCATAAATTTGTTTTTTGTAATAAATGTATCGATTTTACTCCGGGCAATATTTTGCAATACAGACCAGAGGCTCCGGTCGGTATTGTGTTTGCTTACGTCACATGGTTGTCTTTACCCTAAACAAATAATACATCTTAACCCGAATAGTTTATTTAGTGGAATAACGCAAATACAAAGTTACAGTCAGGAACAGCAACTGTAATATGTAAACAATAATCGTCTTAAAGGAATTAATTAATTAAATTAAAGAAATGAATTTAAAGACAAAGAGGAGACGAGAAAAGGCAACCGTTTGAATTTTCCTAAGTTTTTTTCTTTTCTTTTTTCCAACTCTCTCCAAACACACCAAGACACGATGATGATAATGTTATTAATAAAATAATAATACTACTCTCCCCACACACACCAAGACACGATGATGATAATGTTATTAATAAAATAATAATACTAATACAAGCTTTCAGGATAAACTTGAACATTGGTAACAGTCCTGTCAATTTTTAATGTGTATATGAATTTACTTACAGAATTTTATATTAGATTTTGAGGTTTTTATTGTTTCTAAGTAACATAATTAATCCATGATGTCTTTTTTCTGTGAAAAAGCGATGAAATACAAATTCACCATATTTCGAAATATGTAGTCAATATTGCAAAAATTTTGGATTGGTTGGTTGTAAACATGAGATTACTATAGGTTTAAAAAGTTCCTTGTTATGCAGCTGGTAGTCTGTCAAGTACGTTTTTATTATTTGATTCATACTCATTTCAAAATTCCGACAAGAAATATATGTAATCAAATCTGTTTGATACTTATCGTATATTATTTATCATACATGGGACACTTTAGGATTTTTCCAGACTAGACTCAGATATATACATATACAGTTGCATATCCGAATCGTTTCTTTCTTTCCAGTCTTCGCTGAATATATCTATTTCATTTTTATTACTAACATCTATTATGCTAAATGCACTGTGAAATCTCTTAAATTGTTTTAATTAAAATGCTTCATTTAATTGATTTTTAAAAAAAAAAAAAAATTAATACATAAACATGTAAACATAAATGTAAAAAAAATTTGTTGTTAAAAAATAAATTTCAAAATAACAATAATATGGCAAAACGATAACAATAATGTAGAATGGAAGTTTTTGTATGCCTTCATTGACTTTTGTAAATTAAAATTCTGATCCATGCATTATAAAATTTAAACATATGCAACAATCAACATTTGCAAATACATAAACAAGGTTTTGAATATAAAAAAAATCTTTACAGGTTAAACTAATAGACTTTACAGGTTAGATAGAAAAATAATTAATTTTATAGAAATTATTTTACACATGACAAATTTGATTGATAAATAACTAAATTAGAAAAAAGGGGCCGCATATGCATGGTTAATGAATATGATATGACACATGTGTTCAATACCAATTAAAAGATGATAAAAAGTTTGTCAGAAAAAAATGTCTGTAGTTTTTACTTAATGCCTCAAAACTATAAAACCTTTATGCAAATTTACGAAAGTTATTTATTTTCTTTTAGAAGCTATAATTGACAATGCAGCAATTTACTATACAATATATGACATCTAAAGGATCGAACACTTTTATTAACTGAAAACATTGGGTAATTAAATATTAAACGTGCAATAAATAAAGTCCATTTACAAATATATAGTGTTTTATGTATTTTTGACTATTTAATTTGAAAAGATTCGCAATTTTTTATTACTAGAGGTTGAAAATAGCCGATTAGAATACTATCCAATATGTCAGTACTCAGATATAAACTCAAAGGTCAGTAAAAAAATTGCTTGACATTTGTTTATAATAACTTGATATTCGAGGGGAAATTTCCTTGTAAGGACATAATTACTAGGAAACAAACTTATTAATAATAAAAAATATTAACTGCAAAAATATAATTGAAAATGAATATTATTTAGCGTTCAAGGGTGGGAGATGGATGTCATTCAAAGTCTTATATATAAATAAAACAAACATACCAGTCCTTGTCCATATCACAATCCAAAAAACCAAGTAAACTGGCAAAATATGTTATACACGTGAACTTCCATCAAGGAATTGAGGGCAGGTGCTCCGGAAGGGTAAGCAATTCCTGTCTAGCTAGCTACACCCGTCACGTGCAAGTCAATTTTGAGAATGAAAGGAACAAAAACTATGGTAAGTGAAATATATCCAGTATAAGTTGGGATATAGTGACTACATACTTATCAACAATATTGTGATGACGGCCATAAAACTTTTTAAGGGCCCTGATTAGCCTAGGCATGCAATATCCTTGTGTCAACAATTTAATTGTAAGTAATTTGCTTCGTTGCAGAAAGTTCCCATAATGGGAACAAGCTCTACCGTACCGTATTAACTGTGAAACATATACACCATACGCAAGAGAAGCAGGGATATTACTGCAAAGAAACGTATATAATTGATTTATTTCGTCTTTTCATATTTTATGTTACTTACAGAAATACACTGTCCTGTTAATATAATACCATGTTTGGGTAATATATGGCAAACCTGTAGATAAAGAAAACGCAATTAATTTTTTTTGTTTCACATATAATTAAAGATGTGTTGTATGCAACTAAAATACCCTGTAGTAATGACATGCAGATATAATTTTTATTCGATGATCACCTGAAAATGAAGTTGCCGACAATATAAAAACAAACCATGTGTTTATGCTGAGAGTAAACAAAGACATAATGGTTACGTTGGGACATTGTTGGCTCAACATTTACTATTACGTTTGTCAAACGTTGCGAAGCAACTTTGTCTTAATGTTCTAAGTGGACCAAAGCTTGTCTAACTTGATGAACTACGTCGGCCAATCGTTGGTAATGATAATGTTACCGATGTTTCCAATGTTGGTTCCGCGTTGGCGTGATGTGGACATAACCATTAGAGTTTGTTGGTATTTACAACAAAATGTTGTTTCAACAAAATATTACAATGACATTGGATCAATGAATACATTAACATCATTTACTCTCAATAAGTAGCACAATTTTATTAGATTCAATGTTATTTTCTTTTGTAAATTTTAAGAAACAAGGCAAAGTAAACCCACAAATTCGACTGTTGTTCCATACATGATTGTTCTGCTGTTTCTGTCAACTGTTTGGCTTATGTGTTTTTATTTATTAATCTTTCGGAACGTAGTGTCAATTATGAGAGTGATATTTCGAAATGTGCACATATGGACATAAATTTTTAACATCTATTTTATTAAATAATTGCTACCCCTGAGCGGAAACCGCTGCTACTGGAATGAAAAACGCCCTAAGGGTATCCTTAACTGAAAAGTAGTACTTTTTGCTGAAAGAAAATGTATACCATGTAGCTAAATTTTCAACCGTCCTAATTTTTGAAACATGTTAAAAACTACTTTTTGATTCCTTATACAAAGCATTCCTTATCTGAATTAAGATTAATATAATTTTGGAACTTTTGATTTCTTGAGTCACTGACAGACGAGGAATGATTTTCTGATAAATGCATATATGGCACAACACAATTTAGCAGGCATTTTTATATAATATTGAGTAAAGGTAAAGAACCCTTACTGTAGTCGATATTTGGAAATTAATCGTCTATTTCATTGAGTTGTGATGCTTGTTGAAACGTTATTTGGAAAAATTATGGTCGTTTTAAACTTGTTTTTAATTATTATCAAAGCAAATGTTACCTCTTTTTTAACTCTTTAATTCTGCATGCTCTCGTAAATAGTTAAATGTTTTTCTTACATTTAAATATGCTTTTTAATTCATTTTTATCCAAATTGTATCAAGTTCAATCCATATATTAAAGGAAAATAAAAAGATGTTATTAATTGTTACTAACATTTTTAACCAAATGAAGAAAACCCGTAATATCCCAGCCTCTGAAACATGTAAGTTTATATTAAAGCAGACACAGTTCAAAGAACAGCTTTAATTCCAAATTAAAATTTATTTCAAAAAATGACACACAATTAAATATATATTACTTTCATACAATCTACTGCCTGCAAAAAGCATAATATAATTTATATGTAAATTTAAAAAAGATATTTAATAATCTTTATTTATTTTTCTCCTGCTTTTCATGTATTTATCTCCTTTATTGTATGAAAAGTACAGTTAGGGGTTATGTGGTTACAGAGCACCGTGCCTCCCATCGTCTAAATCACAATCTTTAAAGCAAAGTAAAAACTTTGAAAACTGGCTAATAATTGTACAACATTCACTGTAAAGTTTACATTTAAATTTAATTTAAGCACATAAAACAACATTATTCAGGTACCAATAATAATAATAATAATAATAAAATCAATAAATATAGACATATTAAATATTTAATATATAAAAATCATATAAATGTAAATAAGTAGACTAACATAGAACGAGGATATTATACTTTCCACTTTGACAATGTTGGTGTTTCAACATTGGCCAAAAATGGATTTACAACATTGGACCAATTTTACACTAATGCTGATAATCTTACAGTGACTTGCAACGTTTGACAATGTTGTAAATTCAACGTTGGACGCATGTTGTTAACTCATCGTCAACGGTCAAAGTATCCAAACTTATACTGGATATTTTTGACTTCCCATAGTTCCATGTTCCTTTCATTCTCAAATTTAATCTTGCACGTGACGTATGTACTTAGCTAGACAGGGGTGCTTACCCTTCCGGCGCACCCAGCCTCACTTCCTTGATGCAAGTTTGCGGGTATAAATGAATTAGCCAGTTTCCAAAAGTTTTTAATTTTTGGGGGGATGGTGATGTGGACATGGACTGGTATGATTTTGTTTTTAATTAAACACATGCCAACGTTGACTTAAAGCTGCATTAAGTTTTCCAAAGAAAAAATGAAAACGGCGCTAATCTTTTTAATGATGTTCCTAATGAATAATGTAACATTTGGTTCAACGATAAAAGCTCGAATAAATACAGAAATTACAGTATTTACCCAGCGAGATGCAGCATTTGAGATCATATATTAGAACATGGTTACGTCATCAAATCCCAGGTCATTTAAACACAACTTTCAAAACGGTGAAATACGATAAATTAAACACAGAACTTCGTTGAATTTGTCATTTGTGACTTAGTAAGGGATACATCAAACCATTTGAAATACATCTGAATATTAATGAATGACAATTAATGCAATCTGTCATGTTGCACCTTCGATTCTAGGGTTTTTCCGTATATCCGTGCGCAGGCTCCAAGTTCATAATTATCATCGTAAAACACTGACCAACCGGTCAGAGGATTCCGTTTATTTACAGCTGAATAAAAATGAAATTTTAGAAAATGAATGTCACGGATCGTGGTTAGAAGATATCTATTTTTAAAAAAATAGATTTTTAGAAAATCAAAAAAAATTCAGACAATTGAAAAACTTAATGCAGTTAAACTTTGTCTTGCTGTCTTGGAACAATCAGATTTAAAGCTTAGTTGTCATAAATAAAACAGTAAATAAACTAATAATGCCTTCACATTAGAGTAATGGATACGAAATTTAAGTAAGACATTTGGGTTATATATTTGACTAACTAAAAATCTTACCGGTTTATGATTGTCACAATTGACACCAAAGCAATTGACATGGGTATATGGAAAGTGACTATTTCCAAACACACCTACAACCAATAAAATTACGACTAACTAATCAAAAAAGAAAAATTGTAAAAACGTAAAAGAAAAAAGTCTGCAATAAAAAGATAATGATGCTATAGAAAAGAAGAATATAAAAACTTATAAACAATGGTAAAATGCTAAAACATATTCTACCGTAGCAAAATGAACGATAAATATTCAGTCTAACCAATACTACTATCAGCTGCTTGGATTTGATATTACAACAATACTTGCATTAGTTTACAAAGAGTAAGAGGGCAAATATTTAATACATCTTTACTTTTATTCATCATTTAGTAGGATAAAAATTTAACAAAACTTATACTCATTTACATCGAGTTAGAGATTAAATATTTCAATAACAATTACTTGTATATCATTTCGTTAGATGTGGTTATATAAAAGAATAAATATTTAGCCACACCATAACTAGTATACAGTGGGTTGGTGGATAAATATTATAGCACCATTACTAGTATATCGGGTTGCAGGATAAATTTTTAACCTCACTAACACTAGTATACATCGGGCTGGAGAATAAATATTAAAAAACACAGTCATTTATATACTTTCGGTTTAAAAATTAAGATTCTACAACAAAATAGTCGTTAAAATCTGATTAAATGCTTTATATTTAGTCACATGTTTACTGTTCTACTTGGATTCGATAGTCATTACGAAAAATCTATTTGTTCTAAATAATTTAGAAACTATTTTAAGATATAGGACAAGTTCAAATACTTATCTGGTGTCCCGATGTCATTTACTGTTTTGAATTTAATAACATCTGAATTTCCACTTAGTTTTTACAAGTAATTTTGTTTTATAGATGGGGTCGAAATTAGGGTACTAGAGGGAGAGGAAAGATGGGAGGGAAAAGAATGGAGGGACAGAGGGAGCGAAGTTTGACTGTTGAAAAATATAAGATACCAAGATACTTATGTGATTGATTTTAATATTTGTGTGTATGTATCTACCATTGATTGTGTAAAATAAGTGGATTGATAACAGGGCATCGGACATTAAACATGTAACAACAGCGCGGGATAGTCGGTCCACTTCCATTCAAAGTCGGGAGTTTTCACTCCAATTTATATTTGTAATTTATTGTCATTTTTAAGTGTTTCTATAGCTAACATGAATTGTTCCATGTCATTGGTTCTATTTTTTGTTTACAAGTGCTGATAAATTAATCAGTTACAATTTTGTAAAATGAAATATACAAATGTATTAACTAAGGCTGATTAACCTTTTCTAGTATTTAACAAGCTGAGAGTACAACATATAATATGAATAAAAGTCAGGCTCATGTTCAAAATAATTTCTCAACTATTTAACTGCAGAAATAAATTTATTTTCTAAGTATTCTGGAGTTATTTTGCCAATGTAAACAACACGATGTTTATGGCAACTGTTTTCTATGTTTCTCGAGATTTCCAAATTTTCTGAAATAAATGTTACATTGATTTAATAAACAGAACAACCAATATATAACGTGTAAAGGCCTAAATAAATTGGCATCATATGCTGATGAGGAGAGATTTTCCGAAATTTGCACATATGGCACATCAAATATTAACATGTAGTTTTGTTATATATCTTAATAAACAAATGAAGATGTATAGTTACATCTTAACTTGTTATATCGTTTTATACACAAATATAATAAATATAAGCCTCACCATTTAACATGAAAATCAAAATCTCGATGCCAGTAATGACATTCATTATTCACTTAGTTAGATAACGTGAAACCAACTTAGGTTTAAATACTGAACTCACTTTTCGTTATCTTTAAAATATATGATTATTGTTTCGGATTTTAAAAGGTCAGATTCTCGACAGGTGAACAAAATAAACCCGAAATTACACAATGAAATTTATATGTAGTTTAAATTATACAATGAAAAATTTCGTGATAAAACAAAGGCATGTATTGTCAAGGCAATATAAACAAAAAAATACAGGATGGTCATTTGAACCACACCAATGTTCACCATTAATGTTTGGAGTCAGTGTCCATCCAGAGTTAGAATATTTATAGTTTGTGCTCCAGTGTGTATTTTAAATCGATTTCCTTTTTGTATTATTTTGTTATTTACAGTGACATTTCGTTTTCTGCAAAATTGGTAGTTCTTTCGTGTAATTTTAATTTGAAAAGTGACGTTCAGAAATTGATCAGTGACAATTGAAATAATCTAACTACATCCTTACATATTTAAATCTCAATTTACATCTAAAACAAATATAAAAAAATTATAATACATCAAATACAATGGAGTGTTGGTTTTTGAATAATATGAAATATAAATTTTAACATGAAAATAATTCTAACGAAATTTTTAGATCTCACATTCCATGACTAAAATATTTTTAAATGGTTTTTATCATGCAGCACCAGTTATTATAATAAAAGTGCTCAACAGGGATTCTGGTTATTTTGTAAAACACCATACAGACTGCAAACAAAAATAAACTGAAGATACCATCAACAAAATGTTAGAGTTTTTGATAGACAACATATTTGTTGTGCTTGGCAATATATAGTATCTTTCAACAAACATTGGTATACCAATGGACACAAACTGTGCACCTTTGCTTGCTGATTTGTTTCTTTATTCATTTGAATCAGAATTTTTACAGAACCTTGTCAAATCTGGAAAAAAGACTGCCGCTAAATCATTCAACTACACATACAGATATAAAGATGACGTTCTTTCTCTAAATAATCACTAATTTGGAGAATATGTGAATGTCATCTATCTAAGTGAGCTTGAAATAAAAGACACGACAGATTCTCCATGTTCTGCCTCATATTTGGACTTATACCTCAATTATGACACCCATGAAAGGTTACATCTGAAGTATACGACAAACGTGATGACTTTAATTTTTCTATTGTCAACTTTCCGTTTCTTTGCAGTAATATCCCTGCTTCTCCTGCGTATGGTGTATATGTTTCACAGTTAATACGGTACGGTAGAGCTTGTTCCCACTATGGGAACTTTCTGCAACGAAGCAAATTACTTACAATTAAATTTTTGACACAAGGATATTGCAAGCCTAGGCTAAATCAGAGCTCTAAAAAGTTTTATGGCCGTCATCACAATATTGTTAATAAGTATGTATCCCAACATATACTGGATATATTTGACTTACCATAGTTCTTTGTTCCTTTCATTCTCAAAATTGACTTGCACGTGACGGGTGTAGCTAGCTAGACAGGAGGTGCTTACCCTTCCGGAGCACCCGCACTCACTTCCTTGATGGAAGTTCACGTGTATCACATATTTTGCCAGTTTGCAAAGTTTTTACTTTGTTTTGGGGATTGTGATATGGACTATGTTTTATTTTTATTACTTTTAGGCTCCAGACAATGACAGGTATGATATTTTATGATATTAATTATATATATTTATATGTATATATCTACACCTCTATCAAAGGTCTCTTGCTGGTACTACGGATACTGTACTAGCAGTTTATGATAGTGCCCAATAAACTTTCAGGATTTTATAAAAAAAATTCTTTATTGCCAGTTTAGACCGTTGTTACTTCTTTAATGATTCAAAACAAAGTTTTAAACAAATAAAAAACACAACAGAGAAGCTTATTGATATCAATGACTTATGATAATTATATATCATACTGCACTGTTGCTTCTTGTCAATATTAAAAATTGCAAAACACTGTGAAATTTTGATTAAAGATACTCATTTTACAAGCACCTTAACTTTTAAGGAGCACACTTTACAAAGTCATGATGATCTGAACTGTAAACCTTCTGTGCAATTTGTGAAGACTCATATATGTGGGCGGAACCAAAGATAGACTAAATGCACAACGATTTCAAATCATATTATGTTTTTTACTATTATAAGAAGATGATTGTTTATTTAGATATGATATTGGTCATTATTTCAGCATAAAATATTGAGTAATTTATGAAATTTGTCAGAAACCAGGAGATTCATATGAAATATATTTGCTTTTAGGTTTTGATATTGAATATTGACAATCTACAAAAAATGTAAACCTTCTAACCCCATTAATGGAATAAACGAATATATACTTGCCGAATGATTGTCATGGATTAGACAGTCGGTCTTCCTATGCTGACATATTAAGATATGTAGGTCATTGACTCTAAAATATTCTCTGTATGACTGTACTTTTAATTTTTGTTAAAGATAAATATTTAACAAAAGTAATTATCTTTTTTATGTGCTATATGTGCAAATTTTGGAAATTCATTCCTCATCAGTGACATTAAGGGCCAAAACAATTGACAGATGAAAAGATAAATTAACATTAACTTAATGACCTATGATGAATATTATATTTTCGAACTACAAATGTCCTAAGATTCATTTTGGTAATAATAAGATAATAAAGATTTGTCAAGAAATAAAATGAAAATCTTTAATAGTCAATCGTGTTGCACATTGAAAGGAAAGAGTGTGATCACTAATTATTTTTATATTATAGTATTTCACGTGTATCACCTATTTTGCCAGTTTGCAAAGTTTTTACTTTGTTTTTGGGATTGTGATACGGACAAGGACTGATATGTTTGTTTTATTTATATTGATTGAAAGACGAATAAACAACAACAACAATAATAATAATAATAATAATAATAATAATAATAATAATAATAATAAATAATAAAACATTGACTAAAATATAGCATCTTCACGGCTTTACTGTCGTTTAATTGATTTCCAAAAGAGACTCTTCACGGTATTCCTTTATGGGACTTTTCATTTTATTCAATATTAAAATACAATGTATCGATATAATATATCATTTCTGTAAAAAGTATTTTATTTTATGTACTTTAGGGTGTAAGTTACTACTTGAACTCACCATTTCTGGTTTCCTATTCCTACAATCAATCCATTGCATTCATATTTTTAACTATAGTTAACATTGCAGTGTATAAACTTTCATAACTTTACTCCGCCTAACTGCTTTCTGTCAGCTTTCCAAATATTTATAAGCCAGATGGGCATGTAGAAACTGATGATCTCAATATTATTGTAAAAATATGTAACAAATACCAGCTAAATTTTGATGTGCCATTTGTGCACATTTTAGAAAATTATTCGTAATCAGTGACATGGGGCCGAAAAGTTTGAAAGATAAAAACATAAGCCAAACAGTTGAAAAATAATGAATCAAAAGTTCCAAAATTATAGGAATCTAAATCCTGCTAAGGAATGCTTTGCACGAGGGAACAAACTTGAGTTTCAAATAAATTAAGATGTCTTAATTAAGATGTCTTCTTTCAAAAGTTCCTAAACACAGGGGGACTTATCCTTTTACTTGGGGACAAAACAGATACGTTTTTTTCAGTTAATTAAGCTTTCAATATTATATTTTTCATTTGTAAGAGATTCTACATTGAATATCTTATTCAGAAGCTTGGTTAGAATACTACTTCAGAAAACCCTACTTATTCCAAAACTAATTTTACAAACGATGAAGATCTTTCTAGTTATAAAGAAGTTTCTTAGTCTTTCGGTATCAATTAAAAACAGGAAAAACTTGACCTTCCTTACTCGTATTGAAAATCATTATCAGTGATACTAACACAAATTTTGACAAATTATGCCTGACAAGAACTATTTTAAGATCTTGTTTCCAATACGTTGTCATCGGTATAAAAGTAAAAAAAAACTTTGATTTCTCTACACTTTACAGCACTAGCAATTATTTAAAATTGACAGAATGCCTATAGCAAATCATTTACTTGTCATTTGTTTAAAAATCGGTAAACCAAGATATAAGTATCTAATGCTCGACAAGGAGTCTGGTTATTTTATAAAAAAAAACCATACAGACTGCAAATCAAAAATAAACTGATGATAACATCAACATAATGTCAGAGTTTTAAAAGACAATATATTTGTTGTGATTGCGAATAATTTTCCAATAAGCAATCGGTATCCCTATAAAAACAAATTGTGCCCGTATATTAGCTAATGATGATGATAGGCTCTGGTGTGTTTAATTTATTTTTAAATTTTGTGTTCTTTATTGATCTAAAAAGTATTGCGATAGAACTAACTTGACAATAATTAACATGTTTGGCTATAGTTAACAAGATATAAAACTTAGACTAAAAAGCGCCCAACATCACAAAGTCCTCTAGTGTGCCTCTGACAAATGTTTTAGATATACCTAGGTAGCCATAAACGTTTTGAAGTTGTACTCGATATTTAATCAGGTAAAATATTTGATCTTTTTCATCACTTGTTTACTGGAGTATCTCGATAATTTCAGGTAAAAATTAGAGGCATTGATTAGCTTGAAAACTGGTAATAGATTTCGTTTTACATCAAACATAGTTGTTGAAAAAAATGTATAGACTACACACACATTTATGCTTTTATATTCTCAAAGGACTGCTACAAATGGCTTCAGAGACTATAAAGTACAACATTTCAATTTATGTTTTAAAATTTATTGGAGAATTTTTATTGTTTATCAATTATTATGATTTAGTTTAATAGCTACAAAACCTAAAACAGATAATAAATTACAAATGACCTATTTGAAACTGATTTTTTATTGTGAACAGTCTAATTATTATTCTATTTTTCTATTTAAACTAAACGGTATTTTAAGGTAAGTGGTGTCTATTTTAAGGTAAGTGCCGTCACCAAGGAAAGTGACTCTAATGAGCCGGACCAAATCACTCAACATTAATAAGTTTGAGAAAAAAAAACAAATTTTCCCATCAAGTCTACAACTGTAATACCATTTTTTGAAATATTGTTCTTATCTAAATCATTAATTGTTGTTGCACTCATTTTAATCATTTAGGATCGTAATTTGTTTTAAAATTTATCGTTTAGATTACCAAATAAACTGACAATGCTAAACATTCTTTACTAATTTTTGGGAGTCTGATACACAGGATTTGATCATTCCAAGAGTTTTTTGGTCTTTTATAAAATATTTACATGAAGTCTGAATATACCCTTCAATAAATTAAATTGCTTTTCTGTACAAATAAAGAAAAATAGACAAATGGTTCACCTCTGATCCTACCGGCCGGCACTGGATGCACACTCGGTGTAAATTGAAACAAGGATAATTGACAGTTTATGATAAAAGGGGTAATATACACTAAAATGTGGGTTTTTCAAACATTAAAAAAAAGGTTTTTGTAAATTTTTTACGAACTTTTGTACTGAAAAAAATTCTTTTAACCTGCCATAATAAGGATTAGAATTTTAAAATAGAAATTAAAAAATTAAGGGGTAGGGGAGAAATTCTTCCCATATTTCGAAAACAATAACCAAAGCATGTGATTTTTTTAAATTTCAATTTGAAGAATATGAACAAACTTTCTTTGAGTAGTTTCTCATTGAAATGTATTTCACAGATTTTATGAAATTTGGATTTTTGTGTAAACTGTCAATTAAAATGAAGACATTTTTTGCATATTCTGCTATTATAACTTATGCTTTTTTCTTGAATGTTGTGTATATTACTTCATGGCACGTCTTTATTTAAATATTGATTAAAACCATATTTAATTTTAAAAAACATGAAATGAACAATCATGGATATTTAGAAATGAGCATTAGATTGTCAAAAAGTTTGGTAGGTTTAACACACTCTACTGAAAAAACGCAAACCCAACCGTATGTATTTTTTATTTTAATCAACAAAGAACACTATAAGAAATATGTATGCAAATATATTAAAAAAAATTTCAATTCGGGTTTTTTTGGTACATCAAAAAGTTCCTCTTGAATGTAAATGTAATTTTTTCATTTTTACTAGTCTAAACAGAAGAATATTTTTCAGTAGTAAAAAAAATAAATAAATTGTCAATAACAACATCATGAGTAGTAAGCGGTTGATTAGATATATAAGTTTTCAGAAGTAGAGGCCAGTAGCATTGACGAGTAGTCAACAGTCAACCTAAACATTTACAGTACTATATTAAGTAGTCAGCAGCAATTTAAAATGAATCAGTAAGTCAGCAGTAAAAAATGTCGAAGTTTCTGTTTAGTGGTAATTTAAAATCTAAATTTCAAACATTAAACATTGTGTTTCTATAAAGTAAAATTATGACATCTTATCTAATGAATTATTTGTTGTGTTTTAAAATCTATTTCCAAGTTTATAAACTTATTCCGGTGAACTGTCTTAATGCAGTTGTCTTTCACGTGTGTAACAAAAATGACTGCATTAAAACTTTCAAACTGATAAGAGGAATTGATATTGCATGTTAAATCTATACACTGTCTGAAAAAATGTTGCCATTTGACATATTTATATTTGAAAGCAAGTGTTTTTTTTTCTTTTTTTTAAATTTCTTTTTCTCTAAACATCTTAAATCATTATATATCATTAAGACTTATAACAACAAAAAGTAAATCAATATGTTGAATGTTGTTTAATATCACCTAAATTTTAACTTTAAAGCTACAGGTTTAACAATACGACACTTTTATAATTTATTTTAAAAAGTTTTTTAACAACAAAGTTTTGATACACAAGTTAGTGAGAGTAGCTATGATGTTTATGTAATGATGTGTTCTTTTTTGTTTTCCAACAGCAAAGTAAAAACTTTGAAAACGGGCTAATTCAATAACCACGTAAACCTCTACCCGAAAAGTGAGGTCGGGTGCTCCAGAACAGAAAGCACCTCCTGTCTAGCTAACTACACCTGTTACATGCAAAAACAAAACAAAAACCTGCAGAATGAAAGACTCAGGGAACTATTGAAAGTCAAATAAATCCAAAATAAGTTTCTTCATATTTATTAAGACTACTTTAATGTCGGCCATTTATTGTTATCAACATTGTAATGTCGAAAATGAAACTTTTTGAGGGCCTTCATAAATCTAGGATTACGATACCCCTGAGTCAACATAAATATGAGAATATTTAGTTCTAACTTATGCGAGTATTTAAAAAGCATTTTAAAGTAAAAAGGAATCAAAGGCCAAGGTCAACCTTAGAACTATACCAATTGTAATTATTTCGATTACCTTCAAAAGTTACTATATAAATAGTGCCCTTGGTTGGGAGAAATATGGAGGATTGTCTCCCCGAGGGATTATTATTTCCCGAGCCGACAGGCGCTATTTACTTTATTATACCGAACAAAAAGCTATTTCGTTTACCTTTTATTCCGTCAAAGCCAGTTTAAGATGCAATTTATAATAAAGAACTGTAGAAGTCACTGGTCTATAGATGACGTAATCTTAAGTAGGATCACTTGGTAGTTTCCGTGATGAACATTCGTAAGTTTCCGTGTTTAGCGGTGAACATTGCAATATACCATGGCAATGTTGACCGCTGCTTCCAACACTCTGAATTATTTCATACCAAGTGATTAGAAATTGACCAATAATAGTGTAAGGATTTTCCATGAGGTATAATAGAGTTAAGTTTTACCTTGCCTTGCTTTTTAGGATAAAGTTGGGCTGTTTATAAAGCTTTAAAGACGCCGTTTGCAACAACTTTTGACAGTGATGTATCATACTAACGTAAAGGAAGATGACTTTATTGAGTCGGCGTTCACCTCAGCGTCCTGTGTCAATGTTAAGAATTAACATATGAATTGAATCAACTTACAATGTATTAAAGCGTATTTTCTGCATTATTTTGTTCCCCCTAAAGAATGTTTAAGCTAGACAGAAGGTGCTTACCCTTCCGGAGCACAGGCCTCACTTCCTTGATGTAAGTACACGTGTATACCTAATTTTGCCAGCTTTCAAAATTTTTACTTTGTTTTTTTTTTTTTTTTGTTTTTGGATTGTGGTTTAGACAAGGATTGGTATGTTTGTTTTATTAGTAACTTCTGAAAGTGATGTTTCAAACTAACTTATAGGAAGATGACTCTATTTGCATCGGGGTTCACTTCAGCGTCGAGTTCTACTTAACAATATGCTATGG
This sequence comes from Tegillarca granosa, assembly GCA_029721355.1. NCBI lineage: Eukaryota > Metazoa > Mollusca > Bivalvia > Arcoida > Arcidae > Tegillarca > Tegillarca granosa. Next base: position 31,315,798 of record CM056606.1, on the reverse strand, counting down.
GTAGTCGTATGCTTGATGAACTCTCTTTTTAGCATAATAACGTTAATATTTACATTTACTTTGTGTATTTTTCAATTATCCCAGTATTATTAGACTTGAACTAACAAGCCGCGCGCGATAGACAAATATCAGTCGTAAACAAAGAAGAAACATAGAAACATTGGACGTTTTCTATCAGCGTTGCTCTTGCAAATTATTCCGTCACACAATTTTCATGCCTATATAAATTTTATATTAAAAACATAATTATCAATAGAATTTTAAATACGGGCATTAAACTATAGATTATTGAGATATAGTAATTCTGGTCCTATAACTGCCACAGCTATACCAAACAAACAAATTATAACCGGCGTTTTTCTGCATGCTTGAACATCTTTAGCACTTGTAGGATTATACTTGTAATTACTATATGTCAACAATTAACACACTTGTTATTTTTGTTATAAAGTTAATACTTTTAACATCAATATGAATAAATAACAGTATTATCCGCAATATGATTTCTGAATTCCGAAACCTTTTTAAAACATTTCTATTTAAGCATTAATATTTTTAAAAAATGATATTATTTAATAGCACGCTTGTAGATGTTTATAACTAATATTTGAATGATTTGTCTATAAGTCAAATATCTGTACTTGAATTCTATAGTGATGTTATAAGTTAAGGATATGCTTCATTGGAGCAATTTTAATGCAAAGAAAGCTTAATTTAACAATAATTAAAGGAAAACACAGATATTTTTATATTGCAAAGATGATGTGTAATTTTTGAATTCCTGCTTGTGAGGGCTTTTAGACTAGGCTGTTGTCATACATGTATATCTTTTAACAAAATGCTAGTTTATTTGAGTTTTGCTATTTTCTGACAACTATTGTTTGAATGTAATTTGAATGAGATCTATCAGCAAACTATAAATATTTAAATGTTTTAAAAATCAAAATGTCCTTTAGACTTAATTTTTCAAAAAAAAATTCTTTAAAGCGTTGATTTCTAAATGCACAAAATTATTGGTAATCATAAAGCTTGCAGAATTATCTTGATACTACTAGTACATGTTCTCGACTTTGGTCTCTATTCATTTAATAAACTTTTATGACGAAAATTATTACTAACGTTATATAAATTGCTAAGTATATGTTCAGAGAAGCTACAAAATTGTTAAGACTGTATATCCAAGATTTCAAAGGCAATAGTTGAAGACAAAACTGTGCTATGTGCTATGAAACAACGAAAACAAGTAATGAGAAACACGTGTTAGACAAAAGGCTATAAGATTCACAGATAAAGAATGTCAGTTAAGAAACTGTTTTTGATGTTGTTAACAAACATAAGGGCCTTCAACCATCCCATGTATCTTACATCAAGTGATGCATTGAGCGCGCGTTTTAAATATTAAAAATACGCCTTGTATATCAAATAATGTACAAATAAACTTTGGATGCATAATTATTCCATTAAACTTAAACTGAACATTAAATATGGTTTAGCTGTTCTTACTGCGTTGTAGAAAATATAATATAATGTTCTGCAGCGACTGGCTCTCTTCAAAGGACGCTAGTTAACGACCATTGTTTGAATGGTTCATACATCCGACCTTTTGTTACACGATTAAAATTGTTAAAACTTAACTCGGTTTTTGAAAAATATACAAATGAAAATTTTAAAAAGGACTATAATGACCTTTTGGCAGATAACATTAACACCCACTATGGTTTCATGTACATGTTATTGTTTTTGTTTATATTCTCTCATAAAATGTGGAGGGGAGAACGTTTCCCGCTTGGAAAGTTAATAAGAGAAAATATAATATCGTCCTGGTATATGATTTTTATTCCGTATGAAGACAGATTGGGAGATTTGAAGTATTTTTACGGTTCAAAAATGAAACAATTTTATATAATTACAGTCATGTGCTAGTCAAGACAATACGGTCTCAGAACTTTTATTTTGACATAAATCATGCCCAGACTACTAAATTGTAACAGGATATTTGAGTTAGACAAAATAACGAAAACATTCTTTAGATAAAAGCATTCTATCGGAAATACAGCAAAAACACTTTAATCAAAATTAATGCCCCAAACAAAAGTAACTGTAAAAGAAATAATGTCCTAGGCGACAAAATGAATTATAACAGAATTTGTCAAATTTGAAATGAATTGTAAAACATCATTGTAAAGACAAAACTATTTGTAAAAGAAATCATGTCTTAGACAAACATATTGGTAAACAAACAAAAAAAAATAATAATAAACATGTAGGAAGCATATGTATTTATAACTGAAAACATGGTTAAAGAATTCAAAACCATTTTTAAGATTTTAACCAATGCTTCAATTATATGGGCTGTAAAAATCACACAAATTCTTTAAAAGTTCAGAATTGTAGAGAAACATAATTATTTTATTTTCGTCCTTTTGGTCCCTTTCCAACATACAAATCTTTCGGTATTAAATTTTGATTACATAACGGTGTGGTACAGCAAAAATTGCATTTAAATACGTATGCATACGCTTGGTTGACGTTATAGCCAGAGCATTCCGATCTATCAGATGTTCCACTCCACCATTCTGATTCGCATTCTGCATGTGTAGCGCATCTAAAAATATTATTTTTATTTAATACAATAGAAAACAAATGCAACTCTAACACGCCTACTAAAGGAACAAGCAACAAAGGCAAACAATAACACGAAGCAATAAAAATAATGAAAAACATATCTGAACTCCTTGCAGGTATACTTTTTCTTCAAATCGTTTTGTTGGTCTTTAGAGTCATTTTGTTGCAGTCATATAGTTTTATAAATAAGGACAAGCTAGGATGACCCTTCAAAATCTAATTTTTTTCTCTAGTAGTTTCAAATGACATCTGATATAAAATATGTGTTCCGCAGGGAAACATTTTGTTAACAATTACAATTATGTTGTAAAGTATGAAAATATTTTTCCACAGAAAAACAAGTTGTGTTTGTTTTTGCCAATATGTTGTAGAGTATTTATGCAGTACCTCACCATTGAATAATTTTGGCCGGATAATTTCGATTCTGTATTGCAAATAAACACGGCCTTTTTTGTTGATTTACTTATGGTCCCTTTGTGTCCCTTAAGTCCTTATCTAAAATCGCAATTGTGCTACGAAAATTGCTAATACGACGATTCACATTATTTACAATTTTTTGTGATATCATTTCTAAATATGAACTTTGTGCATTTGATCTTTTTTTTATAAAACACTAATTATTCGATAAACCATTGCTCAAATAATTCATATATACGTATCTAATTTCAAAATTTATTATGAATGAGATTTTATGGTCAGAAAAAAAGTTTGGGACCAAATGCATAGAAGTGTACAGTCTAACCTGTCTTTAACAACAATTGAGCATAACAACAACTTGTCAATATTTGTCTTTTTCAAATCACTTTTGCTATATATTGTACCTCTCCATCGCGGTCACTTGTCTAATATGATTAATGGCAACTACAGTTTAGTACAAATTCATATCTTATCTCTTTATATCAGCCAGTGCTTAATGTAATATTACTTTTTCTTTTCACCCAAAACATTGATGTCATATCACATAACTTCAGCATATCAAACACAGAAGCTTTTGAATTTTATATTGTTAAAAGAATCAGATAAAAGTAGATAAAAGTTTATGAATTGGTTAGAAACTTTTGTGAGGGAGTTTTTTCTTTCCTTTGAATTGAATATTTTTAATGCATAATTCCAGAAGTTATTCTTGTTATTGAGGTTTTTTTTTCTGAGGCAACAACTAAAGTTGATGTGGTTCATTTTGGATTTTGCGTTGGGCTGTTTGATTTTGTTGTTAAATCGTTTGTTTTGGACGTCATCGAAGCTTTTGTTGAAATAATTGTAGCGTTTGCAATTAAAGCTGATTAAAAAACAATTAAACAAAACTTCTTTATTTGTTTTTTCAAAATTAAACGTTGTATAATCGAATGCACATCGAATAGGAGAATCGAAAGGATAAAAACTATTATAGTAGAAATGAATTACTTCTAGTTATAATACTCTGTATTAATATGCGATAAAATGATATAATAGATGTCTTATAAGGAGCCCTTGAATGCTAGTTTAGATATTGCCAGAGACAAAAAAAAAAAAAAAAAAAAAAAAAAAAAAACAGAAAAACTTACATGATAAATTTTGAAACAAACTAAAATTGAAATGCATTAACTAGAAAGTGTTACTGCAAACAAAGAATTACCAATGTAAAATATTTGTTGATAGAAATGCTAAAATACTGATAAATGAATTTTTCAGGAAGTTAAATAGTAATTTTAGCAAATAATAATAATGATAATAATATGTGGTGTTTAAATGGCATTATTGGACACAGTAAAAACATAAAATAATGTGCCAAATTACATACTATTGAAGATTTCAAACCTTTTTGACAAAAATTAAAGTTAATTAAAAAGTCGACTAAAATGTTTTATAATCTGTTCATTCAACTTTAGCACTATAATTCAGTACATTAAAAAAGGCTATTTTAAACATGTCGCTTTTGTAGACACAAGATAGTGACATCTATGGTTTCATCATTGTTTTTCAAAAGACAAATATACTGTCTCTGACCGAAGTGTAAAATAAAAAAAAATAATTATTTCCATTCCGAATACGTTTACAAGCCAAGGTAAATAGTTTTTCCTGACATTGTAACATGATTATATATTTACATTTAGCCTGTTCTATTTTTGCTTACAATTGTGCCTTGTTCACAGAGCATAATATAAATTTTCTCACATAAATTCCGTAACTTGGATAACTAAACGATAATAAATAAATCGGATATATTATCTAGTTGCATTTTTCTAGATTACTTTTTTAAAGTTTTACCTTTTCTTATTCGAGATTTGATTAACATTGCCTTAAATTTTGAAAATTTTGTCAGTTTAAAATTCATTTTTCATTTAAAACTATTTATACTTACAAATATACTCGGAGCATAAATTGCACGTTTTAGCGCAATACTTAACTGCAGCTGTATGAGCTGTTATTTCAGTTATATTACAGAAGTAAGGTTTGAATACAACTTCACATTGTGTCGTATCTTTGGTATCTTTGCAGATATCTAAACAAAAAATATAAATAAAATGAAACCAAATTAAATAATAAAAACTGAATAAAATAAAATAAAATTAAATTAACAATAGCAATGAAGACTTGAACAAATCTTTATATACTTTGAATGACAATAGTTACAGCTACATTTTACATTCCAGAACAACATTTTTTATAGTAAGAACAATACGTGAAACCAGTAGTTATCTGTTCATTATGAATTTATCTTTAAATATTTAACAAAAATACCTGTTTTATCATAGTAAAAAGTATAGCCTACTGGATTATGGATACCCTCAGGGAGTTTTACTCCACCAACAGCGGTAGACGCTCATGGGTAGTAAATATTTCACACAAATACCTGTTTAATTTTCATGTGCCACATTTTGTGCACATTTCGGAAATTTATTCCTCATCAGTGACGCTCGGGGCCAAAATAGTTAACTGATAAAAAGATAATCTAAACATTTGAAAATTAATGAATCCAAAATTTAAAAAAAAAACACTGTTTTTAAATTCAGCTAAGGAATGCTTTACATGAAGAAACAAACCTGATTTTTTATATAAATAAAAGAAATTACGAAATTTTGCTGCAAGATACATTTTCTGACAGCACAAAGCACTGCCTACTGAGTTATGGGTACCCTCAGGGAGTTTATTTCACCAGCAGCGGTACCCGCTTAAGGGTAGTCAATATTTAACAAAAATGCCTGTAAATTTTGATGTGCCATATGTCTACATTTTGGAAATTTTACCTCATCAGTGACACTAGTCGAAAAATACCTTAAGTTTATATAAATTTCAAAAATGTAAACGGCTTAAAATATGCACATATGAAAAATATGAAGAAGTTTTAGATACATTGTTATATATATCTATGAAAAAATTTATGTAATTCATTTATCATTTATTTTAATAGATAAAATGGGTTTTGTGAAAGAGTACTTTTTAGTGTAAGCATGAGTGTTTTGTGTTTAAAAAAAAAAGTAAAGATATCTACAATAGCGACATTTAGGGCACTACAATACTTCTGTAAACAGTAGCATTTACTCTACTTTATACTGCATGTAAATTTTTATCTGTTATCCACAAGTAATTCATAATGTTATTGATATGGGTCTTTTACAGTTTCAAATTTTAAAGGTTTGTGGAAATAAGACACTAATGAATATAATGGTTCTGGATATAAAAAATAAGTTGCAGTTCTTGAAGAAGATGATGTGAATTTAATTATTTTACATTATGGATGAGGATGATCAAAGGGACATAACTCTTTCATTTCTGAAATCCAAAATGTCTTCAACTATACAAAATGCTATCATCATATAAAGCCAATTGGTTTTAAATGCAAACCATTCACAGACAGACTAATGAATACGCACAATATACAGTTAATCATGTTTTTAGCTTGTAAAATTAATTGAATGAATAAATGAATATATAATAAATAAATAAATAATTAAATAAAAAAATAAAGCAAGTAATCAGTCAATTACAACTAGTTTCATTGTTTATCTACCTGCATGTGAACTAGATGTAGAAACTGAACCACTTGATTGTGTCGTTTGTGAACCGCTGTTAGTTGCTGCTGTCTGTGAACCACTTGATTGTGTCCCTTGTGAACCGCTGTTAGGTGCTTTTGTCTGTGAACCACTTAATTGTGTCGTTTGTGAACCACTGTTAGGTGCTACTGTCTGTGAACCACTTGATAGTGTTGTTTTTGAACCACCATAGGGTATTCCTGTCTGTGAACCACTTGATTGTGTTATTTTTGAACCACCATTGGGTATTCCTGTCTGGGAACCACTTGATTGTGTCGCTTGTGTACCACCGTTAGATGCTACTGTCTGTAAATCACTTGATTGTGTTGTTTTTGAGTCAGCATTGGGTGTTCCTGTTTGTGAACCACTTGATTGTGTCGCTTTTGTACCGCTGTTAGGCGCAACTGTCTGTGAACTACTTGATTGTGTTGTTTGTGAACCACCATTAGGCACCGCTGTCTGTGACCAACTTGATTGTGTTGTTTGTGAACCACCATTAAGGGTTCCTGTTTGTAAACCACTTGAATGTGTCGTTTGTGAACCACCATTAAGGGTTCCTGTTTGTGAACCACTTGATCGTGTTGTTTGTGAACCACCATTAATATTTCCTGTCTGTGAACCACTTGATTGTGTTGATTGTGAACCCTCCTTAGGTGCTTCTGTCTGTGAACCACTTGATTGTGTTGTTTGTGAACCACTGTTAGGTGTTCCTGTCTGTTTACCACTCGAATGTGTTGTTTGTGAACCGCCGTTAGATGCTACTGTCTGTGATCCACTTGATCGTGTTGTGTGTGAACCACCATAAGGTGTTCCTGTCTGTGAACCACTTGTTTGTGTTGTTTGTGAACCACCATTAGGTGTTCCTGTCAGTAAACCACTTGATTGTGTAGTTTGGGAACCCCCATTAGGTGTTACTGTTTGGGAACCACTTGATTGTGTAGTTTGGGAACCACCGTTAGGTGTTCCTGTCGGTGAACCACTTGATTGTGTCGCTTGTGAACCATTATTTTGTGGTACTGTTTGCAAACTGTTATTTTTATAATCTGAAATTATGGAATCTCATTGAACCTAAATGTATCCATTACATCTTTATATGAATTTATCTTTTAATAAACAGACCACAAAATGGAACCTTTATTAATTGGTACACCCAAATAGTTTATAGAACCGGCGATTTTATTGTTAACTCATGACCAAATTTAATACATAGGCCCGACCATTTAATTCTCAATTCTCTTAGCAGTGATATCCCTGCTTTTCCTGCGTATGGTGTATATGTTTCACAATTAATACGTTAGAATAGAGCTTGTTCCCACTACGGGAAATTTCTACAACATAGCAACTTGCTTACAATTAAATTGTTGACTAAGAGATATTGAAATCCTAGGCTAAGAAAGGCCCTATAGTTTCATGGCCGTCATCACAATATTGTTGATAAGTATTGAGTTACCGTATCCAAACTAATATTGAACATATTTTACTATATATAGTTCCTTGAACCTTGTTCCTTTCATTCACGAAATTGCCGTTACACGTGACGGGTGATTTTTGCTAGACAGGGGATGCTTACCCTTCCGGAGCACCTTGTCTTACTTTATTGATGAAAGTTTACGTGTATGTATACCTTAATTTGCCAGTTTTCAGAGTTATTATTTTTTTATTGTCATTTGGACATGAACTGGTATGTTTGTGTTTTATTTTTTTCTGTCATTTAACAAAAAAGGACCAGTCATGTAATTGTAAAATATTGTTTCCATTTAATATTAAGGCTCAGTCATGTCTTTATATTGGTTATTTCCTGTTATTTAAAAAGCCAGTATTGTTTTCATATTCTTTACACTTTTCTCTTAAGAGGTTTTAGCATTACATTGAGCTATAACTAATTTTCCTATTTAACAAAAAATATCCTTCTCTTTGTCACATGGTGACCGCCAAGGCGGTTGATAATAAGTATTGCGTTATTCATATTAAAATTACTTGAAATTCGACCATTTTCAGCTCCAATTACTTGGCAACAAATGTCACTAAGTAGAGAAGACAACAGACAAAAGCAAAGAGACAAGTTAATTTAACTTCCGTGGGTTCATTTTAAAAATTTTCCGTAAATTGTATATTAAGGAGGACATCGGATTCAATGTCTATTGGGGTGGTAAGAGTATTATTGGAGGACCTTAGCCACCCTACTTATCTTACTGTCAGTGGTCTTCAAATAACAAATTTAAAAATAAAGCAAACAGTCCTTATTTTACCAAGCAACGAGTTAACATTTTAAACGAATTTACTATAAATAAAATTTACGGAATTATACTAATATTTATTTATTTATTTATTTATTATTATTATTATTTTTTTTGGTTGTTATTATTATTATTATTAGTAGTATTAGTAGTAGTAGTAGTAGTAGTAGTAGTAGTAGTAGTAGTAGTAGTCTGTTTTGATAATATATTGCAAAAATTTTATTGAGCTAATTAAAAAGATTATTTGAAAAAGCTTTGGCGATTACAGATAGATTAATTATCAGAACCTTCCTACAGCTAAATATGTTTACGGTTGGTTCGTCATTGGCTTCATTCAGCATTATCAATCATTTAAAATTATTTACTGCAACCATTAAATGCGACTTCATTAAAAATCATTTTTCAATTTTTGGGGATTTTTTTCATTGATAATTGTATGCTGATCACGAGTCTGTTTTCTAGTATTTTCTTTTAAATGTACTAATGTATGTTAACGCGGAAAATAATAAAACTGTTGTTACACTTTACATACTGTGTTATTATAAGCAATTACTTTATATGTTCACGTACCTGACATTTGTTTAGTAGAAACGCTTTACTTTTTACAGTACTTTTTTTATTACATTATCTAGCTACTGACTACATAAATACTCTTTATATATAGTAACAAAAACTTGCTGATATACATAATTGTTATTCAATCGAACAATGTAAGAAAACATTTGATAAAAACGGCTTAAAACAAGGTGATATCTATTTATTATTATTTATGAATATTATAATAACTCATAAGGTAATTTACATTTAACATTCTTTTTGAGCATTATAACAAATCACAAGGTATTTTAAACTCACCATTATTTATGAGCATTATAATAACTCACAAGGTAACATAAACGCATTATCTAGAGCATAAAAACTTACTATTTTTTATATGTTCTATTGAGGTCCTTATACACGAATTGGTTTCACAGCATATTGTCACTCTATCTATGTGATTGATAGAATCTTTTATTAAGTTTTGACAAGTTATATTCTAAAACAAAATTATCATTAAATTCTAACAATTTTGAGGGCTCTTGTTTCACCTATAAAACATGCAACTTGTCTGTATTTATTTGACTATTTAACTATTTTTGTTCAAAAAATATTAATTCTATTACTGTATCATTAACGGACTCTGTTATAACAAAAATAAAAAAAACCTTTTAAATATTTAAGAAAGTAATAAATAGATAATGTTTATCTTTCCAGAACTAGTTATGTATCGTTTACTGCTTTTTCGGACAAAAGCCCATAGAAAATTTTTAAAAGTCCGAATTCAATATAACAAAACTAATATTTTGATGATTTAGATACTGGATCAGCAAATACATATATATATATATTTGAAATTTTACTTAAGAATTTCTACTTTATTCAAAATTTAAAGAAGTATGAGATTGAACGTTAATAAATAGTCTGAAAACTTACTGAAGCACATCTAGTCTCTATACGTCCATTGTCTGCATGTCTTATCATACAGTTTTCTCCTGTCCCACATGTTTGAACGCCAAGACAGTTGTTGTTTATAACATCATAACAATTAACGCAGTTAAGATCTAAAAGTAATAAATAACAAACAAATAGTTTAACAAATGGTTTAATTCTTATTCACTTAAATGATGAAATGGGATCCAACTTCATTCAATCAAATCAATACAGTTAAATTTTGATCGCTTTAATGTAAATATCTAGAATACCTCGTAAATTTTGAAGTAATCTGTCGGTCCCGACCAATTTCCTATAAATCCTATGTATATAAACTTTCAAGGCTTGTTCTTACCTTTTATTTTAATTTTTCCTACCAACATTTCTTTAAATCTCCAAATGAAAACAGAAATACATTCTAGAATACTTTTGTGCTTTATGAAAAATCCAAACTTTTTGGAGCATCTTAAATAATAGTACAAACTCATTCGCCCAAGAAGTGATTTATTAATATGTTAAATTCTATATCGCTGAACACAAGTTAATCTGTTTATTCCTATTATTGAGTTTTGTATATGTGTTCTAAATGGCAAAACATCCAGTAATTTCAATCTTCAAAAATGCAAAACAACAACAAGCAGTTGAAGGCAACAATTCTGTTACAGGACGTAAATATTGATCTCAGACTGTCTTTGATAAAGCCCTTACATGCTGCCTTATCCGGTGGAAATTTACAAAAAAAAACAAAAAAAAAAACAACTCAAACTAAATCTGCATGGAGTAGATAAATATATGACAGAACACTGTTACATGTGTTAAGAAAAGTAAATAAGTCAGCCATTAAAAACAATACAAACACATCTATTAATATAATTATTGATCAATTTAACCTTGGACAAAATGCTGTAAAGTGTAAGCCACACAGTTTAAATCCATGCAACATTTTGTCAGTTCCGCCCTGTGCTGTTGAATTCCTTCCATTCTTCTCTTTTCACATTCGCTTAACTGTAAAAATATATATGATTATCTAAAATTAATGCTTTGTTAATGATTGAAATAAAGGTTTTGAAAATGAATTAAACGTGTCCTAATTTATTAAATAATAAGATAATTAACATAGCAACATAATAACATGATACATTTCCTATGTATTACTTCAAAGACTTGTGCTTTTCCTGGTATCATTGCTCCTTCTTAGCTCTACAGAGTTCATAAGATAAAGATTTATTGTTATATGTATCGGTTTCACAAAGCACGAAAACACAGCCATATAATGGTAAATAATTATAACTCAGCTGCTACTAAATCTATCAATAACAATATGTTAATCTCATTTAAAAGAGTTTGAAATCATTGGGTTAATATAAAGGCTTTTTTCATAAGTCGTAAAAAACCGGCGCAGATCTATAAAAACAATACAAATTTAGCCGACTTTGCTAGATTAAAAATTGCAGTCACAATTGACAGTGTTATTTTTTTTCATATATAGAAATACAAACATAAACTGAAAACGAAAATAAACTTGTTGCCAGTACATTTTGAAACAGATTCATATTTCCTTCTCAATCAACAACGTGTTAAGATAAGTTCTTCTTTCAAAGCAAGATTCTATCCGTTGTAGAGAGTATATACAATACAACATTTAGCTGACTTTGCAAGATTAAAATTTTGCAGTCACAAAACTCGTTTTAAATTTTAAGTCAAATATGGTTTTAACAGATATTTGTGAAGACAAGATTACAAGAAATTACGATGTTGTATTTCACAATATTGTTGATAAGTATAGAGTCATTATATCGTAACTGATTCTTGATATATTTGACATACCATAGTTCTATGTTATTTTCATTCTCAAATTAGAATTTGCACGTGGCGTGTAAAACAAGCTAGACAGAAAATTTTAACCCTTCCAGACCAACCGGCCTAACGTCCTTGATGGAGATTCACGTGTATCACTGAATTGGTTAGTTTTTAAAGTTTTAACATTTTAGGGGGGGGGTGTGATATAGACATGGACTGGTATGTTTGTGTTATATTAGTATTTTGAGAACTACACACTGCGAGCTGAAATTTGCATTTTGTTTTTACAAAAAAATCATCAAATTTAATACATTAATAAAATTAAACGGAATTTTTTTAAATGTTTAACAAAATCTTTTTTTCTACAAATTTGCACCATCTGTAACAACCAATATACGCAAAATAAGTTTATTTCCTAATATATGGAGTAACTTGTCGGGACATTTGTATAAAATCAGGGAAAATTAAGTTAAAAACATGTTTTTATCATTTTTGGTTACGACAAGAGTTGTATTTCTTAAGTGACCTCTACCTTATTTAGATCGAATGAAATATAGATTTCTATAGAAATAGTAGGATTTGTTTTAATTTATTTCTTAATCATTTTATATATAGTTGTTTTAATTATATTTACATCTGGAAGTTAAACGATTCTGGTTATTAAGCATTTTACAAACTTAAGATGCAAGATTCCTTGTTTGATAGACAAAACACAGGAAACAAAAGCTTTTTTCAGAATGATCAAAACAAAAAAATTTATTTAATTTGTTTACGTATAAGTAATTACGCAACCTAAGTGACCCTTATATTAATAGAACATCTAAATGTGCTACATTTAACACATGTTATCGATAGATCAAGGTAGCTGATCATAAAATTCCACTTATTGACCATTGCAAATATTATCAGAATTGATTTTGAGCAGCAACACATCCTGTACTCAGTCTATTAATGACTAAAGTATAAAATGATCCCTTTTTCCAAATTTAGAGTACAGTAAATAGTATATCAACAAAATAGTACAAATGTGATATGACACAAATTTGTCACAGGTGAGCTAATTATGAGCTAATCTTTGATGTGAGTTGTACATTGTTATTTAATTATTGTTGCTTAAAATTGTTCGATTGTGTGATTTTCGTTATAAGTGGAGGAATTTTAATCTTAATGAACTTTTTGATTTTTACCGATATTTGTGATTGTCTTTGAGAAATATAAAAGGTTCTCTGTATAATATGTTTTTTAAAAAATATATTTGTATTCATTGAAATAAAAATGAAGTTGGAGAACTCAAATAATTTCAATTTCATTGAGGTGGTCATTTCTGGGATTGTGGAGAAACACGGGGTATCCGGAGGAAATCATCGAATGGCACGTTAACCAATATACCGTCTAAGAATAGCACCTCTCCTAGCGGAATTCGAACCAATGTCTATCAAAGACACTTTCAGAGGTTTTAGACCACTCCGTCACCGAAGAATATATTAAACAAAAACATAGCAGTTCATGTCCAAGAACAGTCCAAAAGTAAAAACTTTGAAAACGGGCCAATTTTGTTATACACGTGAACTTCCATCAAAGAAGTGAGACCGGGTGCCCCGGAAGGGTATGTACCTCCTATCTAGCTAGCTACACCCATCACGTGCAAAGTCAATTTTGAGAATGAAAGGAACAAGGAACAATGGTAAGTCAAATATATCCAGTATAAGTTTGGATACAGTGACTCCATTCTTATCACCAATATTGTGATGACGGCCATAAAATACAAAACATTCGAATAGATTGAATATTTTTGAAAACTCTGCTTCATTGAAGGGTGGTACGTTTTAAGTACATCATCAACCTTGTTTTATTCTGAAGAATAAGAAACATATTTTTAAAACTTATAAAGTTTACATACATGAAACATTGATGTTTCCGAAGATACAGTTCAATCTTAGAAGCTTTCTGTCTATCACACGAGCCTATAACGCTGGGTCTGAAAAAAATTATTACTGGCTACTCGAAACTTTTTTGATACAAGCAATATTCTCCATTTATTTCTGTTTGATTTGGTTTACAATTTTCCTGATCTTCTTAGCAATCATTTTAAAAACGTAGTATATTATTGCAGTAAATAACTTCTATTTCTAAGGAACTCGTCTCAGGTAAGAAGTCATCTGTTTGTCAATTATGAAAAACTTTTTCTTAAAGTTATTTCATTGATCGAAATGTGTCTTGTTTTTTCACTTAAATAAAATATCTAGGCACAACTAGTTTGAAAGAAGTTATTAGGGGTACTCATTAGTATTTCAATCACAGGAATGAGCGGCAAAACCAGCCAACAGTAAGACGGATAGTCGCATCATTTAATTCTCACTTCAGCACCCGGCCACACTTCTTTGATGGAAGTTCACGTGTATTACTAAATTTGCCAGCTTTCAAAGTTTTTACTTTTTTTTTTTTTTTTTTTTTTTTGGGGGGGGGGGGGTTGTGATTTGGATTGGTATGTTTGTGTTCTATTTCAGTCATCACTTGACAGAATCTAAAAATGTGAGTGAAAAATCTAAAAATATGGAGGTACACAAAATTATTAACCTGTTGGCATTTTGTTTCCAATCTTCCCGATATATAACGATGAAAGGCACACGCTTCTCCTTACAGCACATCGTGTGTGCCCACTTGATTGACAGCTTTTATACAACACGTCTTGACAATTTAGACAGTATAAGTGTTCTTTTGTCAGGTGAAGGGATTGGAGTAGTTGGTAAAGTGGTTGTTGAAGTCGAGACTAAAAAGAATAATATAATTATCATAAAATGTGACAAGTGTCTTATAAGATTTCCGTTTAATGTTATAAGACACTCATAAATAATCTTTGTCTCTATCAATCGCATTAAAATTGATCATAATAAAGGAAAATCTAAGTAGTGAACAGGTAGGGACATTTTACTGTTTATTTTTGTTTACAGGCAACTGAATGAAAAGTCATCATGATATATTTCACATCATGTCATTTTAATCAAACAAGTATTTTTGTTAAAAATTTACTGCCCCTGAGCAGGTACCACTGCTAGTGGAGTAATCTTTCCGAGGTTATCCACAACACAATAGGCAGTACTTTGTGTTATTAGAAAATGTACCTCGTGGCAAATTTTTCAGCCGTTTTAACTTTTTTAATTTAATTTAAATCAAGGTTTCTTCCATCGTGCAAAGCATTCCGTAGCTGGATTGGATTCATATAATTCTGGAACATTAATCATTTATTTTCAACTATTTGACTTATATTTTTATCTATCAAACTTTTCGGCGCCTAGTGTCACTGATGAGGAATGATTTTCCCGAAATGTGAACATATAGTATATGAAAATTAAACTCTTATCTCGTTATGTGTAGTTCATGACGATGATATCATCGTTTTGATATCCATCATTGCAGGTGGATCCATTTAAAGTTGCGTTTAACGTTTAAAGCAACCCTTTTTGATTTTTAGTTTGTCAGTTTGAGTTAGAGTTCTTTTCGTTGAGTTTCAAGTTTATATTTTTAAAATACATGTATAAAAAATTTAAAATGTTTTCCAATTTACTGTCTAAAGACACATGTGACCTATTACAAGGCCAATATTTATCTTTCTGAATCAAGATTTTAGAGAAGATGGATTTTTGGTCAAATTTGGTCCTATTTTTCCTTTAGAGACAAAGGCTATGACGATTTGCTACATGTTTAAATCAAATCTTGTTTCATACTTGAATTTAAGTCTAAAACATTTAGAACCATTTTAACGCAAGTTAAGCTAAAAACATGAATTTTCTAGTTTCAATTATTGCTAAACATGAGGTTTTTACACTCGGCCTTTCTGATACTTGTGCTTTTTCTTCAAATTAATCCATCTTTTTATAAAAGAATCTTTCTATTATTAAGCAAAAACTAACCTAAGTTAAGAAACAGAGATAAAACAAAAGTGAAATCATATTATATATCAATTAAAAAAACTTTATTGCTACAAAAATTTTTCAAGATTGGAAAAAATGAATTTTTTATGCTGTTTTTGAAAAATATTGAATGTAAAAGAATTGATGTATGTCTATAGCACAAATTAGAGTAAAATTGTGTTGTGCCAGATGAGCACATTTCGGAAATTTATTCCTAATAAACGTAAGCCAATTAATTAATCTATGGTTCCGAAATCCAAATCCAGCTACGAATGCTTTGCACGAGAGAACAAACCTTAGTTTTAAATAAATTTCAAAATTTATCACGACTGAAAATTTTGCTAAATGCACAAAGTACTGCCTACTGAGTTATGAATACCCTCGGGATAAGTAAATACATAACAATATTGATGTCATATGCGTAGTTGAAAATGTTAGAAAAAAGAATAGAAGGAAGTGGTATATCCCAGAATTTACAGAATTTATGAATTATTGTTTGTGATAGCAAAGTCTCTTAACATTGTTTGCGACATTAACGAAAACTATAATTTAGGGACAATGTGTTATGAAAGTGATATATGTCGAAACTTACCTTGAGAATGCAATGCATGACTATCCATAATACCGTGTACACATTGATCTGTTTGGCAGCAACAGCCATGAGTTGGAACTGTTTTATGTAAATCACACCTGTTGTAATGACAATGCTGAAAAGATAGGTAAATATTTAAGAAGTGAAATTCTTTTTGTCAGTGTTCATGCGTTATGAACGACAGAGTAATAGAGTCTTAGAAAAAAAGATAATAGCAATTGTAAATATTAGGAAACCTAATACTTCACACAAAACATCAATGACCTTTTTGTTAATATTTATTAATATTAATACAAGACCAACCCCCTCCTTTAATGATCTTTAGAGATCCATTAATATGTCCTTAATGATCCTTAAAGAAGCCTTAAAGCCACCTTAAAGACATTCCATCTTTAAGGATTTTTAATGGATCTTTAAGGACTCTTTAAGGACACTTTTAAGGATCTTAAAGGAGGTTTTAAGGATCCTTAATTGAACTGAAGTTTTAAGGATCTTTAAGGAGGCTTTAAAGATCTTTAAAGATGTTTCAAAGAAACTCATTTTTTTAATAATTAATGAAACTATGGCTATTACATTCATGCGGTTTAAAAGCATGATTGTTTTTAGTATATTTTGAATTTTTATAGATTATACGACATAGGTGACATAGATAACGCCTGTCTAAATTCTAGTTTCTACATTAAGTTTGTGTAGAGGAGCCGTTTGTAGTTTCCTAATAATATTTGTTTCTTAATTTATAAATGAATTAGATAAAAAAATGTACAGTCTTCACAGTTAATTGTATACAGCGGTACTTGTTTGATTATATATCCCAGGTGATTTCACGCGCGGCTTTTGACTTTGATGTGAAGTTTTTTTTTATCTAGGTAGGATATCACTATGAAGTCAAATAACATGTTAAAATAATTACCTAATCCTGAACTCTGGGTGTTGGAAATAAAATTGTGTTTTTCGGAAGTGATTTTAAAAGACAATTTTAATTATAAAATATCAAAACACACATTAACTTAAAAAATAATAGTAATCGCAAAAAATCTTCTAAGCATGTAATATATTGTTTTTTATTTTATTTTATTTATTTATTTCATTTCATTTCATTTCATTTCAATTCATTTCATTTCATTTCATTTCATTTCATTTATTTTATTTTATTTATTTTATTTTATTCAGTGGTAGTGTTATGCAAAGATACAAATAAAGCATGAGAGAGAGAGAGAGAGAGAGCTCATTTTAGTGTCTTTGAAAATTGACATATATGGAACTGACACACGAAGATATCGGAATTCGAATATCTTAAATTCCTAATGAAAAATGGTCGGTAAAGTAAATATTTAAAACAAAATAAGAACAAAAAGAAAAAGGTCATTCTTTTCAAACATGAACACGTTACGAAGTGAACATATTGAAATAAGAAACCAGTGACAGAAGATAATCATTTACTGACAAACTTTACCTCAGTTGGAAGGGAATTTCTGCAGTCAGGATGGAGTGCAATGGAATAATGGCGATAACACTCTCTCTCTGAATATTCAGGATCATATCTCTCTCTCTCTCTCTCTCTCTCTCTCTCTCTCTCTCTCTCTCTCTCTCTCTCTCTCTCTCTCTCTCTCTCTCTCTGAAAGACAAGTGGATACTCACTCTCATTATCTCCCTGAAACGCAAGTGGATTATCTCTCTCTCTCTCATCTCTCTCTCTCTCTCTCTCTCTCTCTCTCTCTCTCTCTCTCTCTCTCTCTCTCTCTCTCTCATCTCCTCTCTCTCTCTCTCTCTCTCTCTCTCTCTCTCTCTCTCTCTCTCTCTCTCTCTCTCTCTCTCTCTCTCTCTCTCTCTCGTTCTCTCTCTCTCTCTAAAATATTCAGTTTCCGCTAATCCCCCTCTCTCACTCTCTCCCAGCATATTCAGTTCCTTATAACTCTTATATCTCTCTCATTAAAATATTTAATTCCGCTGACGCCCTTTATCCGTTTCTCCCTCAATGTATTCAGCTCTCTTTCTCTCTCTCTCTCTCTCTCTCTCTCTCTCTCTCTCTCTCTCTCTCTCTCTCTCTCTCTCTCTCTCTCTCTCTCTCTCTCTCTTGCCCGTAAATGAATTTTGTTTTAAAAAAAGCTCCCCATATTTATATGTTCAATTTCTCAATTTCTGACTATTATCTCTTTCTGTATTTAATTTGACTGTGATAAAAGGCAATCCCACCACACACCAGAAATTTCTGAATAATATTATTAGTACCTTAGTATATTATGTGTACTGCAGATTCCAGAAAAAAATTATTGTTAATTTCTTTCTTTCTTTCTTTCTTTCTTTCTTTTTTTTTTTTTTTTTTTTTTTTTTTTTTTTTTTTTTTTTTTTTTTTTTTTGTTGTTGTTGTTGTTGTTGTTGAAAATAGACTCGGAAAGACCATATTTATTTATTTAATTTATTTTGGACATTATGGCCAGAATAGATGTCATCAACATAATTAATCTTGCTGATTGATGTTAGATATACTAGTATATTACATGTAAATTTTGGAATGCATTCCTATCAGCACAAAATTTATCTAACGCAATTAAAATTTTATATATAGATAAAAATGATGAATGGAGAAAATTATCTATGGAATTTTTATAAAAAAAATAAATAAAATTAATTTGATCCTTTTGTTGTAAGAGATATTTTAAAAGAAATATAAGAAAATTTTTCACAAATAAATGAAAAATCTCTCACTTGTTTTCTTTCAGTCACGTGATCTCATTTGCTTTTTGTTAGGGTAATATTTTATAATTATCAACATCAGTATCATCTCTCCCATAGCTACATAGGTAAGGTGATGGACTCCTAACTTGAGGGAACAGGGTTCGATTCCCAGTGAAAGCGGATACCTAATGAAAATATCTAAGGATCCTTAAAGCCACTTTAAGGTCCTTAAAGAGACATTTAAGGCAGTTTTAAGCAGACTTTAAGGATCCCTAAAGATGCCTTTTCATCATGTGTAACCATGTAGATGTAATATTGTATTTTACAACCGACCGTACAAAAATGAACTGCAATTACACTCTTACGTTTGAATTATGTGATTGGTAATAAATTGAGTGATTCCGTTTCTAGATATGTAATTTAGTCAATATTACATGATACATTGGTAATTTAAAACAAAATAGAAACGTATATTTCTCTTTTTTCGGTGTCAGTATTTAACATATCGAAAAGATTTGAATTACCAAACATATAAAACGACAAAGTTATATTTCGCAAATTCTCTGTATAGTTGTCAGAATTTCTTATAAATATTGTCTTTATTATGTCTCATAACGTCTTATTGTAAAACGTTTAACACCTTATAAAAATACATTTACTTTTTTAAAACTTAGTAATTGTGATGAATTAAACAGTATCTTTATCAATAGATTGCATTGGGCGCGCTATCGGTTTTTAGGTGTTTTCCGAAAGTTTCAATCAAATTTTTGTGAATAATTACCTATATGACAAAATGCATGTCGAATTCTTGCATTTTGTAACATAATAAACATTTAATTTGAGTATGTAATAAAACAAAATTATTCCAGTCTATATCCATTATGTTATTTATACATAAACCGCAAAAAATATCTTGCAAATGTGAAATAAAGACAGAAATGCGGGATATTGTAATATGAAAGAAAGGCTTTTTGCCATTAAAAACGAACGAACACACAAGATGGAATCGCATCTTTAAGCACCTTTAGGCCGAGCTTAAAGATGCTTAAAGATGCGCGTAAAGATGCTTAAAGATGGCTTAAAGGCACTACCGTCTTTAAGCATGGCTTAAAGACGGCTTAATGGCACTGAAATTTTAAGCTCCTTTACACCATTTGGCTTAAAGATGGCTTAAAGATGGCAATTAAATGATATTAAAAAATGAATCAATGAATCATTTAATGGTCTTTTTAAAACAGAAATCTTAAAGATGGCATTAAATGATATTAAAAAATAAATCAATGAATCATTTAATGGTCTTTTTAAAACAGAAATCTGAAGTTAGTTGCAGACTACATTTTAAAAATGTAAAAAATAAATAAATAAACGATAAAAATAAAGTTGAAATAAAAAACAAACAAACAAATTAATTAATTAATTAATTAATTTGTTTCTTTTTAATTAATTAATTTATTTATTTATTTATTTATTTGTTTGTTTCTTTTTAATTAATTAATTAATTTATTATTTATTTATTTATTAATTTATTTATTTATTTATTTATTTATTTATTAGAAAATCAGATTGGGAATTAAAATCAAACACTGACATATATAACTTGTTTTGATAACCAAGGTATTCATCTAGTTCTGTGCAAGTAGTATTTATGCAGTAACTATGTAACAGATTATACAAATCACGGAAAATAAAATAAATCTGGTTTGATATGCAAGTAAATTGTTTACGAGTGATTTGTTTGACTCAGCAAAATACAATTTTACTCGGAAACATCATATACATTTATTGAAGTCAGTGGGTGGTTGAATAAATAAATAAATAAATAAATAAACAATCAAATAAATTATTAAATAAATAAAGATGGATAAATGCTTAAATAAATTTAAAGGGTGGATTTCAATTCAATTCAATTCTTTATTCACTGAGCCGCATATGTAGTACATCAGGTGATAATACAACATACTTAAAATTAACATGACGTGGATGGATGGTTGAATGCATGCATTGATGGATTAATGGACAGATAAAAAATAAATAAATAAATAAATAAAGGATGGATAGTTGAATGGATGGATGGATGAATTAATAAAAAAAAAGAAAGAGAGGAGAAAAGGAGAGAAGAAAAGAATGGATGGTTGATTGAATAAATATACTCTAGTATAAATAAATAATATACTTAAATAAATAAAAGACGCATAAATTGTTAAATAAATATATAACGGATGGATGGATGGTTAAATGCATGAATGGATAAATAAATAAATAAATAAATAAATAAATAAATATATATATATATATATATATATATATATATATATATATATATATATATATATAAATATATAAATATATAAATAAATAAATAAATAAATGATAGTCGGTGAATTGATGGATGGATGGAAAAATCAATAAAGAAAGAGAAAGAAAATAAAGAAAAAAGGAGAGAAGGAAGGAAAGAAAGGAATAGATAGTTGGTTTAATAAATAAATAAATAAATAAAATTAATAGATGAATTAAGCAACGACATGTCGTTGGATTCAGTAAATTAATAATTTATTTAAATAAATAAAGAATGGATAAGCGATTAAATAAATACATAACCAGATAACGATGGATGGATGGATGGATGGATGGTTGAATGGATGGATAGATGATAAATAAATAAATAAATAAATAAATAAATTGAATGGATGGTTCGAAAAATAAATAATGACATAAATAATGAAATGATAGATGGATAGATGAATGAATGAATGATCAAACGTAATTTATCTAGCCGCAGTATTTGTTAATTTTGTGCCAGAAGTACTAAAGTATTAATTAATTAACATATAGGACTGAAGATGATAGGTGTTGTGTACCTTGTAAAGGTCGGTAATACGTGATTTGTTTGATGGGATAACTTTTACGTGTATTATTCATGGATGATTGATTCTCGAACTTTTTATAAATCTGCAGTTTCTCTCGAAAACAAAATACTTCAAGTAATTATTACTTCAAGTTATTATTTAACAATCGCTTATACATATAAATTTCATGATAATTCGAGGACACATTTTTACACAAATATCAATCTATAGCTTATAAGCTATTTATAAATATTATTTTACTGCTGTTTCTTTATATATTTATTTTTCGGTATCCCATTATACAGATCCCCCCTCTCTCTCTCTCTCTCTCTCTCTCTCTCTCTCTCTCTCTCTCTCTCTCTCTCTCTCTCTCTCTCTCTCTCTCTCATACTCTCTCTCTCTCCGCCAAGGTTTCTTCTGTCTGCACAAGATATAAATTCCATTGCATCGATGTTATATTATAAATTTATAAATTTTGTAAATGAAATATCACAAAGATTATATTATGACGACATTAAAAATGTCGTTGGTTTTCCATGGGCATTTTAGTTTCTTCGATACCCGTAATAACCCCCCGAGAGAAGCGTAGAAATTTATAATTTGACAGGGAATAACCCCTCTCTCTCTCTCTCTCTCTCTCTCTCTCTCTCTCTCTCTCTCTCTCTCTCTCTCTCTCTCTCTCTCTCTCTCCGTAAAAGCTATCCCTGATTAATTCACAATCTTTGCTCTCATAAAACATCGAGTCTATTTTGCTTCATTCGTTCTTTTTTTCTTCCTTATTAGAGATAGGTTATTCAATATATTTATATCTAATTTGTTTCATATATTTATTTGTCTTGAAAAGTATCTGTGTATCTAATATTATATTAATTTCAATTAAAAACTACATTAGTTCAATTATAAACAAATTCAATTACAAAATAGTCTCAATAACTTTTTTCTGTATCAAGAATGAATAAATCAATTTTAACATCAGAAGTGTACTTAGATTAGATGCTACAAATGCATATTAATGCTAAAAATAACTACTTGTTGAATTTGCAATCTAATTAACTGATTTTGCCAGTCAGATAAATAAGTATATTACAGGTGGGGTTTGACATTCCTGCCTTCATTTGATACATGAATGATTTATTTTTCTGTAGAATAAAAGATCATTAATTTATACTATAAAATTTTTAAAAATTATCATAATATATAAAATGTAGTAAAGTTACATAAACTTGCATATTTTCTATTCAAAATTTGAGGTTTTTAAGAAATGGTCACATGATCATATTTCCTTAGGTTTATATAAATCATTTGTCACTGTATATACATCCTACCCCGTGGCCTAATGGATAAGGATGCAGTGCCTGGCAATCTAAAGATAGCGAGTTCCAGACCCGCTCAGGACAAGTGTTATAGGTAGGATGTAATACATTAAGTTATGATGTAATTAGTATAGAGATTGTTGACAAGATATAATATAAATCAATAAATGAAATAATAAAAAATAATGAAAAATTTTTTTCATGTAAAAAAATATACACAAAAGTAAATGAAATATGAATAGAACATTTTGTATAATTTTTTTTAAATACAAAAAAAATTATTAAAAAAAAAAAAACATTTGAAAATACACAGAAAAGAAAATAAAACATCTTAAAAAATATTTTAAAAATATCATTTTGTATATTTTTTAAAATAAAAAAAAATTTTTTATAAATAAAAAACAAATATTTTTTTACGTCTTACATAAATAAAGTAATTAATTAAGCAATAAATATTCATTTCTACCAATAATAATTTATCCGTGCTTAAAGATGGCTTAAAGATGGCTTAAAGATGGTTTAAAATTTCAGTGCCATTAAGCCATCTTTAAGCCAAGCTTAAAGATGGTTTAAGGACATCTTTAAGCAGCTTAAAGATAGCTGAAAGATGGCTTATAGACATCTTTAAGCCATTTTAAGCCACTTTTAAGCTAGCTTAAAGATGATATTTCGTCTTGTGACATAACAAGGCGATACGTGTTTTTCATTGTGTTAACACTTTATTTTGCCATCGATTTGAAAAAGATTGGGGTAGAACCAAATGTTTGACCTAAATATATCGCCTTTACTTTTTTCAATTATCTAAGCACGTGTCTATAATAGATATATATATATATTTCTCGCATATGTGATCTATTTATCCCACTAAATTGTTGGTACGATATTTTTCTATATAGCAACCCGCGTGCGCACATGTAGCCAATTTGAATGCGACTACTTTGTTGTTAACTAGCAATGGTCGTAATTAAGTGGGGAAAAATATGATGAATAATATTATTTATGATTTATAATTATGATGAATAATATTATTTTTACATAAGATGTATATATATAGAAAAAGAAAAATGGTTGTTTTGTTTTGTCGCGAAGGTTCACATTCTGCTGTAAGTGAAACGTTTTTGTTATTGTTCGTGTCTTGTATTCATACGCTAGCAAAATCTTGTATCGTAATTAGTACCGGGATTCCGGTATTTTTTTTTTTTTTTTTTTTTTTTTTTTTGTAAATCTTATGTGAGAAAAAATCAACTACTCGAATGGTCGGAATTTCCCCATCTCAACCTCAAACTCGTAATACATTATTTTTATATATATTAATATATATTGTGTCCGTAAAAGTTTACAAAGCAAATATCATAAATACTTAACACTTAGCAATCATTACTTTTTAATCAACACACCTTAATCAAGTACATTACTTATTTAACATGTAGATTGATAAGTGAATATCTGCATAATAAATTGTATATTTAGAAGTGTTAAATTTATTTGAACCAATATATACCTAATAATTAATGATAACAAAAGTTTTTTTATATGTTTGTTTGAGTGTTTTTAAAGAATTTCATAACAGATCCATAAATTTAAAGCAGCGTGATAATAGAAACAATTTTAACACTGAATTATCTAATAGCAATCCAAATCCATATTTTTCTAAGAATTAATTAACTGATTGATTAAATATAAAAAAACGTGTACCTAAATATGCAGACTGCATATATGTCGAGCCATACATATGCCATTACGATATATTTATTTTTTTCGGTAAATTTTGGAACTTTAAAAAATACATATAAAAATCAAATAAGAGTACCAGTAACGATTTAAAGATTTATCTGATATCCCACTTAAATATAGCTTATGCGATTATTTCTTAAAATTTATCTCGAAATAAAAAAAAAACCTATTAATTTCTAACTAATTTATCTCCAGTAAGCTAAATCGATAATGTCGGTTAAGGGGCACCGTGTCATGCGTTATAGAAATAACAAGCGTTGGCAAATTATTAGTGACCTAAAATTAAAAATAAAACTTATCCGTTGTTGTTAAACATAAATATTATACCTCATAAATTTGTTTTGCAATAAATGCATTGATTTTACTCCGGGCAATATTTTGCAATACAGAACAGAGGCTTCGGTCGATATTGTGTTTGTTTACGTCACAGGATTGTCTTTACACTAAACAAAAAGTACATCTTTACCCGAATAGTTTATTTAGTGGAATACGCAAATACAAAGTTACAGTCAGTAACAGCAACTGTAATATGTAAACAATAATCGTCTTAAAGGAATAAATTAATTAAAACAAATAAAGAACTCCCCCCACACACACCCACACACGATGATGATAATGTTATTAATAAAATGATAATACTAATACCAGCTTTTAGGATAAACTTGAACATTGGCAACAGTCCTGTCAGTTTTTAATGTATATATGAATTTACTTACAGAATTTGAATTAATTAGACTTTGAGGTTTTTATTGTTTCTAAGTAACATAATTAATCCATGATGTCTTTTTTTTCTGTGAGAAAGCGATTGAAATACAAATTCACCATATTTCGAAATATGTAGTCAATATTGCAAAAATTTTGGATTGGTTGGTTGTAAACATGAGATTACTATCGGTTTAAAATGTTTCTTGTTATGGAGCTGGTAGTCTGTCAAGTACGTTTTTATTATTTGATTCATACTCATTTCCAAATGCCGACAAGAAATATATGTAATCAATTCTGTTTGCATTCTGGATAACCCAGAGTCAATATCCGCTCCGCTACTCTAGCTACGCGTATGTAACGGAGCAGATTTAGACTCTGGATTATACAGAATGATCTGTTTGATACTTATCGTATGTAATTTATCATACATGGGATACATTAGGATTTTTCCAGACTAGACTCAGACATATACATGTACAGTTGCATATCCGAGTCGTTTTTTTCTTTCTATTCTTTGCTGAATATATCTATTTCATTCTTATTGCTAACTTTTATAATGCTAAAAATGCACTGTAAATTCTCTTAAATTTTTTAAAATAAAGATGCTTCATTTAATTGATTTTTTCAATTCTTTAATACATAAACATGTAAGCATAAATGTAAAAAAAAATTTGATGTTAAAAATAAATTTCAGAATAACAATAATATGTCAAAACGATAACAATAATGTAGAAAGTAAGTTTTTGCATGCCTTCATTGACTCTTGTTAATTAAAATTCTGATCCATGCATTATAAAATTTAAAAACAATATGCAACAATCAAAATTTGCAAATACATACACTAGGTTTTGAATATTAAAAATTTTTACAGGTTAAACAAATAGACTTAACAGGTTAGATAGAAAAATAATTAATTTTATAGAAATTATTTTACACATGACAAATTTGATTGATAAATTAGTTTATTAGAAAAATAGGCCGTATATGCATGGTTAATGAATATGATATGACACATGTGTTCAATACAAATTAAAAGATGATAAAAAGTTTGTCAGAAAAAAGTTTTTGTAGTTTTTTACCCAATGCTGTAAAAGTATAAAAGCTTTATGCAAATTTTCGAAAGTTGATGCAACAAAGACAATGCAACAATTTACTATACAATATATGGCATCCAAAGGATCGAACACTTGTATTAACTGAAAACACTGGATTATTGAATATTTAACATGCAATAAATAAAGTTTATTTACCAATATATAATGTTTTATGTATTTGAAACTGTTTAATTTGAAAAGACTCGCCATTTTCATATTACTAGAGGTTGAAAATAGCCAATAAGAATACTAACCAATATGTCAGTACTTGGATATAAACTCAAAGGTCAGTAAAAAATTTTGCTTGAAATTTGTTTATAATAACTTGATATTCGAGGGGGAATTTCCTTATAAGGAGATAATAACTAGGAAACAAACTTATTTATAATAAAAAATGCTAACTGCAAAAAATAATTGAAAATGAATATTATTTAGCGTTCAAGGGTGGGAGGTGGATGTCATCCAAAGTCTTATATATAATTGATTTATTTCGTCTTTTTATATTTTATGTTACTTACAGTAATACATTGTCCTGTTAATATAATACCATCCTTGGGTAATATATGGCAAACCTGTAGATAAAGAAAACGCATTTAATTTTTTTTGTTTCACATATAATTAAAGATGTGTTACATGCAACTTAAATACCCTGTAGTAATGACATGCAGATATAATTTTTATTCTATGATCACCTAAAAATGAAATTGCCGACTAAAATAAAAACAAACCATGTGTTAATGCTGAGAGTAATCCAAGACATAATGGTTACGTTGGGACATTGTTGACTCACTATTTACTATTACGTTTGTCAAACGTTGCGAAGCAACGTTCTCTAAATGTTCTAAGTGGACCAAAGCTTGTCCAACTTGACCTACGTCGGCCAATCGTTGGCAATAATAATGTTACCGATGTTTCTAATGTTGGTTCCACGTTGGCATATCGTGGACATAATCATTAGAGTTAGTTGGTATTTACAACAAATGTTGTTTCAACGAAAGATTACAATGACATTGGATCAATGAATACATTAACATCATTTACACTTTTTTTATTAGATTCAATGTTATTTTCTTTTGTAAATTGTAAGAAACAAGGCAAAGTAAACCCACAAATTCGACTGTTGTTTCATACATGATTTCTGCTGTTTCTGTCAACTGTTTGGCTTCTGTGTTGTTATTTATTAATCCTTCGGCACCTTGTGTCAATGATGATAGTGATATTTCGAAATGTGCACATATAGACATTAATTTTTAACATCTATTTTGTCAAATATTTACTACCCCTAAGCGGAAACCGCTGTTACTGGAATGAAAAACGCCCTAAGGGTATCTGCCTAACTGAATAGTCGTACTTTTTGCTGAAAGAAAATGTATACCATGTAGCAAAATTTTCAACCGTCCTTATTTTTGAAACATGTTAAAAACTACGTTTTGATTCCTTATACAAAGCATTCCTTATCTGAATTTAGATAAATATAATTTTGGAACTTTTGATTTCTAAGCCCCTTGAGTCACTGACGAGGAATGATTTCCGTTATGTGCATATGTGGCACAACAAAATTGAACAGGCATTTTGAATAATATTGAGCAAAGGTAAAGAACCCTGTCGATATTTGGAAATTAATCGTCTATTTCATTAAATTATGATGCTTGTTGAAACGTTTTTTGGAAAAAAAATATGGTTGTTTTAAAGTTGTTTTTAATTATTATCAAAGCAAATGTTTCCTCTTTTTTACTCTTTAATTCTGCATGCTCTTGTAAATTGATAATTGATTTTCTTACATTTAAATATGCTTTTTAATCCATTTTTATCCAAATTGTATCAAGTTTAATCCGTTTAATCCATTTATTAAAGTAAAATGTCAATATTAATAATATTAATTTTAACTAACATTAAAAACTAAATGAAAAAAATTCCCTAATATCCCAGCCTTGATTCTCAGATACATGTAAGTTTATCTTATAGCAGACGCAATTCAAAGAACAGCTTTAATTCCGAATTAAAATTTATTTCAAATAATGACACACAGTTAAATCTATATTACTTTCATACAATCTACTGCCTGCAAAAAGCATAATACAATTTATATGTAAATTTCAAAAAGAAAATTGATAATTTTTATTCACTTTTTCTTCTGGTTTTCATGCATTTTATCTCCTTTATTGTATGAAAAGTATCTTTAGTGGCTACAGAGCACCATGTCTCCCATTGTCTATATCACAATCTCAAAAGCAAAGTAAAAACTTTGAAAACTGGCTAATATTGTACAACATTAACTGTAAAGTTCACCTTTAAATTTAATTTAAGCACGTAAAACATTATTCAGGTACCAAATAATAATAATAATATTAATAATAATAATAATAATTATTATTATTATTATAATAAAATCAATAAATATAGAAATATTAAATACTCAACATATAAAATCATATTATTGTAAATAACTAGACTAACATAGAATGAAGATATAATACTTTCCACTTTGACAATGTTGGTGTTAAAACATTGGGCAAAAATTTATTTACAACACTGGACCAATTTTACACTAAAGTTGTTAATCTTACAGTGAACTGCAACGTGAAACAATCTTGAAAATTCAACGTTGGACGCATGTTGTTAACTCATCGTCAACGGTCAAAGTATCCAAACTTATACTGGATATTTTGACTTACCATAGTTCCATGTTCCTTTCATTCTCAAATTTAATTTTGCACGTGACGTATGAAGTTAGCTAGACAGGGGTGCTTACCCTTCCGGCGCTTCCAGCCTCACTTCCTTGATGGAAGTTAACGTGTATAAATGAAATAGCCAGTTTCAAAAAGTTTTTACTTTTTGGGGTGATTGTGATTTGAACGTTGACTGGTATGATTTTTTTTTTAAATACATGCCAACGTTGACGTAACTTTGTCTTGCTGTCTTTGAACAATCAGATTTAAGCTTAGTTGTCTTAAATAAAACAGTAAATAAACTAATAATGCCTTTACATTAGAGTAATGGATACGAAATTTAAGTGAGACATTTGGGTTATATATTTGACTAACTAAAAATCTTACCGGTTTATGATTGTCACAAGAGACACCAAAGCAATTGACATGCGTCTGGGGAAAGTGACTATTTCCAAACACACCTAAAACCAATAAAATTACAACCAACAAATCAAAAAAGAAAAATTGTAAAAACGTAAAAGAATAAAGTCTGCAATAAAAAAATAATGAGGCTATAGAAAAGAAGAATATAAAAACTCATAAACAATGGTAAAATGCAAAAACATATTCTACCGTAACCAAATGAACGATAAAACGGATTGGATTGATAACAACAATACTTGCATTAGTTTACAAAGAGTAAGAGGGCAAATATTTAATGCATCTTTACTTTTATTCATCATTTAATAGGATAAAAATTTAACAAACTTATACTCATTTACATCGAGTTAGAGATTAAATATTTAAATAACAATTACTTGTATGTGGTTATATAAAAATCTAAAAATTATTGGAGAATTAATATTTAGCCTCACTATAACTAGTATACAGTGGGTTGGTGGATAAATATTATCGCACCATCACTAGTATATCGGGTTGCAGGATAAATTTTTAAACTCACTAACACTAGTATACATCGGGCTGGAGAATAAATATTAAAAAACACAATCATTTATATACTTTCGGTTGAAAAATTATGATTCTACAAAAAAAATATTCGTTACAATCTGATTAAATGCTTTATATCTAGTCACATGTTTACTGTTCTACTTGGATTCGCTAGTCATTACGAAAAATCTATTCGTTCTAAATAATTTCAGAAACTATTTGTAAGATATAGGACAAGTTCAAATACTTATCTGGTGTCCCGATGTCATTTACTGTTTTGATTTATAACATCTGAATTTCCACTTAGTTTTGGCGAGTAATTTTGTTTTATAGATGGGGTCGAAATTAGGGTACTAGAGGGAGAGGAAAGATGGGAGGGAAAAGAATGGAGGGACAGAGGGAGCGAAGTTTGACTGTTGAAAAATATAAGATACCAAGTTACTTATGTGATTGATTTTAATATTTGTGTGTATGTATCTACCATTGATTGTGTAAAATAAGTGGATTGATAACAGGGCATCGGACATTAAACATGTAACAACAGCGCGGGATAGTCGGTCCACTTCCATTCAAAGTCGGGAGTTTTCACTCCAATTTATATTTGTAATTTATTGTCATTTTTAAGTGTTTCTATAGCTAACATGAATTGTTCCATGTCATTGGTTGTATTTTCTGTTTACAAGTGCTGATAAATTTATCAGTTACAATTTTGTAATATGAAATATACAAATGTGTTAACTAAGGCTGATTAACCTTTTCTAGTATTTAACAAGCTGAGAGTACAACATATAATATAAATAAAAGTCAAGCTCATGTTCAAAATAATTTCTCAACTATTTAATTGCAGAAATTAATTTATTTTCTAAGTATTCTGGAGTTATTTTGCCAATGTCAACAACACGATGTTTATGGCAACTGTTTTCTATGTTTATCGAGTTTCCAACTTTTCTGAAAATAAATGTTACATTGATTTACAAACAGAACAACCACTAAATGACGTGTAAAGGCCTAAATAATTGGCATCGTATGCTCATGAGGAAAGATTTTCCGAAATTTGCACATATGGCACAAGGATATTAACAGGTAGTTTTGTTATATATAAACAAAATGAAAATCTATAGTTACATCTTAACTTGTTATATCGTTTTATACACAACTATAATAAATATAAGCCTCACCATATAACATGAACATCGAAATCTCGATCGCAGTAATGACATTCATTATTCACTTGGCTAAATAACGTATAACCAACTTAGGTTTAAATACTGGGCTTAGTTTTCGTTATCTTTTAAATATATGATTATTGTTTCGGATTTTAAAGGTCAGATTCTCGACAGGTGAACAAAATGAACCCGAATTACATAATGAATTTATATGTAGTTTAAATCAAACAATGAAAAATGTCGTCACGTAATAATAAAGGCATGTATAGTGAAGGCAATATAAACACAAAAATACAGGATGGTCATTTGAACCACACCAGTGTTCACTATTTTATTTTTGGAGTCAGTGTCTATCCAAAGTCAGAAAACTTATAGTTTGTGCTCCAGTGTGTATTTTAAATCGATTTCTTCTCGTTATTATTTTGATGTCCACAGTTGTAAAAGCTTTTGCTAAAAATATACATGACATTTCATATTCTGTAAAATCGGTAGTTCTTTAGTGTAATTTTGATTTGAAAAGTGACGTTCAGAAATTGATTTGTAACAAATGATATGATCTAGCTACATCCTTACAAATATAAATTTCAATTTACGTCAAAAACAAATATCCATAAAAATTAATAAAACATTAAATGAAATGGGGCGTTGAGTTTTAAATAATATAAAATTTAAAATGAAAATAGAACGAAATTTTTCCGTCTCACATTCTAGGAATAAAATTTTTTCAAATGGTTTTTAAAATGCAGCACCAGTTATTAAAATAAAAATAAGTAAAAATTCTAAAAACGTTAGGACGTTATACCATCATGCTATGAAAATAATGTTAAGTAAAAAGAAGTATTTACCCTTGAATAATTAACATACTAAATCTCATAAACAGACTGATGATATATATACCTCTATAAAAAGGTCTCTCGCTGATACTACGGGTACTATACTAGCAGTGTATGATAGTGCCCCTAGAATAAACTTTCAGGGTGTCATAAAATTTTTCTGTACTGCCAGTTCAGACCGTTGTTACTTCTTTAATGATTCAAAACAAAGTTTTAAACACATCAAAATCACAACAGACAAGGCATTGGTGCTTCTTGTCAAAATAAAAAATTGTAAAATACTGTGAAATTTTGATTAAAGATACACATTTTACAAGCACCTTATCTTCTAAGGAGTACACTTTACATAGTCATGATGATTTGAACTGTAAACCTTCTGTACAATTTATGTAGACTCATATATGTGGGCGGAACCAAAGATAGCCTAAATGCACAACGATTTAAAATCATATTAACTTTTTTACTATTATAAGAAAAAGTCGTTACAGGAAATCTTGACTGAATTTCTGGGTAAAATAGAAATTGTTTACTTAGATATGATTTTGGTCATTATTTCAGCATAAAATATTGAGTTATTTATTTAAATTGTCAGACACCAGGAGGTTTATATGAAATATATTTGCGTTTAGGTTTTGATATTAAACATTGACAATCTAACAAAAAGTAAACCTTTTAACCCCATTGATGGAATCAACAAATATATACTTGCAGAATCATTTCCATGGATTAGAAAGTCTGTCTTCCTATACTGATAGATTAAAATATATTTTGATCATTGACTCTGAAATATTCTCTGTATGACTGTACTATTATTTTTGTAATAGATAAATATTTAACAAAAATAACTGTTTCTTTTTTATGTGCTATATGTGCATATTTTGGAAATTCATTCCTCATCAGTGACATTAAGGGCCGAAACAGTTGACAGATGAAAAGATAAATTAACATTAACTTAATGACCTATGATGAATATTATATTTTCGAACAACAAATGTCCCAAGATTTATTTTGGTAATAATAAGATCATAAAATTTGTCAAGAAAAAAAAAGAAAATCTTTTTTTGGTCAATCGTGTTGAACATTGAAAGGAAAGAGTGTGATCACTTATTATGTTTATATTATAGTATTTATATTGACTGAAAGACGAATAAACAACAACAGCAATAATAATAATAATAATGATAATTTTTTTTTTCCGTTATCAACTTTCTTTATTTTTTTATAATGTTTTTATTTTGTGACATAAATACATTTAAATACAATTACAATCACCAAACTTTATGTAGTAACTAATACATGTACTTTAATTACTGAATTACAATTACTTGAATACTACACTAAAAGTTGTGTATATACTAATAAAGACATACTAAAGACACACTAAGTATAAGACAGAGAGTTATTGATTATAAAGAAAAATTTTCCGTAAATTTCAGCCAGTATTTCCTTGAAAGTTCATGTTTTTGATTTTTTAACATTATGTATTTTTCTAAAAGCAAATTGTATCTTATATAGGCTTTGAGACTACAAAAATTGAGTTTCCTGTTATTCAATTTTGCCTGATAAATGTAAAATCTAGTTATTAATATTATGAAATTTAACGGTTTATATTTTTGAATAATGTTCGGAATTCCAAATAAAGCAATTTTTGGGTTCATTTCAAACGGTTCACTTATATTGATATTGACGAAATCTTCGAGACAATTCCATAGATCGACTACTAGTCTACACTCACAAAAAAGATGAAAAATAGTTTCGGGTCTCTCTTACAAAAAGAGCATTTATCATTTGTTTGTATACCGATTTTCTTCAAAAATGAATTAACTCCCAATATTTTTTTGTTAATTCTATATTGAAACCATTGGAGAGATGTCTTACGTGTTATGTAAAAAAAAGGGAGGTAATAAATATTTCTTATTTCTTTTGATTCTAAGTTGAATGTATTTGCCTATTTGCTTTCACTTATCGTATTTCTATTGTCAATTAAGGATAAATACATATCTTTTGCACATTTTTGCGATTTTAAAATTCTCTTTTACTGAAATGGTATAAATGGGGCTGGTTGGAAATCTAATTATTTAAGTATTTTTAGCTTTGATAAAGCATCTTTAATAGATTCTAAAACACTATTATATTCCAGAAAGTTGGTTTTTACATCAAATATTCTTATAAATTCCTCATATGAATAGAATATTAGATTTGTTTTTAGTAGGTCTGAAACGAAAAATACTTTTTTATAATCCAATTCTTTTTATTTAATTCATTTAAACCATGAAATACATCTGTCCAAAATCGGTTTTTATATCTGTGGTTGTCCCTGTGATAGTCAGATCCCCCAAAAGCAATTTTAGAAATGTCATAATAACATTTCATTATATTTATGAATTTCGAGTTTTGTTTTAAGATTCGTCTTATCCCAGTTAATTTTAAAGCATTTATAAAGGCGTCCAGATCTATCATTTTTAAACCACCATTCCAATAACTTCGTATTATGGTATCTCTGGCTATTCTATCACATTTTCCACCCCACAAAAAATTAAATACTATTGTTTTTAACTCTACAATGATTTTATCCGTCGGGTTTGGTAAAGTGATAAAAAGATAATTGAGTTAAGATATAATCAAACTCTTTGTAACTGTGATTTTTCCAATGAGTGTTAACGATCTCATTTCCCATGCTTTAAGAATATTTTTTATTTCACTTATTTTTTTGTTGTAATTAATTTTAACTATATCATCTAAAACTACACTAAAAAGTATTCCCAAAAGTGGAGCTGACAAAAAGTTATTCTGTACTACCGATGATTTGATGTTCGTATAAAAGACTTTAATCCATTGTTTTATTGATGGGCCGAAATTAAAAAAATCTAATACAACATGTAAAAATTTCCATGACACAGTATCGTAAGCTTTTTAAAATTAAATTAAAAATAGCATGCCTGGTATGTGTTTTTGTTCAGTATGTTCCATAATATCATAAATAAGTCTAATATTTTCCCCTATATATCTTCCTTTGAGAAACCCGGTTTGGTCATCCGATATAAGCTTATCTAAAATTGTTTTGAATCGTTCGGCTATACATCCAGAAGCTAATTTGTATGTAACATTTAGTAAAGAGATAGGGCGCCAGTTTTGTAAAAATTCTCTTGATTTATCGCCCTTAGGAAGACAAGTAATAATTCCTTATTTTTGAGTAACAGACAATTCCCCAGAATGATAAGCTTCATTTACAGATCTGACAACAAAATTTCCGATGTCCTTCCAAAAAAAATAAAGAATTCCGCAGTATAACCGTCTGAACCAGGGCTTTTGTTGTTTTTCATTTTTTTTTCAAGACCTTTAGAACTTCATGATGTTGTATTTCACCTTCAATACTATTTTGTTCATTAAAATCCAATTTATTAATGTTTATATTATGAAATAATTCTTTAAAGTTGTGTTCTTCGATTGGGACTTCAGTATATAATTTTTCATAAAATTGTTTAATTTCATTCAAAATCTGAACTGTTCTGTTATTTCTTTATTGTCATTAGTAATAATTTTATTTATAGTTTTTGAAGTGAAATTTTTGTTTTCCAAGTTACAAAAGTACTTTGATGGTTTCTCTCCTTCTTCAAAAAATTGAATTCTTGACCTTACCATATTGCCTTTTAATTTTGTTTTTCTTATTAATTCAAGTTCATTTTTATTTAATTCTAAACTTGCAATTTCATTATCTGTTAAAGAGGATTTCGATTCTAAAATATTTATATTTTCGAATAGTTCTTTTTCTTTCCCTAGTCTTTGTTTATTAGCATATGACGCATATGAAATTGATTCACTCATTATTTCCATTAAAAACATTTCTTAGAAAAGTTGATCGGTTATTCTAAACATTAATTCTTCAATTTTAATTTCATGAATATTTTCTACATTATATACAGGGAGCACGTATTGTTGTTTTACTTTAAGTAAACATTTTTTAATTTGTTTTACATACTCTGGGTCATTTAATAAGCTACAGTTAAATTTCCATAATCCCCTGCCTTTGATAAAATCATTTAATTTAGATTTCAAAATAAGCATAGATTGATCCGATCTAACACAGGTTCTGTCAGAACACTATGAACTTGCGGTAGAAAGCTTTCGCTAAGTAAAAAGAAATCTAGCCGTGATTGTTTAACTGGGTTTTTTCTGCGCCAGGTGTAACGTTTTAACTTGGGGTTGAGAGTACGAAAAGGGTCTATTAAGCCATGTGTTTCTTTAATTTGTAAAACTTTATCTCTGGCTTTCGGATTGTTTAAATTTTTATATCCACTTGTATCTAAATTAAAATCTTGCACCAAGTTGAAATCCCCGCAAATAATTTTTACTTTACTGTTTGAATTATTCAAAAAGTTATCTATTTTGTTGTAAAAAACTGGGTTGTCGTCATTTGGTCCGTAAATATTTATCAATGTGAAAGTATCCTTGTCTATTTTAATGTTAATAAGTATGAGATTACCATCTTCGTCTTTAATTTCGTTTAAAATTGAATATTCGAAATTATTATTAAAAAGAAAACAAACATCCCTTGAATTAGAACTGTAAGATGAAAAAATAACATTTCCGTCCCATTGACCTTTTAGTTCTTTTGCTTATCTGGTGTAAAATGCACATCCTGTGAACAATAAATATTACAATTTTTAGCTCTTAAATAATCAAATACATCTGATCTTTTTGTAATATCTCGAAGTCCTCGACAGTTATAAGTAGCTATTTGAATATATGTTTGATTATCCATAATCACAAATATCTTTGTAACATCTGTACTTATACCTAGTATAATAAAAAGAAGTATATTTAATTTTGAGACAAATCATGTTTTCCATTAATATCGTTTTTATGTATTTATGTCAGTTATTTTAATACATTAAGAAAAGAAAAAAGCAAGAAAGTAAAATAGAGTAATAGAAAAGAGAAAAGATAGTAAAGAAAGACATTTACATCAGACTTTATCCACACTTTACATGTTTTACTTAAAGTTTGAAATTTTAGCCCATTTGTTATTACGGGTTCAGTAAACAAAAGAGGTTTAAGAGTTCCCTTATGACTGCTATTTGCATGTAAATATGTATATTATATTATCAACATAAAGAATTCATGTGTATGTCTAAAGATACATGTAAATTATAATACGCAACAGCAATCATAATCTAAGTACTCCTAACCTTCGTATCTATATACACTCTTATACATACATATACACATAAGCATACAAACACACTTACTTATATACATGAATTACACACCATATAAACAATATATAAACAAATATATATATATATATATATAAATATATATATATATATATATATATATATATATATATATATATATATATATATATATATATATATATATATATATATATATATATACACACATATACACACATACATACATACATATACATACATATATACATATACATACATATACGCATATACATGCACACATATACATATACACACACACGCATATATATATGCATGTCCGTATACATAGTATTTACAGTGCAGTTCGTACACGAAATTATGAGAGTGTAATTGTACTTTAAAAGATAGGCAAAAAGACGTGATATTGTAATCAATCACTTATGGCTATACTTCGTATATGTATATGTCATACTATAAAGACGGAAAATATTATGTCACATTCATGTGTAATAGAAAATCCCTTTGAATTAACCAATTGGTTGAAATATTTAATCTATTTGCATATTTAACACTCATTCATCAGTCAATAATCTGCCAAAACAGAGTGTACGATTCACAATATCAAATAAAAGTAAGGAATAAGTCGTGTAAGAACTGATTGCAAGAATATACGGTAAATCCACATCTGTGACGAATAAGGAGTAAGGCAGCGTACTTACATACACCACTTGCGACGATACTCCCCGATTACCTGTATAAATTACACATATTCTTACTTCGATACTCCCTGACTAACCAGTATGCATAATTTTAACCCGTCAGTGTATATAAAACATCTGCCATCAGGTCGCGCACGATCTATGTAAGAATAACTATGCGTACTGATTTTTATATACTAAAAAAAAATAAGTGAACATTCAAACATATTCATATATAATATTTATACGTATGACTTAACATTTTTTTCACATAATATCAACTATCGGAGTGTTGCAGGTCTTTAAGATATATACACTTAACGTTACGATGTATTGAAAAATTATTGTTTATTTATCAGACAAATTAAGCGAGTTTAGAGTCTACATGGGACCTTGCAGCCATTGTGCAGACTGTTTGACTTTATTATAATTTTTATGATTTTTGATTCTTTGGTCTTTATACTCTTTGATAAACGAAGATGCCAGGACAGCAGCAGAGCAGGAAAGTGCATAGGAAGAGGGGGAGCCCAGCTGTAAGTGAAGTACCCCGCGGTAACAATAGGGTATCCCTAACCAGGCGCGAGAACACGCAAAGAGAAAAATTTTGAAATTTTGATATAAACTAAGGGGGGTGGGGTTATTTGAAGCCTGTTCCAAAAGGGGATCTTTAATAAAGGGGGATCAAAAGCATGGATGTCTTAATTTAGATGATATAAGTGAAGGGGCCCTATGCTGGCGTAAACGCCTACTCTGTTTTCGATAAACATAGGGGATCTTTATCGTGCCCCGTCAGGCTGTCAGGTACACGGGGCCTCCGGCTTAACGTCTTAGGCGAGACGCACCCTTCACACTTACACATTCAAGCACTTTCTGACACATTCTGACACATACTCGCAGAGCTAACAACGATAGAGCGGAAATACTGTATAGTACAGTTTATTTGTATCCCGTGCAGCACCAGTTGTTTTGCTTTATTCTTAGATACTTTTGATACTTGATTGTATCTTGTCCGGTACTGCACGGATACAGAAAGAAGTAGAAAGGGGGGTGGGTACCGTAAAGGACGGCTTATGAGTTGGCGAGCAGGAGCGCCGATAGGATATAGCGGGCCATCTGAAACTAAAACAGGATTATTAATACATGAAATAACAATAAATAAACATATATAAGACAAGACTACCAGCATGCGACGGTTTAAGATTATCAGAGTTGACGCCACATTGTTGTTTTTTGGTTTTTTCATTTTCGCTTATTTCTTTCATCCTTTCATTCCGTAGGTTGACATATAAAAGTTGGGACTTTCATTCAGCATGTGTACTGGGATAAGAAGTTTTATGGGAGATCAGCGACTTTTGGCGGTCACTGTCTCCCGGCCTCATTTTCTCTATTTCGTGCTTGCATACACCTCGGAGTGGGATACATCTGCTCAGTCTTGTACTCGCCATTTTCACAGTTGTGTGCGTGTCTGTGTGTTTTCGGGTGCCTTAACTAATTACCTTAACTAAGTATTTAGTTATCCATGGAAGTTTCAGTGAATCCATGGATAAGTAAATTTGTTAGTTTGCTTGTTAGTATTTTGGATAGATTATGAGTGGAACCTACTGCCGCTTAGTTATGCGCATATAACTATGGCCGCGGCCCCGCTTGCAGTAGGTAAGATAATGCGCCTGGAAGGGGATAGGAAAGTTATTATTTACTAATAGTTGATAATAATTCGCCGTTTTTGTTTTTATTTTAAGGTGAATTTGGTTAACCTGATAATGTCGATCCTTCGCACCTCGGATCTACATGCTGGCGCCCCCACTATCAGGTTGTGTGCGATGAAGTCCAAAAATTTTTTTTAATTTCTTGAGTAGAAGGCCGTCACCTCATGGCTCGGAGGTGTGTGTCAACTAACATCTGTGCCTACTACAGTGGTAGGAGCCATTTAAAAAGATAGATTTTACTAGAACGGGGAATTATTATGAACATATTATAACATGTTCATAATGTTTATTTATGATAATATTTGACAATTATACTTTAATGTGTAATCAGTAGCTAGGGGTTTTATCTTTTGCTCTATAAATATTTGTTCTATTCGCTATATATCATAAAATTATTACGACGTTTTAACACAAAAATAGCAGAAAAAATAAATGTATATAAAATAAGTTACAACGCATTGACTCTATGAAAGTCTATATATTTTTTATATAAATTTTCATTTAAAATTTATTAAAGGGAAGTAATTCACCTTTAAGCGTGTGTGTTTAATGAACATGGACTCCAATGAAATATAGGCATGACGCAGCTTGCGGGTTATATTTTGCACCTACAACACCGTTGATACGTTGAATTAAATGTTATAGTGTTTATATGCTGAATAATTGCCATTGTTTATTACCTGTATATAAATCATATTATTAAAACTGTTTCATACCACTGTAAATTAGACAACAAACACTTTTTTCATGACATTAATGCTACAGTTTTTAAAGTGGTCGAAGCGTTTTGGTCCTAACTTTTGTCCATGAGGATTCCACCTCGACACGATTATCATGCAATTGGCAATTTCTTTGTCATGCATCAGATATAGAATTTTTCTCGCGGCTCCAAATTCCATGTCGTCATCCATGGAATCCTTCAGTTCACCATTTCTTTCAGATAAACACACGCAAGTACGTTATGATTTGCCTTTGCGATTTCGGGCTCCTTTAAGATCTGTAAAGACGCTTCCCTCGCTTCTTTGATGCTCGATACTTCGACTGCATGAGCTTTAAACTTATTTTCACCGTCGGTTATTAAATCGGAATGGTATACCTTGTAATTAGTTTCTGTTTTGCTAGTCAATACCATGTTAGTTTTAGGAAGGCTTATTTTTTTTCTATATTGATTTCCAGATTGTTTGAAAACTAATTTTTCACCTACTACTTTAGTTTCAACATTTTCTCCTTCATATTTTTTATGTAAATCGAAGACCCGCTTTCTATTTTCTCTGTTTGATTCTGGGAATTGTGGATAGATTTTAATGCCGTTTTTAGGCGTTTTTCGTGTCTGAGAACATTTTCCCTCTGTGCATAATCAAAGCATTTGCCTACAATGGATCTTGGATATGATTTGTTTGTTTTTGGACCTATGCGGTGGAGGTGGATCCTATCAAATTTTACGGGATCTACCTTTAGCTCTTTCACTATTATTTCATTAACTTTTTCAAACTAGTTCTCACCGTCTGATTCTTTCACACCTGTAAAAACCAAGTTGTTGCGCATTCCACGAGCGGCCTGATTAGTTATATCAACGGTGTTAATATTAACCCTCTGTTCTAAACGTAATATATATGACTTCATGAGTTTTACTTTACCTGTAAGCTTTTTATTTTCCCTATGTAATTCATTTATTTCCTTACCTTGATCCGTTGCTTCAATACACACCAGTTCTAACCTTTCTTGTATCCCGTTTCTTTTCTTAATATCATTTTTAATAATCTACTTCATTTGACACAAGGTCTAACTTTTTAAAGAATGAATCTTATTTGTCCTGTATATTTGAGACAATCATTAAAGTTTTTTCATTTATATTACTACCTGACATACCTGAGAGTAGTTCATTAGTCATCTCACCTGAGGTAGCGTTGTCGGCCATCATACTATTGTTTATATACCCCTGTTTACTGGGGTCATAAACTTCAATATTTTCTGAACCCGACGAGCCTCTATCCTTCCTTTTTGACAAATGGGCCGATGTCGTAGTTCTTTATAATCATACTAAGCAAATTACACAATGCAAAAAGTCATCTGGTGGATATGGTCAGATATAAATATCTCAGGCGACGGAGAGACGTCCAGCCTTGAGAAGGTCGTATATAGTAATAATAATGATAATAATAATAATAATAATAAAACATTGACAAAAATATAGCATCTTCACGGCTTTACTGTCGTTTAATTGATTTCCAAAAGTGACTCTTCATGTATGGTATTCAGTTATGGGACTTTTCTTTTTATTCAGTATTAAAATACAATATATCGATATAATATATCATTTCTGTAAAAAAGTATTTTATTTTATGTACTTTAGGGTGTAAGTTACTACTTGAACTCACCATTTCTGGTTTCCTGGTTTTTTTTTCAATTATTTAAGCTTTCAACATTATATTTTTCATTTGTAAGATTCTACATTGAATATCTTATTCAGAAACTTGGTTAGAATAGTACTTCAGAAAACCCTACTTATTCCAAAACTAATTTTACAAAAGATGAAGATCCTTCCAGTCATAAAGAAGATTCTGAGTCTTTCGGTATCAATTAAAAACAGGAAAAACTTGACCTTCCTTACTCGTATTGGAAATCATTATCAGTGATACTTACACAAATTGTGACAAATTATGCCTTTTGACTAAGTCGGAAAATAATTTATTCTATATTCGACAAGAACTATTTTAAGATCTTGTTTCTAAAACGTTGTCATCGGTATAAAAGTAAAAAAAACCCTTTGATTTCTCTACACTTGACAGCACTAGCCCTTTTTTAAAATTGACAGAATGCCTATAGCAAATCATTTACTTGTCATTCGTTTAAAAAAAGGTAAACCAAGATATAAGTATCTAATGCCCGACAAGGAGTCTGGTTATTTTATAAAACACCATACAGACTGCAAATCAAATAGAAACTGATGATAACATCAACATAATGTCAGAGTTTTAAAAGACAATATATTTGTTGTAATTACAAATAATTTTCAAATAAGCAATCGGTATCCCAATAAAAACAAATTGTGCCCCAGTGTTAGCTAATGATGATGATACGCTCTGGTGTGCTTTAATTTTTTTAAAACTTGTGTTCTTTATTGATCTAAAAAGTATTGTGATAAAACTAACTTGACAATAATTAACAAATTAACTAGCTATAGTTAACAAGATATAAAACTTAGACCAAAAAGCGCCCTACATCACAAGGTCCTCTAGTGTGCCTCTGACAAATGTTTTAGATATACCTAGCCATAAACGTTTTGAAGTTGTACTTTTTCATCACTTGTTTACTGGAGTATGTCGATAATTTCAGGTAAAAACTAAAGGCATTGATGACCTTAAAAACTGGTAATAGATTTCGTTTTACATCAAACATAGTTGTTGAAAAAAATGTATAGACTATACACACATTTATGCTTTTATATTCTCAAAGGACTGCTACAAATGGCTTCAGAGACTATAAAGTACAACATTTCAATTTATGTTTTAAAATTTATTGGAGAATTGTTATTGTTTATCAATTATTATGATTTAGTTAAATAGATACAATACCTTAAACAGATAATAAATTACAAATGACCTATTTGAAACTGATTTTTTATTGTGAACAGTCTAATTATTATTGTATTTAAACTAAATGGTATTTTAAGGTAAGTGGTGTCTATTTTAAGGTAAGTGTTGACACCAAGGAAAGTAACTCTATTCAGCCGGACAAAATCAATCAATAGTAACAATAAGTTTGAGAAAAATACAAATTTTCCCGTCAAGTCTACAACTGTAATACCTTTTTTTGAAATATTGTTCTTATTTCAATTATTAATTGTTGTTGCACTCATTTTAATCATTTAGAATCGTAATTTGTTTTAAAATTTATCGTTTAGATTACCAAATAAACTGACAATGCTAAACATTCTTTACTAATTTTTGGGAGTCTTATACACAGGATTTGATCATTCCAAGAGTGTTTTGGTCTTTTATAAAATATTTACATGAAGTCTGAATATACCCTTCAATAAACTAAATTGCTTTTCTGCACAAATAAAGAAAAATAGACATATGGTTCACCTCAGATCCTACCGGCCGGCACTGGATGCACACTCTGTGTAAATTGAAACAAGGATAGTTGACA
This sequence comes from Tegillarca granosa, assembly GCA_029721355.1. Lineage (NCBI taxonomy): Eukaryota > Metazoa > Mollusca > Bivalvia > Arcoida > Arcidae > Tegillarca > Tegillarca granosa. The sequence continues at coordinate 31,271,457 of CM056606.1, read as the reverse complement.
GTTTATGATAAAAGGGGTAATATACACTAAAATGTGGGTTTTTCAAACATTAAAAAAATGGTTTTTGTAAATTTTTTACGAACTTTTGTACTGAAAAAAATTCTTTTAACCTGCCATAAAAAGGATTAGAATTTTAAAATAGAAATTAAAAAAATAAGGGGTAGGGGAGAAATTCTTCCCATATTTCGAAAACAATAAACAAAGCATATGATTTTTTTTAAATTTCAATTTAAAGAATATGAACAAACTTCCTTTGAGTTGTTTCTCATTGAAATGTATTTCACAGATTTTATGAAATTTGGATTTTTGTGTAAACTGTCAATTAAAATGAAGACATTCTTTGCATATTCTGCTATTATAACTTATGCTTTTATCATGAATGTTGTGTATATCACTTCATGGCAAGTCTTTTATTAAAATATTGATTAAAACCATTTTTAATTTTAAAAAATCATGAAATGAACAATCATGGATATTTAGAAATGAGCATTAGATTGTCAAAAAGTGGGGTAGGTTTAACACACTCTACTGAAAAAACGCAAACCCAACCGTATGAATTTTTTTATTTTAATCAACAAAGAACATTATAAGAAATATGTATGCAAATATATTTAAAAAAATTTCAATTCGGTTTTTTTTTTTGCCTCTGGTGCCGGGAACTACATTAAAAAGTTCCACTTGAATGTAACTGTAATTTTTTTTTATTTTTACTAGTCTAAACAGAAGAATTTTTCAGTAGTAAAAAAATAAATAAATTGTCAATAACAACATCATCAGTAGTAAGCGGTTTATAAGATATATAAGTTTGCAGAAGTAGCGGCCAGTAGTATTGACGAGTAGTCAACAGTCAACCAAACATTTACAGTGCTATATTAAGTAGTCAGCAGCCATTTAAAATGAATCAGCAAGTCAGCAGTAAAAAATGTCGAAGTTTCTTTTTAGTGGTAATTTAAAATCTAAATTTCAAACATTAAAGCATTTTGTTACTTTAAAGTAAAATTATGACATTTTATCTAATGAATTATTTTTGTGTTTTAAAATCTATTTCGAAGTTTATAAACTTATTCCGTTGAACTGTCTTAATGCAGTTGTCTTTGACGTGTGTAACAAAAATGACTGTATTAAAACTTTCAAACTGATAAGAGGAATTGATATTGCATGTTAAATCTATACACTGTCTGAATAAATGTTGCCGATTGACATATTTATATTTGAAATCAAGATGATTTGCTTGTTCATTTGGTTGAAGCCTTATTTGAGATCATAGAATAGGTATTGTGTTAAGTCGCTTTTTTCTTTTTTGCTTTCTTTTTCCTTATGTTAACATCTAAAATCATTATATATCATTAAGACTTATAAAAACAAAAAGTAAAGCAATATGTTGAATCTTGTTTAATATCACCTCAATTTTAGTTTTAAAGCTACAGGTTTAACAATATGTTACTTTTATAATTTATTTTAAAAATTTTTCTGACAATAAAGTTTTGATACACAAGTTAGTGGGAATAGTTATAATTTTTATTTTATGATTTGTCCTTTTTCCGTTTTCCAACAGCAAAGTAAAAACTTTGAAAACGGGCTAACTCAATAAACACGTAAAACTCTATCAGAAAAGTGAGGTCGGTGCTCCAGAACAGTAAGCTCCTCCTGTATACCTAACTACACCTGTTACATTCAAAAACAAAAAAACCTGAGAAAGAAAGACACAGGGAACTATTGGAAGTCAAATAAATCAAAAAAAAATTTCTACCTACTTATTAAGGCTTTTGTAATGTCGGCCATTTATATTTATAAACAGCATTGTAATGTCGAAAATAAAACTTTTTGAGGGCCTTCATAAACCTAGGATTGCGATACCCCGAGTCAACATAAATATGAGAATATTTAGTTATAAGTTATGCGAGTATTTAAAATGCATTTAAAAGTAAATAGGATTCAAAAGCCAAGGTCAACCTTAGCACTATACCAATTGTAAATTTTTTGATTACCTTCTATGGTTACAGTTAAGTTTTACCTTGCCTTGTTTAAAGGATATAGTTGCGCTATTTATAGAGCTTTAGAGACGCCGTTTTCGTCAACTTCTGACAGTGATGTATCAAACTAACGTTAAGGAAGATGACTTATTGAGTCGGCGTTAACTTCAGCGTCCGCGTCAATGTTAAGAATTAACATATAAATTGAATCAACTTACATTGTATTGAAGTGTATTTTCTTAATCATTTAACCAAGCATTTTGTTTCACTTAAAGAATGTTTGGTAACTTCTAACAGTGATGTTTCAACTAACTTAAAGGAACATGACTCTATTTGCATCGGCGTTTACTTCAGCGTCAGCGTCGGGTTCTAATTAACAATATGTTATGGGTAGTCGTATGCTAAATGAACTATCTTTTTAGCATATATAACGTTAATATTTACATTTACTTGTGTATTTTTCAATTATCCCAGCATTATTAGACTTGAAATACCAAGGAGTGCGCAAAAGACAAATATCCGTCGTAAACAATGAAGACCTCACGACGTAGAAACTTGGGACGTTCATGCCGTATATAAATTCTATATTTAAAACATCATAACCATCATAACGAAAATTAATAGAATTTTAAATACGGGCATTAAACTATAGATTATTGTAGTAATTCTGGTCCTATAACTGCCACAGCTATACCAAATAAACTAATTATAACCGACGTTTTTCTGCATGCTTGAACATCTTGAGCACTTGTAGGATTATACTTGTAATTACTTTATGTCAACAATTAACACATTGTTATTTTTGTTATAAAGTTAATACTTTTAACATCAATATGAATAAATAACAGTATTATCCGCAATATGATTTCTGAATTCCGAAGCCTTTTTAAAACATTTCTATTTAAGCATTAAATATTAAAAAAAAATGATATTATTTAATACCACGCTTGTAGACGTTTATAATAAAACAAACATACCAGTCCTTGTCCATATCACAATTTCAAAAAACAAAGTAAAAACTTTGCAAACTGGCAAAATATGTGATACACGTGAACTTCCATCAAGGAAGTGAGGCCGGGTGCTTCGGAAGGGTAAGCACCTCCTGTTTAGCTAGCTACACCCGTCACGTGCAAGTCAATTTTGAGAATGAAAGGAACAAAGAACTATGGTAAGTCAAATATATCCAGTATAAGTTGGGATGCAGTGACTACATACTTATCAACAATATTGTGATGACGGCCATAAAACTTTTTAAGGGCCCTGATTAGCCTAGGCTTGCAATATCCTTGTGTCAACAATTTAATTGTAAGTAATTTGCTTCGTTGCAGAAAGTTCCCATAGTGGGAACAAGCTCTACCGTACCGTATTAACTGTGAAACATATACACCATACCCAGGAGAGGCAGGGATATTACTGCAAAGAAACGGAAAGTTGACAATAGAAAAATTGAAGTCGTCACGTTTGTCGTATAGCTTCAGATGTAACCTTTTATTGGTGTCATAACTGAGGTATAAGTCCAAATATGAAGCAGAACATGGAGAATCTGTCGTGTCTTTTATTTCAAGCTCACTTGGATAGATGACATTCAGATATTCTCTAAATTTGTGATTATTTAGAGACAGAACGTCATCTATATATCTGTATGTGTAGTTGAATGATTTAGCGACAGTCTTTTTTCCAGATTTGACAATGTTCTGTAAAAAAATATAATATAAATAATATGTGAATGATTTGTACACAAGTCAAATATCTGTACTTGAATTCTATAGTGATGTTATAAGTAAAGGATACGCTTCATTGGAGCAATTTTAATGCAAAGAAAGCTTAATTTAACAATAATTTAAGGAAAACGCAGATATTTTTGTAGTGCAAGGATGATAATGTGTAATTTTTGAACTCTGCTAGTGAAGGTTTTTAGACTAAAGTTAAAGGTTGAAAATAAGTTTTGATATTTAGGTAATGCCCTAATGTGTTCTGATTTTAAATTTTACATTGTTAATGTCCATAGTAATATATTATAAGCAAACTATTTTGAATGTTTTGTAAAAAAGGGTTAAAAAAGATTTGTGCTAAATTTTATGAGTGTCATTAAAAAAGCAAATTTGTTCTATGTAGGTGGAAAATGTTTGTCAGTAGTTTACCTAGAAGTAATTATTGATGAAATCGTAATTAGGAAAATTTTAAAAAATCGTGATGTGAATATAAATTGTTAATTAATCAACATATTAGATCCTGCAATTTGCAATCCTGTTGTCATACATGTATATCTTTTAACAAATGCTAGTTTATTTGAGTTTTGCTATTTTCTGACACCTATTGTTTGAATGTAATTTATGTTATCACTCTAATAAAGTCATATAACTTTACACTTCGGCTTGTCTATCAAACAACCAAAATTCTATCTTTTTTGTTATAAGAGATCTATCAGCTATAAACTATAAATATTTAAATGTTTTAAAAATCAAAATGTCCTTCTTTAGACTTAATTTTCAAAAAAAAAAAAAATTAAAGCTTTGATTTCTAAATGCACAAAATTATTGGTAATCATAAAGCTTGCAGAATTGTCTTGATACTACTAGTACATGTTCTCGACTTTGGTATCTATTCATTTAATGAACTTTTATGACGAAAATTATTACTAACGTTATATAAATTGCTAAGTATATGTTCAGAGAAGCTACAAAATTGTTAAGACTGCATATCCAAGATTTAAAAGGCAATAGTGAAAGACAAAACTGTGCTATGTGCTATGAAACAACGAAAACAAGTAATGAGAAACACATGTTAGACAAAAGGCTATAAAATTCACGAATAAAAAATATCAGTTAACAAACTGTTTCTGATGTTGTTAACAAACATAAGGGCCTTCAACCACCCCATGTATCTTACATTAAGTGATGCATTGAGCGCGCGTTTCAAATATTAAAAATACGCCTTGTATATCAAATAATGTACAAATGAACTTTGGATTCATAATTATTCCATTAAACTTAAACTGAACATTAAATATGGTTTAGCTGTTCTTACTGCGTTGTAGAAAATATAATATATGTTCTGCAGCGACTGGCTCTCTTATAAGGACGCTAGTTAACGACCATTGTTTGAATGGTTCACACATCCGACCGAAAACTCATTGTAGTAAGAAGGGTCAATTGTCTCTAGTTGCTGGGAAAGAAAAATGAATGCACGTGAGGGGTGTAGATAGCTACACAGGAGGTGCTTACCCTTCCGGAGCACCCGGCCTCACTTCCTTGATGGACGTTCACGTGTATAACATATTTTGCCAGTTTGCAAAGTTTTCACTTTGTTTTTGGGATTGTAATATGGACAAGGACTGGTATGTTTGTTTTATTTTATTAAATACCTGATATTCTTCTAATCTGTTTTCTGTTTTTATGAACTTCATTTATTTTGTTTAAAAAAGTACGTTTTTATGGTTTATTATTTGTTTTTACCCTTATTTTATTAAAGTATAAGGAAAAATTAAGACACAAATATCACGGTTTCAATGCTTTGTGGGATTTTTGAAGCAATCACTTGGCATAATTCAGTCTTTAAATATATAGTCTACAGCAAAGTAATTTTTCATTTTATAGGTTTATGCCTCACATTTTTACTGTATCAGTCGTTGCTTGGTTTAATAACGTTTTTCAACCAGAACTGTTTTTCTATTAAAACCTTTTGTTACACGATTAAAATTGTTAAAACTTAACTCGGTTTTTAAAAATAAAGTATACAAATGAAAATTTTAAAAAGGACAATAATGACCTTTTGGCAGATAACATTAACACCACTATGGTTACATGTACATGTAATTGTTTTTGTTTATATTCTCTCATAAAATGTGGAGGGGAGAACGTTTCCCGCTTGGAAATTGAATAAGAAAAAATATAATCTCGTCCTGGTATATGATTTTTATTCCGTATGAAGTGAGATTGTGAGATTTGAGGTATTTTTACGGTTTAAAAATGAAACAATTTTATATTATTACAGTCATGTGCTAGTCACGACAATACGGTCTCAGAACTTTTATTTTGACATAAATCATGCCCCAGACTTATAAATTGTAACAGGATATTTGAGTTAGACAAAATAACGAAAAACATTCTTTAGATAAAAGAATTCTATTGGAAATACAGCAAAAACACTTTAATCAAAATTAATGCCCCAAACAAAAGTAACTGTAAAAGAAATAATGTCCTAGGCGACAAAATGAATTATAACAGAATTTATGTCAAATTTGAAATGAATTGTAAAACATCATTATAAAGACAAAACTATTTGTAAAAGAAATCATGTCCTAGACAAACATATTGGTAAACAAACAAACAAATAATAATAATAAACATGTAAGAAGCATATGTATTTATAACTGAAAACATGGTTAAAGAATTCAAAACCATTTTTAAGATTTTAACCAATGCTTTAATTAAATGAGTTGTAAAAATCACACAAATTCTTTAAAAGTTCAGAATTGTAGAGAAACATAATTATTTTATTTTCGTCCTTTTGGTCCCTTTCCAACAAACAAATCTTTTGGTATTAAATTTTGATTACATAACGGTGTGGTACAGCAAAAATTGCATTTAAATACCTATGCATACGCTTTGTTGACGTTATAGCCTGTGCATTCCGATCTATCAGTTGTTCCACTCCACCAGTCTGATTCGCATCCTGCTTGTGTAGCGCATCTAAAAATATTATGTTTATTTAATACAATAGAAAACAAATGCAACTCTAACAAGCCTACTAATGGAAGAAGCAACAAAGGCAAACAATAACACGAAGCAATAAAAACAATGAAAAACATGTCTAAACTCCTTGCAGGTATACTTTTTCTTTAAATCGTTTTGTAAATCTTTAGAATCATTTTGTTGCAGTCATATAGCTTTATAAATTAGGACAAGCAAGGATGACCCTTGAAAATTTAAATTGTTCTCTAGGAATTTCAAATGATATTTGATATAAAATATGTGTTCCGCAGGGAAACATTTTGTTTACAATTACAATTATGTGAAATCATTGCTAAAATGTTTCATATATTCGTATCTAACTTCGAAAATTTATTTTGAATGAGATTTTATGGGACCAAATGCAAAGAAGTGTACAGTTAAACATGTCTTTAACAACAATTGATCATAACAACAACTTGTCAATATTGGTCTTTTCAAATCACTTTTGCTATATATTGTACCTCTCCATCGCGGTCACTTGTCTAATATGGTTAATGGCAACTACAGTTTAGTAGAAATTCATATTTTATCTGTTTATATCAGCCAGTGCTTAATTTTATATTACTTTTTCTTTTTACAAAGTGTTAATGCAAACAAAGAATTACCAAAGTAAAATACTTGTTGATAGAAATGCTAAAACACTAATTAATGAATTTTTCAGGAAGTTAAATAGTAATTTTAGCAAATAATAATAATAATAATAATAATAATAATAATAATAATGTGTGGTGTTTAAATGGCATTATTTAACACAGTTAAAACATAAAATAATGTGCCAAATGACATGCTATTGAAGATTTCAAACCTTTTGACAAAAATTAAAGTTTATTAAAAAGTTGACTAAAATGATTAATAATCTGTTCATTCAACTTAAGCACTATAATTCAGTACATTAAAAAAGGCAATTTTAAACATGTCGCATTTGAAGACACAAAATAGTGACATCTATGGTTTCATCATTGTATTTCAAAAGACAAATATACTGTCTCTGACCGAAGTTTTAAATTAAAAAAAAAGTTTTAAATTCCGAATAAGTTTACAAGCCAAGGTAAACAGTTTTTCGTGACATTGTAACATGATTATATATTAACATTTAGCCTGTTCTATTTTTGCTTACAATTGTTCCTTGTTTCCAGAGCATAACATAAATTTTCTCACATAAATTCCGTAACTTGGATAACTAAACGATAATAAATAAATCGGATATATTATCTTGTTGAAATTTTCTAGATTACTTTTTTAAAGTTTTACCTTTTTTTATTCGAGCTTTGATTAACGTTGCCTTAAATTTTCGAAAATACAAGCTTTTTCAGTTTAAAAGTCATTTTTCATTTAAAACTTTTGATACTTACAAATATACTCGGAGCAAAAATTACACGTTTTAGCGCAATACTTAACTGCAGCTGTATGAGCTGTTATTTCAGTTATATTACATAAGTGAGGTTTGAATCAAATTTCACATTCTGTCGTATCTTTGGTATCTTTGCAGATATCTAAACAAAAAATATAAATAAAATTAAACGAAATTACATAAAAAAACAGAATAAAATAAAGTTAAATTAAATTAACAATAGCAATGAAGACTTAAACAAATCTTCATATACTTTGAATGACAAATCAGCTACATTTTACATTCCAGAACAACATTTTGTATATTAAGAACAATACGTGAAACAAGTAGTTATCTGTTCATTATGAATTTATCTTTGAATATTTAACTAAAATACCTGTTTTCTAACAGCAAAAAGTACAACCTACTGGGTTATCGATAGCCTCAGAGAGTTTTACTCCACCAACAGCGGTATACGCTCAGGGGTAGTAAATATTTCACACAAATACCTGTTTTATTTTAATGTGCCACATTTTTTGCACATTTCGGAAATTTATGCCTCATCAGTGACGCTAGGGGCCAAAATTGTTAACTTATAAAAAGATAATCTAAACATTTGAAAATTAATGAATCCAAAGATAAAAAACACTGTATTTAAATCCAGCTAAGGAATGCTTGACATGAGAAACAAAACAGATTTTTTATATAAATAAAAGAAATTACGACGGCTGAAATTTTGCTGCAAGGTACATTTTCTAACAGCACAAAGTACTGCCTACTGAGTTATGCATACCCTCAGGGAGTTTATTTCACCAGCAGCGGTACCCGCTCAAGGGTTTAATCAATATTTAACAGAAATGCCTGTTAATTTTGATGTGCCATATGTGTACATTTTAGAATTTTTTACCTCATCAGTGACACTAGTTGTCGAAAAATACCTTAAGTTTATATAAATTTCAAAAATTAAGACGGCTTAAAATATGCACATATTAAACATATGAAGAAGCTTTAGATACATTGTTATATATAGCTATGAAAAAGTATAAGTAATTGATTTATCATTTATTTTTATAGATAAAATTAGGTTTTCTGAAGAGTACTTTTTAGTGTAAGCACGAGTGTTTTGTGTTTAAAAAAATACAGTAAAGATATCTACAATAGTGACATTTAGGGCACTACAATACTTCTGTAAACAGTAGCATTTACTCTACTTTATACTGCATGTAAATTTTTATCTGTTATCCACAAGTAATTCATAATGTTATTGATATGGATCTTTTACACTTTCAAATTTTAAAGGTTTGTGGAAATAAGACACTAATGAATATAATGGTTCTCGATATAAAAAATAAAGAATGTTATGATCTAGAGGAGTTACGAATTTTAATTCAGAACTCTCTCTGAGAGTGAAATGATAAAGGCGGCTAAAATTACCTAATCAACCGCATATAACCGCGATCTTGAGGACGACATGAAGCCGATTATGAATTTTTTTTAACTTTCTGAGTTTATGAAGTCAAATGCGATCTAGCTTTTATAGCTAGGTTAAATTATCGGGAAAAATCCGGATCATATTTAATTTTGGGGCCAAAGTTGCTCAAATCGCACTTTTGACAATTTTGTCAAACCAAGGTTCTGTTTAAACAACTCTATTTCGATAACCGTTCTAGCTATCAATTTTATGTCAACAGACGAAAAATTCTTTAAGATGTTTCGGAAAAAAACGGTATTTTTAGATTTTTTCTATGTTGTACACAAAATCCACAGTATGTGTTTTAAGTGGACCCTATCATTTACAATGCAAAAGTACTTTCTTTCAGGTCAAATATCAAATGAACACCTGGCATTGTAAAACGGATCGATAATCTTGACAGTTGGATGCCTGTTTAATTCACCTGTTTTCAATGACAACTATGGCTATGAACTTGAACTTTTGTTAAAAAATATTTTGAGATATAACGGAAAAAACGGTATTTTTATATTTTTAATATGTTGTACAGAAAATCCACATTAAATGCCCAAAGTCGACCCGGTCTGTGTGCATGCACTCTTCCGATCAACAATGATGACGTGTATTTCAAGTCAAAGGTCAAATGACACGTCACATTGTAAGATGGATAAAAAATCTTGAAAGCTGGATGCCTGTTTTATTCACCCGTTTTCAATGATTTCGATGGCTATGAACTTGAACTTTGTTAAAAAAAAAATATTTTGAATTATTACGGAAAAAACGGTATTTTTATATTTTGATATGTTGTACAGAAAATCCACATTAAATGTCCAAAGTCCACCCGGTCTGTGTGTATGCACTCTTCCGACCAACAATAATGATGTTTCTTTCAGATCAAAGGTGAAATAAACAACTTACATGGTAAAACGTATCAATTATCTTGACATCTGGATGCATGTTTAATTCACCCGTTTTGAATGACCACTATGGCTATGAAATTGAACTTTGGTTAAAAATATTTTGCGGTATTTTTAATATTTTTGATATGTTGTACAGAAAATCCACATTAAATGCCCAAAGACGACCCGGTCTGTGACTTTTAAAAATTCCACGCAATTGGCGTGACAATACAGTCGAAATAAACATCTGCAGTTAGAGACCTGATCTTGCCAGTTGAAACCTGTACATCTATTTTGCTTGACTATGGGATGATGAACAAACAGTGTAAAAACAATAAATGGGTTCTATAAACGTCTGCAAAACTGGAAGTGGAAATGGAGTGGAATAATGGTGTTTTACGCCCCAGTCAAGATTCTTTCACTTATTTCGAGGCGGTCAGTTCTTGGATGGTGGAGGAAACCGGAGTGCCGTAGAAAACGAACTACCTTCGGCAAGTGAACTGACAAATTTTCTCACACTAGGATCTGTCCCGAGTGGGATTCCAACCCAGGAAGTGAGAGGCGCTGTGATCCGTAAGCACGCGCTTTAGACCACTAGACCACCGAGGCTCCGGTAGTGGAAATCTTCTAGATTGTTCCATTCTTTCCCGCGAAACCCTTCCCAACTAGTAAGTTGCAGTTCTTGAAGAAGATGATATGATTAATTATTTTACATTATGGATGAGGATGATTAAAGGGACATAACTCTTTCATTTCTGAAATCTGAAATGTCTTCAACTATACAAAATACTATTATAATATGAAGCCAATCAGTTTTAAATGCAAACCATTCACAGACAGACTACTGAATACGCACAATATACAGTAAATCATGTATTTAGCTTGTAAAATTAAATGAATGAATGAATAAATATATAATAAATATATAATTAATAAATTAATAAATAAATAAATAAATAAATAAAGCAAGTAATCAGTCAATTACAACTAGTTTCATTGTTTATCTACCTGCATGTGAACTAGATGTAGATACTGATTGGGATCCACTGTTTGTTATTGCCTGTGAACCACTTGATTGTGTTGTTTGTGAACCGCCGTTAGTTGCTGATGTCTGTGAACCACTTGATTGTGTCCCTTGTGAACCGCTGTTAGGTGCTACTGTCTGCAAATTACTTGATTGTGTTGTTTGTGAACCATTATTTTGTGGTACTGTTTGCAAACTATTATTTTTATAATCTGAAATTATGGAATCTCATTGAACCTAAATGTATCCATTACATCTCTATATAAATTTATCTTTTAATAAACAGACCACAAAAGGGAACCTTTATTAATTGGTACACCACCATGACTAAATTTAATACATAGGCCCGACCATTTGTGAACCGCCGTTAGTTGCTGATGTCTGTGAACCACTTGATTGTGTCCCTTGTGAACCGCTGTTAGGTGCTACTGTCTGCAAATTACTTGATTGTGTTGTTTGTGAACCATTATTTTGTGGTACTGTTTGCAAACTATTATTTTTATAATCTGAAATTATGGAATCTCATTGAACCTAAATGTATCCATTACATCTCTATATAAATTTATCTTTTAATAAACAGACCACAAAAGGGAACCTTTATTAATTGGTACACCACCATGACTAAATTTAATACATAGGCCCGACCATTTCATTTTCAATTCTCTTAGCAGTGATATCCCTGCCTGCTTTTCCTGCGTATGGTATATATGTTTCACAATTAATACGTTAGAATAGAGCTTGTTCCCACTACGGGGAATTTTTACAACATAGCAAACTGCTTACAATTAAATTGTTGACTAAGACATATTGAAAGTCTAGGCTAATAAAGGCCCTACAGTTTCATGGCCGTCATCACAATATTGTTGATAAGTATGGAGTCACCGTATCCAAACTTATACTGAACATATTTTACTATATATAGTTACTTGAACCTTGTTCCTTTCATTCACGAAATTGACTTTACACGTGATGCTGACTTTTGCTAGACAGGGGGTGCTTACCCTTATGGAGCACCCAGTCTCACTTCATTGATGAAAGTTTACGTGTATGTATAACTAAATTTGCCAGTTTTCAGAGTTATTGCTTTTTTATTGTCATTTGGACATGGACTGGTATGTTTGTGTTTTATTTTTTTCTGTCATTTAACAAAAATGGACCGGTCATGTAATTGTAAAATATTGTTTCCATGTAATATAAAGGCACAGTCATGTCTTTATATTGGTTAATTATACTATTTAAAAAGCAAGTATTATTTTCATATTCTTTACACTTTTGCCTTAAGAGGTTTTAGCATTACATTGAGCAATACCTAATTTTCCTATTTAACCAAAAGTATCCTTCTCCTTTGTCACATGGTGACCGCCAAGGCGGTTGAAAATAAGTATTACGTTATTCATATTAAAATTACTTGAAATTCGACAATTTTCAGGTCCAATTACTTGGCAACAGAAGTCACTAAGTAGAGAAGACAATAGAAAAAGCAAAGATACAAGTTATTTTAACTTCCGTTGGTTCATATTAAAAACTTTCCGTAAATTTTATATTAAGGAGGACATCGGATTTAACTGGTATTTGTATTATATATTTAATGTCTATTGGGGTGGTAAGAGTATTATTGGAGGACCTTAGCCACCCTACCTATTTTACTGCCAGTGGTCTTCAAATACCAAATTTAAAAATAAAGCAAACAGTCCTTATTTAACCAAGCAACGAGCTAACATTTTAAATGAATTTACTTTCAATAACATTTACGGAAAAAATTATACTAATATTTATTGATTTATTATTATTATTATTATTATTATTATTTTTATTATTTGTAGTAGTAGTAGTAGTAGTAGTAGTAGTAGTAGTAGTATTAGTAGTAGTAGTAGTCTGTTTTGATAATATATTGCAAAAAAATTTATTGGGCTAATTAAAAAGATTTTTTGAAAAAGCTTTGGCGATTACAGATAGATTAATTATTAGAACCCACCTACAGCTAAATATGTTTACGGTTGGTTCGTCATTGGCTTCATTCAGCATTATCAATCATTTAAAATTATTTACTGCAACCATTAAATGCGACTTCATTAAAAATTCATTTTTCAATTTTTGGGGATTTTTTTCATTGATAATTGTATGCTGATCACGAGTCTGTTTTCTAGTATTTTCTTTTAAATGTACTAATGTATGTTAACGCGGAAAATAATAAAACTGTTGTTACACTTTACATACTGTGTTATTATAAGCAATTACTTTATATGTTCACGTACCTGACATTTGTTTAGTAGAAACGCTTTACTTTTTACAGTACTTTTTTTTATTACATTATCTAGCTACTGACTACATAAATACTCTTTATATATAGTAAGAAAAACTTGCTGATATACATAATTGTTATTCAATCGAACAATGTAAGAAAACATTTGATAAAAACGGCTTCAAACAAGGTGATATATATTCATTATTATTTTTGAGCATTATAAAAACTCACAAGGTATTTTAAACTCAACATTATGAATGAACATTACAATAACTCACAAGGTAATTTAAACTCAACATTATGTATGAACATTATAATAACCCACAAGGTATTTAAACTAAACATTATTTTTGAGCATTATAAAATCTTACAGGGTAATTTAAACTCAACATTATTTATGAGCATTATAATAACTCACAAGGCAATGTAAACGCATTATCTAGAGCATAAAAAACTTACTATTTTTTATATGTTCTATTGAGGTCCTTATACACGAATTGGTTTCACAGCATATTGTCACTCTATCTGTGATTGATAGAATCTTTTAATGAGTTTTGACAAGTTATATTCTGAAACAAAATAATCATTAAATTTTAAACATTTTGAGGGCTCTTGTTTCACCTATAAAAACCTGCAACTTGTCTGTATTTATTTGACTATTTAACTATTTTTGTTAAAAAAATCTTAATTTTATTTCTGTATTATTAACGGACTCTGTAATAACAAAAATAAAAAAACTCTTTTAATATTTTAGAAAGTAATAAATAGATAACGTTTATCTATCCCGAACTAGTTTTGTATCGTTTACTGCTTTTTCGGACAAAAGCCATTGAAAATTTTTTAAAAATCCGAATTCAATATAACAAAACTAATATTTTGATGATTTTAGATACTGGATCAGCAAATTTATATATACACTGCAACTAGAACACGTATATTTGTAACAGTTAATGCAACGAAGAACAGAAACTATACAGAAAAGGTTTAAAATACAAAATGTAAGAAGACCATTAATTTTAGAATTACATTCTATTGACGGATGAGGGATTTAATAACAATTGATAATAATACATAATATAGTGTACACAGGCGTTCTGCTGTTGAGTTGAAAATGTAATTTTTTTACTGTAAGAAGAATTTTATCTATCTATCTATCTATCTATCTATTTATCTATCTATCTATCTATCTATCTATATATGTATCTATCTATCCATCCATCCATCCATCCATCCATCCATCCATCCATCCATCCATCCATCCATCCATCTATCTATCTATCTATCTATCTATCTATCTATCTATTTATCTATCTATCTATCTATCTATCTATCTATCTATCTATCCATCCATCCATCCATCCATCTATCCATCCATCTATCTATCTATCTATCTATCTATCTATCTATCTATCTATCTATCTATCTATCTATCTATCTGTATTTATATTTGAAATTTTACTTAAGAATTTCTACTATATTCAAAATTTAAATAAGTATGAGATTTAACGTTAATAAATAGTCTGTAAACTTACTGAAGCACATCTAGTCTCTATACGTCCATTATCTTTATGTTTTATCATACAGTTTTCTCCTGTCCCACATGTTTGAACGCCATGACAGTTGTTGTTTAGAACATCATAACAATTAACGCAGTTAAGATCTAAAAGTAATAAATAACAAACAAATAGTTTAACAAATGGCTTATTCAATCAAATGATGAAATGGGATCCAACTACATTCAATCAAATCAATACAGTTAAATTTTAATCACTTTAATGTCAATATCTAGAATACCCCGTATACCTTGAAGTAATCTGTCGGTCCCGACCAATTTCCTATAATATCCTATGTAAATAAACTTCTGTGGCTTGTTCTTACCTTTTATTTTTATTTTTCCTACCAACATTTCTTTAAATCTCCAAATGAAAACAGAAATACATTCTAACATACTTTTGTGCGTTATGAAAACTCTATCGCAACTTTTTGGAGCATCTTAAATGATAGTACAAACTCATTCGCCAAAGAAAGTGATTTATCAATATGTTAAATTCTAATTTGCTGAACACAAATTAATCTGTTTATTCCTAGTATTGAGTTTTGTATATGTGTACTAAATGGCAAAACATCCAGTAATTTCATTCCTCAAAAAATACAAAACAAGTACAAAAGCAGTTGAATACAGGAATTCTGGTATATGACGTAAATATTGATCTCAGACTGTCCTTGATAAAGTCCTTACATGCTTCCTTATCCGGTGGAAGATTTACAAAGACAAACAACTCCAACTTAATCTGTATGGAGAAGATAAATTTATGGCGGCGCACTTTCATACTTGTGTTAATTGAAGTACAATAAGTCAGTCATCATAAACAATACAAACATATCTATAAGTAGAATTATTGATCAATATCACCTTGGACAAAATGCTGTAAAGTGTAAGCCACACAGTTTAAATCCATGCAACATTTTGTCGGTTCCGCGCTTTGCTGTTGAATTCCTTCTATTCTTCTCTTTTCACATTCGGTTAACTGTAAAAATACATATAATTATCTAAAATAAATGTTTGTTATTAATTGAAATAAATGTCTGAAAAATTAATTAAACGTGGCTTAAATTATAAAATAATAAGATAATTAACATAGTAAAATAATAACATACTACAGTTCTTATATATAACTTCAGAGACTTGTGCATTTCCATTGCTAATTCGTAGTTCTACAGAGTTCAGAGGATAAAGATTTAATGTTAATCTCATTTAAAAGACTTAGAAATCATTGAGTTAATACACAGGCAATATTCATGAGTCGTAAAGAACCGGCGCGGGAAATCTATAAAAAAGTATAAACAATACAAAATTTAGCCGACTTTGCTAGATTAAATATTTGCAGTCACAAATGACAGTGATAGCGATAATTTCTTTTCATATACAGAAATACAAACATAAACTGAAAATGAAAATAAACTTGTTGCCAGTACATTTTTTAAAACAAATTCATATTTCCTTCACAACAGATAACGTGTTAAAATAAGTTTTTCTATCACAACAATTGCTGGCTGATGAAATACATAAGTATAAACAATACAAACATTTAGCTGATTTGCTAGATTAAAAATTTGTAGTCACAAAATTCGTTTTAAATTTCAAGTCAAATTTGGTTTCAAACAGATATTTGTGAAGACAAGGTTACAAGAAATTACTAGAATGTTGTTTTCTTGTATTAAAATTTTTATGGCCATCATCACAATATTTTTAAAAGTATAGAGACATTATATCCAAACTAATTCGGATATATTTGACTTACCATAGTTCTATGTTTTTTTCATTCTAAAATTTGAATTTCCACGTGGCGTGTGTAGCTAGCTAGACAAGAGGTGTTTAACCTTCCGGAGCACCCGACCTAACTCCCTTGATGGAGATTCACGTGTATAACTGAATTGGTCAGTTTTTAAAGTTTTTACTTTTTAAGGTGGGAGGTTGTACTTTGGACATGTTTGTGTTATTTTATTTATTTGTTATATGTGGACTCATATTAAGGGCGAAACCAAAAGTAGACTAAATGCACGAATGAATGGTCACCAGTTTGAAATAAATAATCATGGTAACCAACATATTTACCAAATCAACCGGACCATTCCGTGCTGTCTTTGAAGGTTAGAATTTTGGAAAAATATACCACCACACTAATAGTCCTATTTAAGTACACCATTCCGATTACAACGGGAGAACTATTGGATCAGAGAACTAGGCACTGCATCACCATATGGATGCAATGATAAAATTGATAGAGAAGGAAACCTTTCTAGCCCAGGTTGTGAGAATGTTAATGTTTTACACCTGTTCAACAGAACTACACATAACAAAAGAAGTCATGGACATCGAAGTTACAATAAACCCAATATCCATGATGTTAGTTTTTCTAATCTTTTACCATTCATTCAGAAACCTCTCGGATTACACCATACAAATCGAATCAAACTGTACTCTTTACCGCTTTCCCGTCTAAATCAGTAACAAGAAGAATGCATATATAAAACTACTACAGATTATAATACACCAGAGTTTAAACTTAACGCTATCAACATGGATATTGCATTTAAAAGGTTATTTAAACCTGCTCAGGAAAACAATATACAGGAAGACAACCGTCGCCAATATCTTAAATTATATTATGCAATCAAAGGCATAGATGCTATTAATATTTCTAATATACTACTTAACAAAGTAGTACAATCTAAAGTTCCTACTTATTTCAAATATAACTCGCCACCTCTTATTTCCTACTCCTACAATAAACCCATTGCATCCAAAATTTTCAACTATTAACAAACTTTGCAGTGCACTTTCATAACTTTACTCGACCTACCTGCTCTCGCTCAGCGTCCCCATATATTTATAAACAAGCTGGGCATGTAGTAACAGGTGATCTCAATATAATTGAGAATACTAAAGATGTCTTCTTTCAAAAGGTCCTAAATTCAGGGAGGCTCAGCCTTTTACTTGGGGACAGAATTTCAAAATTATTATGGATTCTGTTGAAGAGTTTGCTAGAGGTTTGGCTTAATTAGAAGACGTAGAGCTTGATACTTTATCCGACTGGATAAAGACAATTAGAAATTTTGTCAGGTCAAGGATTGGAGGGTCTTAAAGGGTCTTTGGGTACTAAACCTTTTTTAGTGCTTAGGGACCCTTAAATTTCGGCAATCCTTACTGACATACATAACAGGTATGTTGTTGTCCCGGCTGATAAAGCTTCTAACAACATTATTTCGTTTGTTAGAAATTCTAGGTTTAATGTCTTATTAAGGAGCTTGGTTTAGAAAGTATATCGGAAAATCCTACTTATACCAAAACTAATTTTAACAAAGATGAAGTTCTTTCCAATCAAAGGGGAGTTCTTCGGTCTTTTGGTATCATCAGGAAGAACTTGACCTGTCTTACTTGTATTGGATTCCAAAACTTCACACAAATCCATACAAGGAGAGATATATATCAGGTTCCTCTAAATGTACTTCTAAATCATTATCAGCAATTCTAAAACAAATTTTGACTGTCGTCAAAGAAGACCTTCAGACTTATTCAAAGTCTTTTCTACATCTGGCATCAACCAAATGTGGATTCTAAAAAATTCTAAAGACCTACTTGACCATTTTGTTTCTAATACTCTATCTTCCTGTAATACCCCTGCTTCTCCTGCGTATGGTGTATATGTTTCACAGTTAATACGGTATGGTAGAACTTGGTCCCACTATGGGGACTTTCTGCAAGAAAGCAAATTACTTACAATTAAATTGTTGACACAAGGATATTGCAAGCCTAGGCTAATCAGGGCTCTTAAAAGCTAGCTACACCCATCACGTGCAAAGTCACGTTTGAGAATGAAAGGAACAAGAACAATGGTAAGTCAAATATAACCAGTAAATGTTTGGATACAGTGACTCCATATCTATCAACAATATTGTGATGACGGCCATAAAATACAAAATTCGAATAGACTAAATATTTTTGAAAACTCTGCTTCATTGAAGGATGGTACATGTTTAGAACATTATCAACCTGTATGATTCTGAAGCATAACAAAAATATTTATAAAATTTTTATAAAAAAGTTCACATACATGAAACATTGATGTTTTACAAGATAACCGTATAATCTTAGAAGCTTTCTATCACACGAGCTTATAACGCTTTGTCTGAGAAAAATTATTACTGGCTACTCTAAAAACTTTTATGATACTATTCTCCATTTATTTCTGTTGGATTTGCTTTACAATTTTCCTGATCTTCTTAGCAATCATTTTTGAAACGTAGTGTATTATTGCAGTAAATAATTTCCATTTCTAAAGAAATGATCACAGGTAAAAAAGTCATCTGTTAATCAATTATGAAAAACATTTTCGTATGGTTATCTTATTGATCGAAATTTTTCTTGATTTTTAACTTAAATAAAATATCTATGCACCACTAGTTTGAAAGAAGTTATAAGGGGAGTCATTAGTACTTTAATCACACCAATCAAAGGCAAAACCGGCCAACAGTAAGATGGATAGTCGCATTATTTAATGCTGACTCGAGTTATCAATTGACAGAATCTAAATATGTGAATAAAAAGGTAAAATTATTGAGGTACACAAAATTATTTACCTGTTGGCATTTTGTTTCCAATCTTCCCGATATATAACGATGAAAGGCACACGCTTCTCCTACACCACATCGTGTGTGTCCTTTTGATTGACAGGTAACATTGAACACGTCCTGACAATTTTGACAGAACAGGGGTTCTTGTGTCGTTGAAGGGATTGGAGTAATTGTTGAAAGCAACGGAGTAGTTGCTGAAGTCGAGACTAAAAGAATAATATAATGATCATGAAATTTCTTATACGATTTCCGTTTAACGCTATTTGACAGTCAGAAATAAATTTTGTCTCTGTCAGTCACATCAAACTTAATCATAATAAAGGAGTAAAAGGTAGTGACAAATTACTGTTTATGTTTGTTTACAAGCGACTGAATGAAAATTCATCGTGATATATTACACATCATATTATTGTTATCAAACAGGTATTTTTATTAAAAATTTACTATTCCTGAGCGGGTACCGCTGCTGGTGGAATTAACTTCCCGACGGTATCCACAACACAGTAAGCAGAACTTTGTGCTCTTAGATAATGTACCTCGTGGCAAAATTTTAAGCCGTTTTAATTTTTTTAATTTATTTGAAACATTTGAAAGGTTTCTTCCTTCATGCAATGCATTCATTAGCTGGATTTGGATTCATATAATTTTGGAACATTTAACATTAATTTTCAACTATTTGGCTTATATTTTTATCTATCAAACTTTTCGGTCCCTAGTGTCACTAATGAGGAATGATTTTCCGAAATTTGCACATATGGCATATCAAAATTAAATCAACCCATCTTTGTACAAAAGATTCTTTTTATTATTCAGCAAAACATAATCTAAGATAAGAGACAGAGAGAAAGCAAAAGTGAAACCCTATTTTATATCAATTTAAATTGCTTTATTGCCACAAGATTTTTATAAGATCGGAAAAATGTACTTTTTACACTGTTTTTGAAAAGTCTTGAATGTCAAAAGATTGGTGTAAATATATAACACAGATAACAGTTAAATTTTGGTGTGCCAGATGTGCATATTTCGGAAATTCATTCCTCATCAGTGACACTAAGACCAAAAAGTTTGGTAGATAAGAACATTAGCCAAACAGTTGGGAAGTAATGAATCTAAAGTACCAAAATTATATAAATCCAAATACAGCTAAGGAATGATTTGCATGAGGGAACAAACCTTAGTTTTAAATAACTTTCAAAATGTAAGGCGGCTAAAACTTTTGCTAAATGGTACATTTTCTGACAGAACAAAGTACTGCCTACTGAGTTATGGATACCTTCGGAGTAAGTAAATAAATAACAATATTGATGTAATATCTGTTTTCTACAACGAGTGTTATAGCATATCCAACCGTAGTTGAAAATGTTTGGAAAAAGAACAGAAAGAAGAGGTCTTTGCCAGAATTTATTTAATTTGTGAATAATTTTGTTTGTTATATGATAGTCTTTTATCATTTTTGTGACATTAACAAAAACTATGATCAAGGGACTACGTGTTACAAAAGTGATCTATGTCAAACTTACCTTCAGCATGCAATGCATGACTGTCTAAAATGCCGTGTACACATTGATCTGTTTGGCGGCAGCAGCCATGAATTGGAACTGTTTTATGTAAATCACACCTGTTATAATGACAATGCTGAAAAGATAGGTAAATATTAGGAAACTGAATACAACATACAAAACAACAATGACCTTTTTGCTTTAGTTTCACGTATAAAGGTTGTGATATTTATTAATATTAACCATGTAGATGTAATATTTTGTTTTTTATAACCGACCGTAGAAAAAAATTCAACTGCAATTACAATCTTACGTTTGGATTATCTGATAAGCAATAGATTAAGTAATTGCGTTTCTGGTCATGTTATTAGTCAATATTACATGATACATTGGAAATTTAAAACAAAATAGAAACGTATATTTCTCTTTTTTCGGTGTCAGTATTAAACATGTGGAAAAAACGTGCATTACTATACATATAAAACGACAAAGTTATATTTCACAAATTTTCTATAAAGTTGTCAGAATGTCTTATAAATATTTTCATTATGTCTCATTACGTCTTATTGTAAAACGTATAACAACTTATTTAAATACATTTTCTTTTTTAAAAGTTAATCATAGTAACTATTTAAACAATATCTTAACCAATAGATTGCATTGGGCGCGCTATCGGTTATTTAGGTGTTTTCCGAAGGTTTCAATCAAATTTTGTGAATAGTTAGCTATGTAACAAAAATGCATCTCGAATTCTTTGATTTTGTAACAAAATAAACACTTAATTTGAGTTTGTAATAAAACAAAATTATCCCAGACTATATCGATTATGTTATTTATATATAAACCGCAAATAGTATCTTGCAGTGATAATGCCTTGAAATAAAGACTGAAATGTGGCAAACTCTAAGTTGAAAGAAAAATATTTTGCCATTCCATAACTAGGCAAAACGTGGTTGTCAATGTTTTTGGTGTAGAACAAAATGTTTGACCTAAATATATCGCCTTTTCTTTTTTTTTCTATTATCTAAGCCCGTTTCTATATATATATATATATATATATATATATATATATATATATATATATATATATATATATATATATATATATATATATATATATTATTCGGTATATCCCACTGAATTGTTGGTACAATATTTTTCTATAACGCACCCCGCCTGCGCACATGTAGCCAGTGTGAATTTCGATTTCTTTATTGATAACTAGTGTGGGCCATATTAAAGTGAAAAAATATATGAAAACGATAAAAAAGATGTTGTGATGATGAATAATATTATTTTTATGATAAGATGTATATATATGTTCTGTTTCGTCGCGAAGGTTCACATTCTGCTGTAAGTGAAACGTTATTTGTTATTATTGTATGCTTGTATTCATCGTATTTTTTCGCTCGTTAATAATATGCAATTGCTTGACTGAAGTCGAGATTGGGAAGTTTCCAGCTCGTATTCAGGTTTTTTCATCTCAAACGAGATCGGTCGCAATTTCCATATCTGTTATGAGTAAAACGTCATTTCTATTGTTGCGTGTCTTGTATTCATCCGCTAGCAAAATCATGCATCGAAATTAGTAGGGATTCCAATATTTTTTTCGTAATTGTAGGCGAGAAAAATAACCAGATACTCGACTAAGGCCGAGATGGGGAAATTCCGACCTCGTGTTCAGATCTCAACATAAAACTCGTAATAGATCGATTCTTTATATATATATATATATATATATATATATATATATATATATATATATATATATATATATATATATATATATATATATATATATATATATATATATATATATATATGTATCTATAAATTTATTGGGTCCGATAAAGTTTACAACGCAAATATCATAGATACTTAACACTTAGCAATCATTACTTATAAATCAACACCCCTTAATCAAGTACATTTTCTAATTTTACATGTAGGTAACGTGATCGAAAGTCGGACACATATATTATGTCGGACATTTTTTTACAATTTATCGGCACTACAAAGCGATTCAGCGACTAAAAGGGACATCATTCCCAATTATATACCATACAATGTAAGAAGAGTTGTCTTTCTTAAACCAATAAAGAGTTCCGGTCTCTCCGATTCTGACCTTGAAAAAAAATAGTTGTACGGCGGATAATACTAGATTGTTAAGTTAATATCTGTATAAAACATTGTATTTGTAAAAGTGTTAAATTTATTTGAATCAATATATATTTAATTATTAATGTTATTAGTTTATTAATATATTTGTTTGAGTGTTTTAAAGGGTACCTGTAACCAAAATGTTTTTATCACAATTGTTTTATATATTATTTAAATATAACAATATTGACAACCGCATCAATTGGTGACAAAATAAAAAAGTTACAGCGGTTTGAAATCCACATTTTATAACTTTCTCTTTACCGCAAAGTGAAACACCTCGTTTTGAGTTATAAACGTGTGACGTCATTGCAATATTAGAAGCAGTATCTAACATAATAGACAGAAGTAACAATGAGGATATATTGTCGTATGTAGAAGAAAGTAACGACTCTGACATATACCTATTTATGTAAAATAGTTCGTCATTATCTGGGGAAACAGAAGACAATGTTATAAGTGATGAATTTGGAGTATAACCGTTATTTATTCGAACCAGAAACGGACGAATCTGATGAAAATTTGAGTTGAGTCCCGACATATTCGAGAATTGTGACTGCATTTGGTTGCATAGCTGTTGAAAATACGTGACGAGTGTTAACTAGTCAATAACTCGAAAATTAATATCTTTGACTTTTTTAAAATAAATTATTTTATTAAGTCGAAATGGACAGACTCAAGAATTACGATTAGATGCATAGCTATAACAAAAAAAAATTGCGGTTAGTTTTAACTTGTAAAATACACGAAAAATTAATTTTATTGTCGACATTTTAAAATGAAAAAAGTATCAAGCCTGACTGTACAGACTACCGGATAAATATTATGGAACTTACTGTCGTGTCATGTGCTGATTTAATAAAAATCAATACATAAAAATCCTATCTTTTGTGCAACGTTTATTGACAGTTGGAATCAAATGACCGTGATGTAGAAAACTGTTTAAGTAGACTGGCGGCATTATATTTCCTTGAAAATTGGAAGATTTTCACACAAAAGTTGTAAAAAAAGAAAGAAAAAAAAAAGATTATCCATCTCAAATTATTTTACACGAAATATATGATGATTGTTTAAAATGAAATGGCACGGATTTAAGAATGAGGCCACATTTATAAATCGAGATTGTAATAATATTAATAATAATAATTATTTTATGGATTGGTATATATAGAATAAAGAATTTAAAATTATCACAGCTAAATGTATGCCAAAAGAAAAGAGAAAACTAAAATCTTTTAAAATCAATTGGTGTAAGTGATCAATAAACATTTTTTAAATAGACTATTCTGGTCGTAAATTTTTAATTTTCAATTTTGCCTGAAAGTAATATTTTATTATTATTATTATTATTATTATTATTATTATTATTATTATTATTATTATTATTATTATTATTATTATTATTATCGACATGACAACTAATGAAAAATTTCTTTCTCTTACTTTTTAAATTTTAAAAAGAAATATCTATTTTTCCGGAGTGAAATCTTTATCCTGTATATGACAAATAACGTTTACCAAATAAAATTAGTTTACTTTACTCGAACTGTTAATATTCTATTGCATATTACCGGTCTTAAGATAACTTTATCAGCCTGCAAATCAATTTTGCAAATCATAAGTGACATCCTGTTAATTACAGGTGTGGTTCTGAATCTAAGGAATGTGTCTAATAAACAAAAAGATAAATAATAATCTTAATTATCGGTACATGTCAAACGGATGTTAATTCCACTTCATTAAATAGTTTTCCCGTAAAATAATTATAGAAAAGTAAACTACGAGTTCATATTTGACTTATTTTAGTAGTTGGTAAATAATATTCTGTGGAAGTATGTTACTGGTATGACGTGACAACACGGGAGCCTCGATATCGACCTTTTTGATTTGGATTTCTAGAGATGTATTAGAAAATCAAAGATATCTACCTTATTATGGAATGGAATTTTATGGAATTGTCGCTAGTCATTTTTAAGTATGACGAATAAAATATGTCAAAACTGAAAATCGTTACAGGTACCTTTTAAGATGTCTTATGCTTAAAATATGTTTTTAAAGAATTTCATAACAGATCCATAAATTTAAAGCAGCGTGATAATAGAAGAATTAAAACACTGAATGTTTAAATATAATAAATGTGCACCTATATATGCAGACATCGCAAACAGTTAACATGAGCACTTGTAGTAACCACTAACTGTATAAAGGCCATTTCCAGCTAAAGATATTTGATTCCATTTTCTTCTCTTATTTCATAATATATATTAATCCATATCAAGACGTCAATTTACTGGAAATACTTTAAATTTTTACAAGCTTGATTGCAAACCGTATTAAACTTTTGGCATGTAAAATGTTGTCTTCTTTCGACAAATGCCCGATTTTAGTACGTACATTAACTATCTAAATATGCATATATATATAAAACTTGAGGATTGAAATAGCCGATTAGAATACTAACCGGTGTGGCAGTACTCGGATATAAACTCATATGTCAGTAAGAAGTTTTGTTTGACATTTATGTTTAATAACTTGACATTTTTCGGTAATTTATATTCTAATATTTCCAATGAAACACAAACTTTCCAACTCATTCACTACATATTAATATAAGTACTACTTCTTTTATTTGTTAAAAATCATTTTAATGTGTAAAGGCTTAAAAACAACAATATAATAAAGCACGTTGATTAGTCGAGGGGGAATTTCCTTATAAGGACATACTTACTAGGAAACAGACTTATTCATAATAAAAAATTCTTACTGCTATTATTTGCGTTCAAGGGTGGGAGGTGGATGTCAACCAAAGCCTTGTATATACTTGATTCTTATATTTTATATTACTTACAGAAATGCACTGCCCTGTTAACATAATACCATGCTTTGGTAATATATGGCAAACCTGTAGATAAACAAAACGCATTTAATTTGTTTTTGTTTTACATATAATTAAGACCCTGTAGTAATTACATGCAGATATAACTGTTATGCTATGATCACTTGAAAATCAAATTGCCCACTAAAATAAAAAAACAAACCATGTGTTCATGCTGAGAGTATTCCAAAACATAATGGTATTTGGGCCATTGTTGGTTCAGTGTTCACTATTTCGTTTGCCAAACATTGCAAAGTATCGCTCTCTAAATGTTCTTAGTGGACCAAAGCTTGTCCAACTTGATGAACTACTTGAGACAATCGTTGGCAAATATAATGTTACGAATGGTTCCATTGATGGTTCTTCGTTTAGTTGGTATTTATAACAAAATGTTGTTTCTTCTTAAGCTTATGTTGACATTGGGATAATGAATACATTAACATTTAGTTAGAAGCACAATTTTATTAGATTCAATGATACTATCTTTTTTGAACTGTTAAAAAACAAGGCAAATTAAACCCACAAATCCGATTTTTGTTTCATACATGATTTTTCTGCTGCTTCTGTCAACTTTTTTGGCTTATGTGTTTTATTTATCACTCTTTCGGCACCTAGTGTCAATGATGAGAAATGTTATTTCAAAAAGTGCACCAATGGATATAAAATTTAAACAGCTATTTTCTTAAATTTTACTATCTTGAGGGGAAACCGCTTATCTGAATTTATTTATGTGGTTTTTTGATAATAATAATAAAATCAATAAACATAGACATATTAAATACTCAGTATATAAAAATCATATAATTGTAAATAACTAGACTAACACAGAATGAGGATATACTATTTTCCACTTTGACAATGTTGGTGTTTCAACACTGGCCTAAAATGGATTTGCAACGTTGGACTAATTTTTACATTAATGCTGTTAATCTTACAGTGAACTGCAACATTAGACAATGTGGTAAATTCAACGTTGGAAGCATGTTGTTAACCCATCGTCAACGGTCAAAGTATCCAAACTTATACTGGATATTTTTGACTTCTCATAGTTCAATGTTCCTTTCATTCTGAAATTAATATTGCAAGTAACGTGTAAAGCTAAATAGACAGGAGCAGGAGGTGCTTACTCTTCTGGGGTACTTGGTAAAAGTTCACGTGTATGACTAATTTGTCCAATTTTAAATGTTTTTCCTTTTTGAGGGGATTCTGATTTAGATTTGAAAAAAAAACTATTATTACTTTACATTATAGAAATGGATACGAAATTTAAACAAAAATCCTTACCGGTTTATGACTGTCACAAAAGACACCAAAGCAATTGACGTGCGTCTCGGGAACGTGAATAAATCCAAACGCACCTAAAACTAATAAAATGCAAAAACATATTTTTCTACCGTATCAAGATGAATGATTGATATTCAAATTACCAATACTAGTATCAGCGGGTTGGATTTGATATAACAACAATACTTACACTAGTTTACATGTAGTAAGGGGATAAATATATAACACATCTTTACTTTTATTCATCATAAAACTAAGATAAAGATTTAACCAAACTTACGCCCATTTACATCGACTAAGAAATTGAAAATTAAAAAAACATTTACTTGTAAATCGTTTAGTTAGATGTGGTTTTTTGTTTAAAAATCTATTGGAGAAATACTTAGCCACACCATGACTAGTATACATTGGGTTAGAGGATAAAAATTAGAGCATTATCACTGGTATATCGGGTTGGAGGATAAATATGTAACCTCACTATCACTAATATACATCGGACTGGAGGATAAATATTAAAAAAAACACCATCACTTATATACTTTCGGTTGAAAAACCAAAATTTTACAACAAAATATCCGTTAACATCTGATTAAATGCTTTATATTTAGTCACATGTTTTCTGTTCTACTTGGATTCGCTAGTCATTATTCAAATTCTATTTGTTCTAAATAATTTAGAAACTATTTTAAAATATAGGACAAGTTCAAATGCTTATCTGGCGTCTCGATGTCAATGACTGTTTTGGATTCCATAATATTTGAAATTCCACTTAGTTTTCACACGTAATACCTAATTTTGTTTTGTAGATGTGGTCGAAATAAGAGTACTATAGGGATGGGAAAGAAGGGAGCGCAGTGTGACTGTTGAAAGTTACCCATTTACCTCTGTGATTGGTTTCAGTATTTGCGTAAATTTATCTACCATTGTTTGTGTAAAATAAGTGGAATGATAAGGGCCTTGGACAGTTAAAATGTAACCCCAGCACGGGATATTCAGTCCACTTCCATTCAAAGTCGGGAGTTTTGGCTCAAATTTGTATTTGTTATTTCATGTCATTTTAAGTGTTTCTATAGTTAACACGAATTGTTCTATGTCATTGGTTGTATTTTCTGTTTACAAGTGCTGATAAATTAATCAGTTACAATTTTTGTAAAATGAAATATACAAATTTATTAACTAAGGCTGATTAACGTTTTTCTGGTATTAAAGGAGCTGAGAGTACGACATATAATATGAATAAATTCACTTACAATGTAGCAAAAGCCAGATTAATGTTAAAAAAAAATTATCAACTTTTATCTGCATAAATTAATTTATTTTCTAGTATTCTGGAGTTAATTTGCCAATGTAAACAACACAGTGTTTATCGCAACTGTTTTCCTATGTTTATCGAGTTTTCCAAATTTTCTGAAATAAATGTTACATTGATTAACAAACAGAACAACCACTATATGATGTGTAAAGGCCTAAAAAATTCGGCATCGTATGCTGATGAGAAAAGATTTTCAGAAATTTGCATACACAAATTTAACAGTAGTTTTAGTAGTTTTGTTATCTATGTTTATAAACAAATGAAGTGTATAGTTACATCTTAACTTGTTATATCGTTTTATACACAACTATAATAAATATATATAATAAATATAAGCCTCACCATTTAACATGAAAATAAAAATTTCGATCCCAGTAATGATATTCATTTTAACTTGACTAGATTACGTGAAACTAACTTAGATTTAATACTGAGCTCAGTTTTTCGTTATCTTTTAAATATATGATTATTGTCTAGAATTTATAAAAGGTCAGATTCTCGACAGGTGAACAAAATGAACCCGAAATTACGTAATGAAATTTATATGTGGTTGAAATCAAACAACGAAAATGTCGCCAGGTAATATAAAAGGCATATATAGTGAAGGCAATATAAACACAAAAATACAGGATTGTCATTTGAACCACACCAGTGTTCACCATTTTATGTTTGGAGTCAGTGTCCATCCAAAGTCAGAAAACTTATAGTTTATGCTCCAGTAGTGTATTTTAAATCGATTTCTTCTTGTTATTTTTTTGATGTTCACAGTTGTAAAAGCATTTGCTAAAAAATATACATGACATTTCGTATTCTGTAAAATCGGTAGTTCTTTCGTGTAATTTTGATTTGAAAAGTGACAGTTCAGAAATTGATTTGTAACTAATGAAATAATCTAGCTACATCCTTACAAATATAAATTTCAATTTACGTTAAAAACAAATATCAATAAAAATTTATAAAACATCAAATTAAATGGGGCATTGAGTTTTAAATAATATAAAATTTAAATTTTAAAATGAAATTAAAACGAAATTTTTCGATTTCACATTCTATGAATAAAATATTTTCAAATGATTTTTAAAATGCAGCACCAGTTATTAAAATAAAAATAAAGTAAAAATTCTAAAAACTTTAGGAGTTATACCATCATGCTATGAAAATAATGTTAAGTGAAAAGAAGTATTTACCCTTGAATAATAATAAAGATAAAAATAATAATAATAATAATAATGATAATAATATAATAATAATAATAATAAAACATTGACAAAAATATAGCATCTTCACTGTCGTTTAATTGATTTCCAAAAGAGACTCTTCATGTATGGTAGTCATTTAGGGGACTTTTCCTTTTATTTGATATTAAAATACAATATATCAATATAATATATCATTTCTGTAAAAATATTTTATTTTATATACCTTAGGGTGAAAGTTAATACCCTAACTCACCGATTCTGATTTCCTATTCCTACTATAAATCCATTCATCCAAAATTTTCAACTATAATTTACATTAGAAGTGTATAAACTTTCATAACTTTACTCCACCTAACTGCTCTTGCTCAGATTCCCAATATATTTATAAACCAGATGGGCATACAGAAACTGATGATCTCAATATTATTGTGATAACTTAATTAAAGATGTCTTCCTTTAATAGGTCCTAAATACAGAGAGACTCATCCTTTTACTTGTGGACAAAACAGATACGTTTTGTTCCAGTTAATTAAGCTTTCAACATTTTATTTGTCATTTGTAAGAGATTCTACATTGAATGTCTTATTCAGAAGCTTGGTTAGAATAGTATTTCAGGGAACCCTACTTATTCCAAAACTAATTTTACAAAAGATGAAGATCAGTCCAATTCATGTGGAAGTTTCTAAGTCTTTCAGTATTAACACAAGACCAACCCCCTCCTTTAAGGATCTTAAAATATCCTTAAATGTGTCCTTAAAGATACTTAAAGGGGCCTTAAAGCCCCCTTAAAGCCATTCCATCTTTAGGGATCTTTAATGGACCTTAAAGGACTCTTAAAGGACATGTATAAGGATCTTTAAAGTAGGCTTTAAGGATCCTTAATAGAACTGAAATTTTAAGGATCTTTAAGGAGGCTTTAAGGTTCCTTAATGATGTTTCATAAAAACTCAATTTTTTTTTAATTAATAATGGAACGATGGCTATAACATTCATTCAGTTGAAAAAGTATGATTTTTTTAGTATATTTTGAATTTTTATAGTTTATACGACATAGCAGACAAAGATAACACCTGTCTGAATTCTAGTTTCTACATTAAGTTTTTGTAGAGGAGCAGTATGTAGTTTCCTAATAATACTTGTTACTTAATTCATAACTGAATTAGATAACAAATGTGCAGTTTTCACAGTACAGGTAAACAACCCGTGTTTTAATCAGCACATTTTAGTGTCTTTGAATTGACATATATGGAACTGACACATGATGATATCGGATTTCGAATAATTTCAATTCCTAATGAAAAAGAGTTGGTAAAGTAAATATTTAAAACAAAATAAGAACATTAGGGAAAAGGTCATTCTTTTCAAACATGAACAAGTTACGATGTGAACATATTGAAGTAAGAAACCAGTCACAGAAGATAACCATTAACTGACATATTTTACCCAGTTGGATGTGAATGTCTGCAGTCAGGATGGAGTGCAGTGGAATAACGGCGACAACCTTCTCTCTCTCTCTCTCTCTCTCTCTCTCTCTCTCTCTCTCTCTCTCTCTCTCTCTCTCTCTCGCACTCAGCATATTCAGTCTGCACTCCCTCTCTTTAAAATTTTCAGTTTCCGCTGATCTTCCTGTATCTCTTTCTCTCTTTCCCTCAATGTATTCAGTTCCCGATCTCGATCTCTCTCTCTCTCTCTCTCTCTCTCTCTCTCTCGCTGAAAGACAAGTGGATACTCTCTATCCCTCTCTTAAATATTCAGTTTCCGCTAACCCCCTCTCTCTCTTTCTCTCTCTCAGCATATTCAGTTCCTTATATCTCTTTCTTTAAAATATTTAGTTTCCGCTGATGCCCCTTATCTGTCTCTCCCTCAATGTAATCAGTTCTCTCTCTCTCTCTCTCTCTCTCTCTCTCTCTCTCTCTCTCTCTCTCTCTCTCTCTCTCTCTCTCTCTCTCTCTCTCTCTTGTACATTAAATTCTTGACTTGCCCGTAAATGAATTTAAAAAAAAAAAACAGCTCTCCCCCTCTTTATAGTCAATTACTGACTATTATCTTATTCTGTATTTAATTCGCAACTTGATGGTGAAAAATACAAAAATAGGTAATCCCTCCACACACACACACACACACACACACACACACACACACCAGGTATTTTCTGAATGATGTTATTTGTACCTTAATAAATTATGTGTACTGCAGATTCCAGAAAAAAAAATTACTGTTAATTTTTTTTGGTTGAAAAATAGACTCGGAAAAACCATATTTATTTATTTATTTATTTATTTATTTATTTATTTATTTATTTATTGATTTATTTATTTATTTATTTATTTATTCAATTAAATTAATTAATTAATTCATTCATTATTTAATTTAATTTAATTTAATTTAATTTAATTTAATTTAATTTTATTATTCATTAATTAATTAATTTATTAATCAATTTATTTTTGACATTATGGCCAATTATTTTATTAAAAAGCTGTTTGTATAGTTAACATACTGCTTCTTCTGTATCAATTACATCTAAATAATAATAATTTTCAAGTAAAATGAGTTAGAACGAACAGATGTCATCAACATTAATTAATTAAGTGATTAATACACTTGTTCATCAAACACCATCTTGCTGATTGATGTTTAGAGATACTAGTATATTATAGGTAATTTTTGGAATGCATTCCTATCAACACATATTTTATCTAATGCAATTACAATTTTTTATATAGATGAAAAAGATGACTGCAGAAAATTATATATGAAATTTTTAATTTGATCCTTTTGTTGTAAGAGATATTTTAAAAGAAATATAAGAAAATTTTTCACAAATAAATGAAAAATGTCCCATTTGCTTTCTTTCAGTCACGTGATCTCATTTGCATATTGTTAGGTACATATTTTATAAATATCAACAACAGTATCATCTCTTCTATAGCTACATAGGTAAGGTGATGGACTCCTAACTTGAGGGACCAGGGTTTTAAAGATCTTTAAAATTTCAGTTCCATTAAGGATCTCTAAGGAGTCCTTAACGACTCCTTAAAGGCATATTCAAGGATCCTTAAAGCCCCCTTAAAGGTCTTTAAAGAGACATTTAAAGTAGATTTAAGGAGGCTTTAAGGATTCTTAAAGATGCCTTTTCATCATGTGTAATTAATTAACAGGAAAAATCTGACCTTCCTTACTCATATTGGAAATCATTATCAGTGATACTAACACAAATTTTGACAAATTATGCTTTTTGACTTATTCGGAAAATAACTTATTCTATATCTGACAAGAACTATTTTAAAATCTTGTTTCTAATACGTTGTCATCGGTATAAAAGTATAAAAAAAACATTTGATTACTCTACACTTTATACCACTCGTCCTTATTTTAAATTGATAGAATGCCTAGAGCAAATCATTTACTTGTCATTCGTTAAAAAACAGTATAGGTTAAAAAAGGTATAATTATCTAATGCTTGACAAGGATTCTCGATATTTAAAAAAACACCATACAGACTGCAAATCAAAAATAAACTGATGATAACATTAACATAATGTCAGAGTTTTAAAAGACAACATATTTATTGTGATTGCGAATTATTTTCCACTAAGCAATCGGTATCCCAATAAAAACAATTCGTGCCTTATGTCAGCTAACGATAATGATACGTTCTGGTCTGCTTGAATTTATTTTAAATTTTGTGTTTTTTATTGATCTTAAAAGTATTGCGATAGAACTAACTTGACAATAATTATTAACAAGATATGTAACTTAGAACAAAAAGCGCACAACATCACAAGGTCCTCTAATGTAACTCTGACAAACGTTCTAGATATACCTAGGAAGCCATAAATGTTTTAATGTTGTACTCGATGTTTTATCAGGTACAATATTTGATCTTTTTCATCACTTGTTTACTGGAGTTAAAGGCATTGATGAGCTTGAAAACTGGTAATAGATTTCGTTTTACATAAAACATAGTTGTTACCATGTATACACTATACACATATCTATGCTTTTATCTTCTCAAAGGACTGCTACATATGGCTTTAGAGACCATAAAGTACCACATTTCAATTTATGTTTTAAAATGTATTGGAAATTTTTTATTGTTGATCAATTATTATGATTTAGTTTAATAGATACAATACCTAAAACAGATAATCAATTTGAAATTTTTTTTTACTGTGAACAGTATAATAATTATTCTATTATTCTATTCTAACTTAATAGTATATTAAGGTAAGTGCCGACACCAAGGGAAGTAACTCTATTCAACAGGACAACAGAACCGAACAGTAATAATAATTATGAAAAAAATTAAAAATTTTCTCCGTCAAGTCTACAACTGTGATACCATTTTTTTGAAATATTGTACTGATTTAAATCATGTATTTTTGGAACTTTAGATTCATTAATTTTCAACTGTTT
Organism: Tegillarca granosa; assembly: GCA_029721355.1. Lineage (NCBI taxonomy): Eukaryota > Metazoa > Mollusca > Bivalvia > Arcoida > Arcidae > Tegillarca > Tegillarca granosa. Next base: position 31,236,920 of record CM056606.1, on the reverse strand, counting down.
CGCGTATGGTTTTTAATCTATCAAACTTTTCGTCCCCTAGTGTCGCTGATGAAAAATGATTTTCAGAAATGTACACATCTGGCACATCATAATTTAGCAGGTTTTTGTCATATATTTACTTTTAGTTTCATTCATTTTAATCATTTAGGATCGTATTTTTTTTTAATTTATCGTTTAGATTAGCAATGAACTGGCAATGCTAAACATTCTTTCACTATCTGTCCTATACACAGGATTTGATCTTTCCAAGAGTCTTTCATGAAAAATTTATATGGACTCTGAACATACCATTCAATAAATTGAAATTGCTTTTGTGAACAAATGAAGAAAAATAATATATTGTTCACCTCATATCCTACCGGCCAGCACTGGATGCACACACGGTGTAATTTGAACAAGGATAGTTGACAGCTTCACAGTTTCATCCACGGATTTATCTATCCAATTGAAAGACATGTTGAAAATGTCAAGAACTCTAGAGGGGTAGAACAGTTCTAACAAGAACTCAGAAGGCAGATACCCCCTCCCGAAAAATGAAAGTTTTATTAAAGGTAAAGGTGAAGTAGCGTATCTGCTGTCAGACGCTTTTCCCCATCTAGGCCTTTCATCCACAGATTCATCTATCCAACTAGAAGACATGTTGAAAGTTTCAAGAATCAGGACCAATTGTATTTTTAGCATGGTTGACATATTTCCAAAATTTCTGAAAAATTAATCCAAGAAGATCCCAGTTTTCTTTGATAAAAACGGGAATATTTGTGAATACAGAATGGATATATCATTTAATGTTGTTTAGGGTTAGTTGACCACCTTTTTTACAAAAATGGTCTTTTTAGTGAATTTTGAAATTTTCTGTATTGTTGCCAAAATGTTTGCTTCATTGAGAAAATTTAAATTGAATATATAAATACATGTATGTGCCATCATTGGAAACCATTACAAAAATCTTTAATTTATGAAACTACTATTTATCGATTCTATAAGAACTACTTTTTATGCATATTGATAAGTAGTGAACTAGGAACTAGGAACTCCTCGAGATATCATCATTTAGCCTAGGGAAATCAAAAACGTTAAGTTAGACGACTGAAAAAGAAATCACAATAGCCTACTTTGGAAATAAACGGACAACCCAATGACCTTATCCCGCTAGGCTTCTTTAAAAGTGGATATAATATACGCGTCTTTTCAAAAATATTGTGGTCTTTAAGTCTCCAGCAAATCTTGTGACCTTGACCTTTGAACCTCTATCTTGACCGCTAAATTAACGCTACAAAATGTTAAAGTTTATTAGATTATTTACCACTTTATTCAAATTTAGTAAGAATCTGTGACCTTCACTTTTGACCAATGACATTAATATAAGTACTAAAATGATTATTTATAAAGTATCCACAATATATGGATCCTGCTCTCGTTACACTGAACATATTTACCTGAAAACATAGAAGAGCTTGTAACCGAAAACATCCGAATTATAGAAGATGTGTTTAAAATCTGTAAAATATTGACTGGCGCGAGAAAAAGTACGAGATACGAAAACCATGGTAATGTCATCTGGACCTTCAAAAGGGTATATCGTAATTTTTAGCTTTTCAGACAAGTACTTAATCCTCCCATTCGCATAACTCTGATAATGTGTCAAAAGTAAATACTCTCGCCTCAAATTTAAGTCTTATGTCTGACCTGGCCGGGAATTGAACCAACATCAGAACCTCCACCCCGCCTCCAATATCTGCCTCTAAACCACCTAGGCATTATCTAATTGGAGTTGGGTTTGTGGTCTTAGGTGCCAGCTTGCTATCACAGTACCTTACATCTATAGAGTTCCGCCATTTGTTTAGTTTTTCTAACTGCTGTATGTCCATTTTTTCTATGAGTATTCCAGTTTCCTTTACAATTTCCCAATCTGATTACCTTCATACAGTGAAATTATCTGCACCAGGGTCCTAAATACTATCAATATAGCATGAATGCAAACTAGTTGAATGCAAGCTTCCAAAGTTCCTAATTTTTTCTCAGTGACAGCTGTAGTGAGAAAATGTTTCATTTGCATAATGATTACTGTAACATGTTAATATGCATTTCAAAGTCAATGCTGAGAATAGAAAAAAGCCAGTTCCTGTATTAACACAAAAAATTAAGAAAAACAATACATAATTTTTTATACATGTTTTGATAATTTCCACAACGAATGAACACTCAGTAATTTCAGTTTAATGAGAAATAAATATTTGTTTAAATAAATATTTGTATATTTTAATCACATCATGCAACATTTTCCAACAAAAAGAAAAAATGCATCTTCCATTCTTGCGCGTCAGAATTTATAACTATTTCTTAAAACCTTTTTAGCACTTATGCACTTGTTTTGTATACTAGTATATTCATATTGTATTTTTCTTTATAACACAAAATACTTTTATCATCATATATTTAAATGACCCCATATTTTCCTTCTTAAAAGTTTCTTCCCTGTTGTACAGTGAATTTTAAAACTCTTATTTTTGAGTGAATTTTTAAGGTTCCTTTTTTGGGTTAGTTTTCAACAGTCGAAATCATCACTTTTATTTTGTTTTATCTTGGTCCTTTTTTCTTATTTTGATCATACTTCAATGTAGTTTTTACTTTAAATGTTTTGAAGCATTGTTTATATACATAGAACAGGGTCATAAGTAAAGGTCATGGCCTTTTTAAGACATTCTTTCTTACTAAAAAAGATCTTTTGTTGAAAGATATTTAGCTACACTGTTTCAATTATATACTTATTTTGTTTAATACAACTCACTAAATGCCATAAAGTGATTTCAGTACTTTCAGTACTTTAATTAGCTCTTGGTCGCAAACCATAGTTGTGATAAGACCGGATGTGGGACGGTCAAAAGTAGTGCATAAAAAAACTCTTTAATAGACCCTGCTCAATCAAATTTTTTAATAGATATCACTGTGCAATTTTTTCAAGGTGAGAGCTTCTGAGGTTTGCAAAAAAGTTAGTCTGAGTTGGATGACCATCACACTATATTTACAGCACAAAGACTTATTACTGAAATATGGGTACATGAAACTAAATATTATGACCAAAACTGGACAATTTTGACTTTCATTTCATGACTGGGTATATGCCTTCTGAGCTCTTGTTAGAACTGTTTTACCCCTCTAGGGTTCTTGAAATTTTCACCAAATCTACTACTTGGATAGCTGAATACGTGACAGAAAGGCCTAGATGGAGAAAAGCGTCTGACGCCAGGTACGCTACTTCAACCTTAACCTTTATTCAAAATTTCATTTTTCGGGAGGGGGTATCTGCCTTCTGGGCTTTTGTTAGAACTGTTCTACCCCTCTAGGGTTCTTGAAATTTTTACCAAATCTTCTACTTGGATAGCTGAATCCGTGACAGAAAGGCCTAGATGGGGGAAAAGCGTATGACGCGTGATGTATAATATCTAGTTTTTACGTTTAAAACGCAGTCTTGTGGTCTTAATGTACAGGTGATTTTTATAAAAAGGTTTTTTTTTTTCTTGTGGGCATTATATTGATGTTATAATGTTGATCTTAGTGATAATGGATATTTTCTTTCTGTGCAAAAATATAGAATTGCGGGCTGGCGGTTTTTAAATAAATTGCGGGCTAGAATTGCGGGCTAGCTTCACACCAGTGATTATTTTTCAGTAGTAAATCATGAGTAGTACGCCTTTGATTAGATATAGAAGTTTTCAGAAGTAGCGGCCAGTAGCATTGACGAATAGTCAACAGTCAAGCAGCCATTTAAAATTAATCAGCAAGTCAACAGTAAAAATGTCGAAGTTTCTGTTTAGTGGTAATTTAAAACCTAAATTTCAAACATTAAAACATTTTGTTACTATATCAATAGACACATAAATACATATTGAAAACAAAATATCCCTCTCACTAAAATATGACATCTTATCTGATGAATTATTTCTTGTGTTTTAAAATCTATTTACAAGTTTGTAAACGTATTGCATGTTAAATCTTTACACTGTCTGAATAAAATGTGAATGATTGTGTTGCCATTTGACATATTTATATTTGAAAGCTATTGTGTTATATATCTGTACTTTATTAAAACAGTTGGCATTTGTATGTCACTCCAGTCTGGCATTTTATTTATTTAGTTGAAGCCTTACCTTGAGATCATACAATCTGTCTTGTGGTAAGTCGCTTTTTCCTTCCTTTCTTCTTTCTTTTTCTTTTTGTAGAACTTTTGTTAACATTTCAAATCATTGTATCTTTCCTTTAGCCTACTCAAAATGTCTAGGTAAAAGACTTATAAAACCAAAAATTAAAGGAATATGTTAAATGTTGTTTTACGTATTATAAAATTTAACTTGAAAGCTACACGTTCAGCAAACAGACAATTTTCTAATTTTTTATTGTTATCTAACAACAATCTATTGATAATCGAGAATAAGAGAGAGTACTTGTGATATTTGTGTATTAATGTTTCATTTTCTTTTTTCTAACAGCAAAGTAAAAACTTTGAAAACTGGCTAATTCGGGTAAACACGTAAAGTTCTACCTGGAAAGTGACGCCGATTGCTCCGGAAGAGAAAGCACCTTCTATCTAGCTAGCTACAACTGCCACACGCGAAAACAAAACTTTAAAAAAAAACTGAGACTAAAAGACACATGGAACTATTGGAAGTAAAATAAATCAGAGATAAGCGTCTTCATACTAATCAACAATATTGTGATGTCGGCCATATATATTTATTAACAATATTGTAATGTTGAAAATAAAAAAAAAACCCACTTTTTGAGGGCTTTTATAAACCTAGGATTGCAATAACACCGCGTCAGCATAAATATGAAAATATTTTAGTTATAAGTATTGCTACTTTTTTAAATACATTTAAAATTGAAAAGGATTCAAAGGTCAAAGTCAACCTTAGCAAACTATCAATTGTAATTATTTCGACTACCTTCACTGGTTATAGTTAAGTTTCCCTTTGCTTTTTAAGTTTTTAGGATAAGTTGAGCTGTTTATTAAGCTCTAGAGTCCACGTTTAAAACTTCTGACAGTGATGTTTGAAACTAACTTAAATAAAGGTGACTCTATTTGCGTCGGCGTTCACTTCAGCGTGCGCGTCAGTGTTATTCTAAGAATGCAGTGGTGTAAATGTGTTTTACTCCCCATTCAAGATTCTTTCACTTATATCGAGGCGGTCAGCTCTGGGATGGTGGAGGAAAACGGAATGCCTAGAGAAAACCACCAACCTTCTGCAAGCAAACTGACAAACTTTTTTACACATTCTGTCCCGAATGGGATACGAACCCAGGCGGTGGGAGGCACCATGATCTGTAAGTGCGCTCTTTAGACCACTCGGCCACCGAGGTTCCTGTTGTTCTAAGAAAAGTTCTAATTAAGAATAAAGATATAAATTGAATGAACCTAAAATGTATTGAAGTGAATTTTCTGCTTCATTCAAAAAAGCATTTTGTTTTAGTTAAAGAATGATTGATCGTTTAGCGTCAAAAGTGTTTTTGTTTGAAAAGTTTTATTATACGGTTTTAAGTTAAAGTTAGGGTTTATGATCTCTTTTTTCAGCATCAATAACTTTAATATAAACGTAATATATTTACTCTGTGTTTTGATAAAAATTATCCCAGCACTGTAAGACTTGAATTGCCAAGCGAAAGACAAATATTAGTCGTAAATATATAACAAATACCAGTTGAATTTTGATGTGCCAGATGTGCACATTTCGGAAATTCATTCCTCATCAGTGACACTAAGACCGAAAAGTTTGATAATAAAAAACATAAGCCAAACAGTTGGAAATAAATGAATCTAAAGTTCCAAAATCATATTAATCAAAATCCAGCTTAGGAATGCTTTGGATGAGGGAACAATGAAAACGTCTAGCCGTAGAAACGTGTGACGTTCTCTTTCAAAGTCACCTTATTTTCATGCTGTAAAAGGCGGGAGATTGTATACTTAAAACATCTTAATGATGATGATAGAATTTAAAATATTAGAATTTAACTATAAATTGAGATATGATAATTTTGGTGCTATAACTTAAAGACGTTTTTCTACATGCTTGAACAAATTTAGCACTTGTAGGATTATACTTTTAATTTCTTTATGTCAACAATTAACACACTGTTATTTTTGTTAAAACTTTTAACATCCATATGTACCGTTAATTCTTTAAACACTAGTATAAATAAATTACAGTATTAATAGCAATATGCTGTAGTAAAAGGTACCTTTTGAAAATTTCTATTTAAGCATTAAAATATTTAAAAATAATATTATTTAATATCAAGCATGTAGATGTTTCAACATTATTATTAATACTTGAATGATTTTGTCATGTCTGAGATTGGTAGTCAATTATTTGTACTAGAATTGCCGTTTTGATATTGTGATATATAAGTATATATTTACTGCCAGTGAAAAAAAATAATAAAGCAATCATTTTACTATCATTTAATTGATCTTATTTATTTTCTCACATTTAATGTAAATTCGAATTCGGATTTTTTTTATATAAATGCTTCCTGAAAGTTTTTGCTGCCGTTACTTTTGTTGGTATTTGATGGCACTAGTTTGGCTTTTAACTTCAATTAGTTTCCCAAGTTACTTGCGAATCTTGTCGTCGCCATGTTTCTTTACTGTAACCAAACGACACAGTGTAAGAGTTACTTCCCTTATGCTGCTAAATGTCGCATGAGTTTATGTACCCCGGCAGATTTACGAACATAGTTTCTTGTACCATTACAAGTTAACTAATCGCTATTCGAGAAGGGTGACAATACAATTTAAGAGTACGCTTCATTTGAGCAATGTTTATTTTTAAGAATTTAAGAAAAACGCAGATGATTCTTTATTCAATGAATATATTAAGGAGTAATTTTCTAAATCATGAAGGCTTTAGACAAAAAATAAAAATAAGTTTCGATCGTTAGGCAATGCCCTATTTCAAAACTTATTGTGTTTTGCGTTCAAATGTTACATTGTTAATGTCTATAGTATTGCATTATAAGCAAACGAATCTGAATATTATTCGTAAAAGTGCGTTAAATGGACTTATGTTTAAATTTATAATAGAGTCCTTCAAAGGCAAATTGGTGAAATCGTAATTGGGATAATTAATAAAATCGTGTGGTGAACATAAATTGTTAATTAATCAAGATATTAGATCCTGCAATTTGCAATCCTGCAGCATATATGTATATCTTTTAACAAATGTCAGCTTATTCGAGATTTGCTATTTTCTGATAACTATTGCTTGTTTCAATGTAATTTATATTATCACATTTGAAACCATTATTTATTCAGAATGGAACTTCCTATCATATTACTTTACACTTTGGCTTGTTGATCACAAATTCCGCCTTTGTTGTTACAAGAGATCTATCAGCAAACTATAAATATTCAAATGCTTTAAAAATCCAAATGTCCTTCTTAAAAACATAATTTAAAACTTAAATTTAAAGCACAAAATTATTGATAATCATTAAGGCGTGAAGAATTGTCTTGATACTACTATGGTATTTACTTATTTATTTTATTTTTAAATTTATTTAAAACTAAGGTCTGTTCCCTCTTGCAAAGCATTCCTTAGCTGGATTTGGATTTAAATAATTTTGGAACTTTAGATTCATTAATTTCCAAATGTTTGGCTTATGTGTTTTAATTATTAAACTTTTAGGTCTTAGTGTCACTGATGAGGAATGAATTTCCGAAATGTGCACATCGGGCACATCAAAATTTTAACTGGTATTGTTTAATATATTTAATAAACTTTTATAAATAATTGTATACCTAACGTTAAAAACAATTTTAGTATCAGTCGTTGCTTTGTTTAATATTTGTTTTTTCAGCCAAAACTGTTTTTATGTTTTTATATTAAAACCTTTTGTTGCACGCTTGAAATGGTTCAAACTTAACGCAGTTTTTAAAAATAAAGTATACAAATGAAATGTTTATAAAAGACTATAATGACCATTTTGCAGATAGCATTAACACCCACTATGGTTTCTTGTACATGTTAATTTTTTGTAAATATTCCTCATAAAATATGGAGGGGGAGAACGTTTCCCGCTTGGAGATTGAATCAGAGAAAATGTGACGTCGTCCCGATATATGGTTTTTATTCTGTATGAAGTCAGTTTGGAGATTTTCCTGAGTTTTCCATGCGTTTTTGAGGTATTTTTACGGTTCAAAAATGAAACAATTTTATATTATTATAGTCATGTGCTTGCCAAAACAATACGGTCTCAGAAATTTTATTTTGACATAAATCATGCCCCAGACTTATAAGTTGTAACAGGATATTTGAGATAGACAAAATAAACGAAAAAACATGCATTCTATCGGAAAAACAGCAAAAACACTTTTATCAAAATTAATGCCCCAGAAAAAAGTAACTGTAAGAGAAATAATTTCCTAGACAAAATGAATTATAACAGAATTAATGTCAAATTTGAAATGAATTGTAAAACATCATTGTAAAGACAAAACTATTTGTAAAAGAAATCATGTCCTAGACAAACACATTGGTAAACGAAAAATAATAAACATTTAAGAAACAAATGCATTTATAACTGAAAACATGGTAAAAGAATTAAAAACCATTTTTTTTTAAAAAAAAAATGCTAACCAATGCTTCAAATATGGGTTGTAAAATCACACAAATTCTTTAAAACTTCTGAATAGTAGAGAAAAATAATTATTTTATTTTCGTCCTTTTGGTCCCTTTCCAACATACAAATCTTTCGGTATCAAATGTTGATTACATAACGGTGTGGTACAGCAAAAATTGCATTTAAATACGTATGCATACGCTTGGTTGACGTTATAGCCAGTGCATTCCGATCTATCAGATGTTCCACTCCACCATTCTGATTCGCATTCTGCTTGTGTAGCGCATCTAAGAAAAATTATGTTTTTTAATACAATAGATAACAAATGCAACTCTAACAAGTCTACTAATGGAATAAGCAACAAAATATACGATGAAGCAATAAAAACAATGAAAAACTTGTCTAAACTCCTTGCAGGTATACTTTTTCTTCAAACTTTTGTTTGTCTTTAGAGTCATTTTGTTGCAGGGAAACATTTTGTTATGAAAATATTTGTTCCACAGAAAAACAAAATGTATTTGTTTTTGCCAATATGTTCTAGAGTATTTATGCAGTACCTCACAATTGAATAATTGTTGCGGGATAATTTCCGTTCTGTATTGCAAATAAACACGGTCTTTTTCGTTGATTTACTTATGGTCCCTTTTGATTTCTAATGCTGCCGTCATTATCTAAAATCGCAATTGTGCTACGAAAATTGCTAATACGGCGATAGACATTATTTACAATTTTGTGTGATATCATTTCTAAGTATGAACTTTGTGCATTTAATCTTTTTTTATATAAAACACTAATCATTCGATAAATCATTGCTATAATGTTTCATATATTCGTATCTAACTTCCAAAATTTATTATGAATGAGATCTTATGGTCAGAACAAAAGTTTTGGACCAAATGCAAAGAAGTGTACAGTTTAAAATGTCTTTAACAACAATTTATCATAACAACAACTTGCCAATATTGGTCTTTTTCAAATCACTTTTGCAATATATTGTACCTCTCCATTTGTCACTTGTGTGATATGTTTAATGGCAACTACAGTTTAGTATCAAATCATATCTTATTTGTTTATATCAGCCAGTGCTTAATTTAATATTACTTTTTCTTTTCACCCAAAACATTGATGTCATTATCACATAACTTTAGCATATCAAACACAGAAGCCTTTGAATTTTATATTGTTAATAGAATAATATAAATAGACAAAAGTAGATAAAAGTTTATGAATTGGTTTGAAACTTTTGTGAGGGAGTTTTTTCTTTCCTTTAATTGAATTTTTTAATGTATAATTCGAGAAGTTATTCAAAGTTTACATAGAAAAATAAATTAGAATTGTTCTTACTTTCTGTTCAACGTTCGTGTTCCATCTTTATTGTTTTGCATTTCATTGATACAGAACTGATGTTCAACAAGTGGACATTCCTCAGGGTGATAACGCTGTTCACATATAAACGTAGGACCGGAACATTTGAAACAGGAAACTAAACAAGTATATATAAAGATATTAATCAATTAATATGTGAAAAAAAAATTAAAAAAAAGATTTTTACTCTTTTGATAAAAAAAATTTTAAAAATATTTTAAAAAAATAATAACATAGAATTATGAAAAAAAGTAAAGATGAAATTTGTAATTCTGTAGATGATTTTGTTATAGTCAAAAAAAAAAAAAATTAAATTAAATAAAGCGTATTGTCAATTTTCATTTTCTTTCCATTAATATTCCTGCTTCTCCTGCGTATGGTGTATATGTGTCACAGTTAATAAGGTATTGTGGAGATTGTTTCTTCCACTATGGGGAGTTTCTACAACGAAGCAAGCTGCTTACAGTTAAATTGTTGGCACAATTATATTGCAAGCCTAGGCTAATCAAGGCCCTTAAAAGGTTTTTTGGCAGTCATCACAATATTGTTGATAAGTATGCAGTCACTGTATCCAAACTTATACTGAATACATTTGACTTATCATAGTTCCTTGTTCCTTTCATTCTTAATGTTGATTGCACGTGACGGGTGTAGCTAGCAAGACAGAAGGTGCTCACTCTTCCGGAACACCAGGTCTCACTTCCTTTATGGAAGTCCAAGTGTATTAATGTGTATTACTAAATTTGTCAGCTCTCCAAGTTTTTACTTTGTTTTTTTTGGGATTATGATTTGGAAAAGAATTTTAAAATATAATTTTTCTTTTATGGGGCTGTTATGATTACTTCACTCATAAAAAAATAAGTACAAAAGAAAAAGAGATTTCACAGTATTACTTCATGAAATGTTTCAGACATATCTGTAGTTTATGAATTGGAAAAAAATCAAGGCACTGTTTTTCACTTACAATACAGCTATCTGCAAGGTTGTGGCAGGAAAAATTTTGCAGTGACATGTGCTCTTTGAAGTTTATTGAGAATTCATAGTTAAAATTCGTACAACCCATCTCCTATAAATTAATTGTTCTTTATAATAAAAAATATAAATAATAGATTTTTATATTCTTATTGCCGCAACAATTGAATTGGTGAACATAGTAACAGTTTACTTACGATCAAAAATGCGATCAGGATATTATAGAATTTATATTATCATGTTTATTATCATAATATCATGTTTACTATATGACATCTCACTCTTTCACTTCGAAAACACGGACACTCCGATTACTCTAGGATATTAAAGAGGCCCCATGCACTTTTAGTTATCAACAAACTAATGTAAGACAAGAGTTTTAGACAACAACTTACCATTATCCTAATTTGCTCCCTCATTAGGAATTGATTTCATTGCGTTCAAATATATATATATATATATATATATATATATATATATATATATACTCACTTGGTTTAGTAGGCGTTTTTGTAGTTGGCGTTGTTGTCGCAATTTTTGTTGTTGTTGTTGGAGGTGGTGGTGTTGTTGGTGGTGGTGGTGTTGTTGAAGCAGTTGTTGGTGCTGAAGTAGTAGGAACATCTGGAGTCGTAGGTGCTATTGTTGAAGTAGTTACTGTTGTAAAGGGAGTCGTTGATGTTGTCAAAATTGTAGTTGATGTAGTAGACGGTGTCGAAGAAGCTTTTGTTGTTGTAGTTGTATGGACCTTTGTAACGAAACTTAAAGAAGTTTTAGTTCCGGAGGTAAAAGAACTTTGTGTTCCTGAAAATAATATGGGAGTCGCCGATATCTTCGATGGAGGATGTTGGTTTGTTGTTGAAGTTTTTTTTGAGGCAACAACTAAAGATGATGTGGTTGATTTTGGTTTTTGCGTTGTGCTGTTTGATTTTGTTGTGAAATCGTTTGTTTTAGACGTCATCGAAGCTTTTGTTGAAGTAATTGTAGCGTTTGCAATTAAAGCTGATTTAAAAACAATTAAACAAAACTTCTTTATTTTTTTTTAGATTAAACGTTGTATAATCGAATGCACATTGAATAGGAGAATCGAAAGGATATAAAAATTATTATAGTAGAAATGAATTACCACTAGTTATAATACTCTGTATTAATATATGATAAAATGATATAAAAGCAATGTCTCATAAAGAGCCCTTGAATGCTAGTTTAGAGATTGCCAGAGACAAAAAAACAAAAAAAACTACAAAGTGTTAATGCAAACAAAGAATTACCAAAGTAAAATAATTGTTGATAGAAATGCTAAAATACTGATTAATGAATTTTTCAGGAAGTTAAATAGGTATTTCAGCAAAAATAATAATAATAATTATGATTATATATTTACATTTAGCCTGTGCTATATTTGGTTATAATTGTGCCTTGTTTAGAGCATAACATAAATTTTCTCACATAAATTCCATAACTTGGATAACTAAACGATAATAAATAAATCGGATATATTATCTTGTTGCATTTTTCTAGATTCCTTTTTTAATGTTTTACCTTTTTTTAATTTGAGATTTGATTAACGTTGCCTTAACTTTTGGAAATTACAGGCTTTTTTAATTTCAAATTTATTTTTCATTTAAAACTATTTATACTTACAAATATACTCGGGGCAAAAATTGCACGTTTTAGCGCAATACTTAACTGCAGCTGTATGAGCTGTTACTTCAGTTATATTACATAAGTAAGGTTTGAATAAAACTTCACATTCTGTCGTATCTTTAATATCTTTGCAGAGATCTAAACAAAAAAATATAAATAAAATAAAACGAAATTAAATAAAATACAAAACTGAATAAAATAAAATAAAATAAAATAAAATAAAATAAAATAAACAATAGCAATAAAGACTTTAACATATCTTTATATAATTTGAATGACAATAGTTACAGCTACATTTTACATTCCAGAACAACATTTTTATATTAAGAACAATACGTAAAACAAGTAGTTATCTGTTCATTATGAACTTATCTTTAAATATTTAACAAAAAAAAACTGTTTTCTAAAAAGTACAGCCTACTGGGTTATGGATACCCTCAGGGAGTTTTACTCCACCAACAGCGGTAGACGCTCAGGGGTAGTAAATGTTTCACACAAATACCTGTTTAATTTGATACCTGTTTAAGTTTGATGTGCCACATTTTGTGCACATTTCGGAAATTTATCCCTTATCAGTGACGCTAGGGGCAAAAATAGTTAACTGATGAAAAAGATAATCTAAACATTTGAAAATAAATGAATCCAAAAATAACAAACACTGTGTTTAAATCCAGCTAAGGAATGCTTTAAATGAGGAAACAAACCTGATTTTTTATATAAATAAAAGAAATTAAGACGATTGAAAATTTTGCTGCAAGGTACATTTTCTGACAGCACAAAGTACTGCCTACTGAGTTATGGGTGCCCTCAGGGAGTTTATTTCACCAGCAGCGGTACCCGCTCAAGGGTTAAATCAATATTTAAAACAAATGCCTGTTAATTTTGATGTGCCATATGTGTACATTTTGGAAATTTTTACCTCATCAGTGACACTAGTGGTCGAAAAACCTTAAAATTATATAAATTTCAAAAATTAAGACGGCTGAAAATTTTCACATAGGAAAAAGCGTTAGATACACTGTTGTCGTTACATTTGTATGTTTAACATCAAATATATATAGCTATGAAAAAGTTTAAGTAATTCATTTATCATTTATTTAAATAGATAAAATGGTTTTTGTGAAGAGTACTTTTTAGTGTAAGCACGAGTGTTTTGTGTTTAAAGATATCTACAATAGCGACATTTAGGGCACTACAATACTTCTGTAAACATTAGCATTTACTCTACTTTATACTGCATGTAAATTTTTATCTGTTATCCACAAGTAATTCATAATGTTATTGATATGGGTCTTTTACACTTTCAAATTTTAAAGGTTTGTGGAAATAAGACACTAATGAATATAATGGTTCTGGATATAAAAAATAAGTTGCAGTTCTTGAGGAAAATGGTGTGAATTTAATTATTTTACATTATGGATGAGAATGATCAAAGGGACATAACTCTTTCATTTCTGAAATCTGAAATGTCTTCAACTATACAAAATACTATCATCATATGCAGCTTTATCAGTTTTAAATGCAAACCATTCACAGACAGACCACGGAATACGCACAATATACAGTTAATCATGTTTTTAGCTTGTAAAAGTAAATGAATGAATAAATAAATATATAATAAATAAATAAATCAATAAACAAATAAATAACTAAAAATAAAGAAAGTAATCAGTCAATTACAACAAGTTTCATTGTTTATCTACCTGCATGTGAACTAGATGTAGATACTGATTGAGATCCACTGTTTGTTATTGCCTGTGAACCACTTGAATGTGTTGTTTGTGAAGCGCCGTTAGTTGCTGCTGTCTGTGAACCACTTGATTGTGTCCCTTGTGAACCGCTGTTAGGTGCTACTGTCTGTGAACCACTTGATTGTGTCGTTTGTGAACCGGTGTTAGGTGCTACTGTCTGTGAACCACTTGATTGTGTTGTTTTTGAACCACCATTGGGTGTCCCTGTCTGTGAACCACTTGATTGTGTCGTTTGTGAACCGCTGTTAGGTGCTACTGTCTGTGAACCACTTGATAGTGTTGTTTTTGAACTACCATTGGGTGTTCCTGTATGTGAACCATTTGATTGTGTCGCTTGTGTACCACCGGTAGGTGCTACTGTCTGTAAACCACTTGCTAGCGTTGTTTTTGAAACACCATTGGGTGTTCCTGTCTGTGACCAACTTGATTGTGTCGCTTGTGTACCACCGTTAGGTGCTACTGTCTGTGAACCACTTGATTGTGTCCCTTGTGAACCGATGTTAGGTGATACTGTCTGTGAACCACTTGATTGTGTCGCTTGTGTACCACCGTTAGGTGCTACAGTCTGTGAACCACTTGATTGTGTCCCTTGTGAACCGATGTTAGGTGCTACTGTCTGTGAACCACTTGATTGTGTCCCTTGTGAACCGCTGTTAGGTGCAAATGTCTGTGAACCACTTGAATGTGTTGTGTGTGAACCACCATAAGGTGTTCCTGTCTGTGAACCACTTGATTGTGTTGTTTGTGAACCACCATTAACGGTTCCTGTTTGTAAACTACTTGGATGTGTCGTTTGTGAACCACCGTTAGGCGTTCCTGTCTGTGAACCACTTGTTTGTGTTGTTTGTGAACCCCCATTAGGTGCTACTGTCTGTGAACCACTTGATTGTGTTGTGTGTGAACCACTTTTAGATGTTCCTGTCTGTGAACCACTTGAATGTGTTGTTTGTGAACTGCCGTTCGGTGCTACTGTCTGTGATCCACTTGATTGTGTTGTGTGTGAACCACCATAAGGTGTTCCGGTCTGTGAACCACTTGATTTTGTTGTTTGAGAACCACCATTAGGTGTTCCTGTCAGTAAACCACTTGATTGTGTTATCTGTGAACCACCATTAGGTGTTCCTGTCTGGGAACCACTTGATTGTGTAGTTTTGGAACCACTGTTAGGTGTTCCTGTCGGTGAACCACTTGAATGTGTCGCTTGTGAACTACCGTTAGGTGCTACTGTCTGCAAATTACTTGATTGTGTCGTTTGTGAACCATTATTTTGTGGTACTGTTTGCAAACTGTTATTTTTATAATCTGAAATTATGGAATCTCATTGAATCTAAATATATCCATTACATCTTTATATACATTTATTTTTTAATAAACAGACCACAAAATGGAACCTTTATTAATTGGTACACCCAAATAGTTTATAGAACCGGCGATTTAATTTTTAACTCATGACTAAATTTAAATCTGCATTAAGTTTTCCAAAGAAAAAATTAAAACGGTGCTAATCTAATTAATGATGTAATTTAAACTCAACATTATGTATGAACATTATAATAACCCACAATGTTATTAAACTAAACATTATTTTGAGAATTATAAAAACTTACAGGGTAATTCAAACTCAACATTATTTATGAGCATTATAATAACTCACAAGGTTACATAAACGCATTATCTAGAGCATAAAAAAACTTACTATTTTTTATATGTTCTATTGAGGTCCTTATACACGAATTGGTTTCACAGCATATTGTCAGTCTATCTATGTGATTGATAGAATCTTTTAATGAGTTTTGACAAGTTATATTCTGAAACAAAATAATCATTAAATTTTAAACATTTTGAGGGCTCTTGTTTCACCTATAAAAACCTGCAACTTGTCTGTATTTATTTGACTATTTAACTATTTTTGTTCAAAAAATCTTAATTTTATTTCTGTATTATTAACGGATTCTGTAATAACAAAAATAAAAAAACTCTTTTAATATTTTAGAAAGTAATAAATAGATAACGTTTATCTATCCCGAACTAGTTTTGTATCGTTTACTGCTTTTTCGGACAAAAGCCATAGAAAATTTTTTAAAAATCCGAATTCAGCATAACAAAACTAATATTTTCACAAGACGAAATATCATCTTTAAGCTAGCTTAAAGGTGGCTTAAAGATGGCTTAAATATGTCTTTAAGCCACCTTTAAGCTATCTTTAAGCTGCTTAAAGATGTCTTTCAGCCATCTTTTATCTTGGCTTAAAGATGGCTTAATGACACTAAATTTTAAGCCATCTTTAAGCCATCTTTAAGCACGGATAAATTATTATTGGTAGAATGAATATTATTGCTTAATTAATTTCTTTATTTATTTAAGAGGTGTAAAAATATTTGTTTTTTATTTTTTTTTTAAAAAAAAAAAATTTTATTTAAAAAAATTATAAAAAAATTATACAAACTTTAAGATGTTTTATTTTCTTTCCTGTATAATTTTAAATGTTTTTTTTTTTTTTTTTTTTTTTTTTTTTCTATACTAATTACATCATAACTCAATGTATTACATCTTACCTATAACACTTGTCCTGAGCGGGGCTGGAACTCGCTATCTTTAGATTGCCAGGCACTGCATCCTTATCCATTAGGCCACGGGGTAGGATGTATATACTGGGACAAATGATTTATATAAACGTAAGGAAATATGATCATGTGACCATTTCTTAAAAACCTCAAATTTTGAATAGAAAATATGCAATTTATGTAACTTTACTCCATTTTATATATTATGATAATTTTTATTTATATTTTGTCATCACTATCTATACTAATTACATCATAACTCAATGTATTACATCTTACCTATAACACTTGTCCTGAGCGGGGCTGGAACTCGCTATCTTTAGATTGCCAGGCACTGCATCCTTATCCATTAGGCCACGGGATAGGATGTATATACTTGGACAAATGATTTATATAAACGTAAGGAAATATGATCATGTGACCATTTCTTAAAAACTCAAATTTTGAATAGAAAATATGCAAGTTTATGTAACTTTACTCCATTTTATATATTATGATAATTTTTATTTATTTTATAGTATAAATTAATCAATCTTTTATTCTAAAGAAAAATAACTCTTTCATATATCAAAGGAAGGCATGAATGTCAAACCCCACCTGTAATATACTTATTTATCTGACTGGCAAAATCAGTTAATTAGATTGCAAATTCAACAAATAGTTATTTTTAGACATTAATATGCATTTGTAGAATCTTATCTAAGTACACTTCTGTTGTTAAAATTGTTTTATTCATTTTTGATACAGAAAAAAGTTATGGAGACTATTTTGTAAATTGAATTTGTTTATAATTGAAAATTCTAATTTAGTTTTTAATTGAAATGAATAATAATATTGGATGCACAGATACTTTTCAAAACAAATAAAAATATTAAACAAATTAGATATAAATATATTGAATAACCAATCTCTAATAAGGAAGAAAAAAGAACGAATGAAGCAAAATAGACTCGATGTTTTATAAGAGCAAAGATTGTGAATTAATCAGGGATAGCTTTTACGGAGAGAGAGAGAGAGAGAGAGAGAGAGAGAGAGAGAGAGGTTATGCCCTGTCAAATTATAAGTTTCTACGCTTCTCTTGGGGGGTTATTACGGTGATCGAAGAAACTGAAATGCCATTGAAAAACCACGGACATTTTTAATGTCGTCATAATATAATCTTTGTGATATTTCATTTACAAAATTCATAAATTTATAATATAACATCGATGCAATGGGATTTAAATCTTGTGCAGACAGAAAAAAACCTTGGCGTAGAGAGAGAGAGAGAGAGAGAGAGAGAGAGAGAGAGAGAGAGAGAGAGAGAGAGATCTGTATAATGGGATATCGAAATATAAAGATATAAAGAAACAGCAGTAAAATAATATTTATAAATAGCGTATAAGCTATAGATTGATATTTGTGTAAAATGTGTCGAATTATCATCAAATTTATATATATAAGCGATTGTTAAATAATAACTTGAAGTAATAATTACTTGAAGTATTTTGTTTTCGAGAGAAACTGCAGATTTATAAAAAGTTCGAGAATTAACCATCCATGAATAGTATATTTAAAAGTTATCCCATCAAACAAATCACTTATTACCGTCCTTTACAAGGTACACTACACCTATCATCTTCAGACCTATATGTTAATTAATTAATACTTTAGTACTTATTGCACAAAATTAACAAATACTTCGGCTAGAAAAATAACGTTTGATCATTCATTCATTCATCTATCCATCTATCATTTCATTATTTATGTCATTATTTATTTTTCCAACCATCCATTCAATTTATTTATTTATATATATATATCTATTTATTTATTTATTTATTTATTTATTTATCTATTTATTTATCCATCCATCCATCCATCCATCCATCCATTCAACAATCCATCCATCCATCCATCCATCGTTATCTGGTTATGTATTTATTTAATTGCTTATCAATTCTTTATTAATTTAAATAAATTATTAATTTACTAAATCCAACGACATGTCGTTGCTTAATTCATCTATTAAATCATTTTATTTATTTATTTATTTATTTATTAAATCAACTATCTATCCTTTCTTTCCTTCCTTCTCTCCTTTTTTCTTTATTTTCTTTCTCTAGCTTTATTGATTTATCCATCCATCCATCAATTCACCAACTATCATTTATTTATTTATTTATTTATTTATTTATTTATTTATTTATCCATCCATTCATGCATTTTACCATCCATCCATCCATCCATCCGCTATATCTTTCTCTTACAATTTATTTGCCTTTTATTTATTTAATTATATTATTTATTTATATATTTATTCATTCAACCATCCATTCTTTTTTTCTCTCTTTTTCTCCTCTCTTTCTTTATTTTTTTATTAATTCATCCATTCAACTATCCGTCCTTTATTTATTAATTTATTTATTTATTTATTTTTATCTGTCCATTAATCCATCCATGCATGCATTCAACCATCCGTCCACCCTTTAAATTTATTTAAGCATTTATCCATTTTTATTTATTTATTTGTTATTTATTTATTTATTTTTTTATTTATTTGATTGTTTGTTTATCTGTCCATTAATCCATCCATGCATGCATTCAACCATCCGTCCACCCTTTAAATTTATTTAAGCATTTATCCATTTTTATTTATTTATTTGTTATTTATTTATTTATTTTTTTATTTATTTGATTGTTTGTTTATTTATTTATTTATTTATTTATTTATTTATTTATTTATTTATTTTTATTTTTTTTATTCAACCCATTCTTTTTCTTTCTTTCTTCTTTCTTTCTATATCGATTTATCTATCCATCCACACATCCATTTATTTAAGTATCCATCCTTTATTTATTTATTTGTTTATTTATTTATTTTTAAATTTAATGATGTATTATTGAATTCGTTTTTTTATTTTAATTTATTTCTAATTATTTATTGACTTCAATAAATGTATATGATGTTTCCAAGTAAAATTGTATTTTGCCGAGTCAAACAAATCACTTGTAAACTATTTTTTTTTTTTTATAATGTTTTTATTTTGTGACATAAATACATACAAATACAATTACAATCACCAAACTTTATCTAGTAACTAATACATGTACTTTAATTACATAATAACAAT
Organism: Tegillarca granosa; assembly: GCA_029721355.1. Lineage (NCBI taxonomy): Eukaryota > Metazoa > Mollusca > Bivalvia > Arcoida > Arcidae > Tegillarca > Tegillarca granosa. The sequence goes on along the minus strand of CM056606.1, from coordinate 31,216,895 downwards.
TACTTAAATACTACACTAAAGGTTGTGTATATACTAATAAAGACATACTAAGTATAAGACAGGAAGTTATCAATTATGAAGAAAACTTTTCCGTAAATTTCAGCCAGTATTTCCTAAAAAGTTCATGTTTTTGATTTTTTAACATTATGTCTTTTTCTAAAAGCAAATTGTATCTTATATAGGCTTTGAGACTACAAAAATTCAGTTTCTTGTTATTCAATTTTGCCTGATAAATGTAAAATCTAGTTATTAATATTATGAAATTTAACGGTTTATATTTTTGAATAATGTTCGGAATTCCAAATAAAGCAATTTTTGGGTCCATTTCAAACGGTTCACTTATATTGATATTGACGAAATCTTCGAGACAATTCCATAGATCGACTACTAGTCTACACTCACAAAAAAGATGAAAAATAGTTTCGGGTTCTCTCTTACAAAAAGAGCATTTATCATTTGTTTGTATACCGATTTTCTTCAAAAATGAATTAACTCCCAATATTTTTTTGTTAATTCTATATTGAAACCATTGGAGAGATGTATTACGTGTTATGTAAAAAGGGAGGTAATAAATATTTCTTATTTCTTTTGATTCTAAGTTGCATGTATTCGCCCATTTGCTTTCACTTATTGTATTTCTATTGTCAGGTAAGGATACATACATATCTTTTGCACCTTTTTGGGATTTTAAAATTGTCTTTAACTGAAATGGTATAAATGGGGCTGGTTGGAAATCTAATGATTTAAGTATTTTAAGTTCTGATAAAGCATCTTTGATAGATTCTAAAACACTATTATATTCCAGAAAGTTGGTTTTTACATCATATATTCTTATAAATTCCTCATATGAATAGAATATTAAATTTGTTTTTAGTAGGTCTGCAACAAAAAATACTTTTTTTTACAATCCACCTATCAAATTGATATGACTTGTTTCCTATTTTAAAAAACGGATTATTCCAAATACAGCTTGTGAAAATATCCGACCATGTTTTTGGTTTTTCTTTTTTATTTAATTCATTTAAACCATGAAATACATCTGTCCAAAATCGGTTTTTATAACTGTGGTTGTCCTTGTGATAGTCAGATCCCCCAAAAGCAATTTTATAAATATCATAATAACATTTCATTATATTTATGAATTTCGAGTTTCGTTTTAAGATTCGTCTTATCCAAGTTAATTTTAAAGCATTTATAAAGGCGTCCAGATCTATCATTTTTAAACCCCCATTCCAGTAACTTCGTATTATGGTATCTCTGGCTATTCTCTCACATTTTCCACCCCACAAAAAATTAAATAATATTGTTTTTAACTCTACAATAATTTTATCCGTCGGGTTTTGTAAAGTGATAAAAAGATAATTAAGTTTAGATATAATCAAACTCTTTGTAACTGTAATTTTGCCAATGAGTGTTAACGATCTCATTTCCCATGCTTTAAGAATATTTTTTATTTCACTTATTTTTTTGTTGTAATTAATTTTAACTATATCATCTAAACTTGTAAACTATTTACTTGCAAATCAAACCAGATTCATTTTATTTTCCGTGATTTGTATAATCTGTTACATAGTTACTGCATAAATACTACTTGCACAGAACTAGATAATACCTTGGTTATCAAAACAAGTTACTTACCTGTATTGTGCCATGTTTAAATATATGTCAGTGTTTGATTTTAATTTCCAATCCGATTTTTTAATAAATAAATAAATTAATTAATTAATTAATTAATTAATTAAAAAGAAACAAATAAATAAATAAATAAATAAATAAATAAATTTGTTTGTTTCTTTTTTATTTCAACTTCATTTTTATCGTTTATTTATTTACATTTTACATGTTTAAAATGTAGTCTGCAACTAAATTCAGATTTCTGTTTTAAAAAGACCATTAAATGATTCATTGATGTATTTTTAATATCATTTAATACCATCTTTAAGCCATCTTTAAGCCAAATGGTGTAAAGGAGCTTAAAATTTCAGTGCCATTAAGCCGTCTTTAAGCCAAGCTTTAAGATGGCTTAAAGATGGCAGTGCCTTTAAGCCATCTTTAAGCATCTTTACGCGCATCTTTAAGCATCTTTAACTCGGCTTAAAGGTGCTTAAAGATGCGATTCCGTCTTGTGTTTGATGATTTTAGATACTGGATCAGCATATATATATATATATGTATGTATTTATACCCTGCAACTGGAACACATATATTTGTCACAATTAATGCAACGAAGAACAGAAACTTTACAAATAGTTTAAAATACAAAATGTAAGACGACCATTAATTTTAGAATTACATTCTATTGACAGATACGGGATGTGATCTATCTATCTATCTATCTATCTATCTATCTATCTATCTATCTATCTATCCGTATTTATATTTGAAATTTTACTTAAGAATTTCTACTATATTCAAAATTTAAATAAGTATGAGATTTAACATTAATAAATAGTCTGAAAACTTACTGAAGCACATCTAGTCTCTATACGTCCGTTATCTGTATGTTTTATCATACAGTTTTCTCCTGTCCCACATGTTTGAACGCCATGACAGTTGTTGTTTATAACATCATAACAATTAACGCAGTTAAGATCTTAAAAGAAGTACATAATAATAATAGTTTTAATAATAATAATAATAATAATAATAATAATTTTAATAATAATAATAATAATAATAATAATAATAATTTTAATAATAATAATAATAATAATAATAATAATAATAATTTTAATAATAATTATAATTTTAATTATAATAATAATAATTTAATAATAAAAATTATTATAATAATAATAGCACCAATTTCAGTAGGTAACAAAATATACTTAACATTTAATACACTTATTTTCAATCAAACAATGTATACTTATTAATTAAAGAACAAGTAATATAAATGCAGAATGTTGCAATGAATCTTATAATTTAAAATTTTTGTAACGAGGCAAAAACAAATGGTGGCAGATACGCAATGTTCAGTTATCTAACATACTGAACACATTTAAATCATTTAAAGCGGTGTATTTTGATTCATGTTTAATTTTCTATATAATTGTACCTGCGCCAAGTAAAATGCAACAAACTATCATATACAATTCAACTACATCTATTAATATAATTATTGATCAATATTACCTTGGACAAAATGCTGTAAAGTATCAGCCACACATTTTAAATCCATGCAACATTTTGTCGGTTCTGCGCTTTGCTGTTGAATTCCTTCTATTCTTCTCTTTTCACATTCGCTAAACTGTAAAAACAAAAACACGTTAACCAAAAATATAATGCTTTGTTAAAAATTGGTTCGAGGTATAAAGTTTAGTAACATTTTGCTTAAATAATTAAATAATATGATTATTAATATAACAACTTTAATTAATATACTACAGTTACAATATATTATAAAGTCTGCGTATCAGCAGACATCTTGTTGTTACTCGTAATCTTTATTATTATTTTCTATTATTGTTGTTATTATTCCTCCTCGTTTCTGACAGATTTTTTTCAGACCTCTCCTCCTACGTTTCTTATCCGATGAGGTTGAAATTTTGTCAACTGGTAGGGATTGACCATGGGCAGGTCGCTTGTACACCGTTTTTCGGAATTCGGGAGGACTTAGGAGAAATCTGGTTAAAACCATGGAATTCCAGAGAGTTCTTTCTAGAGATTTCATTCTTTCTTTCTTGGAATTTCCTCCGCTATTTGGAGCACCATTTTAGAGAGCTGATACGCAGACAAATACTTGCTCGCAAGTATACATTCTACATCTTAAAAGACTTGCACACTTCCTGAAATCATTGCGGGGTTTATTCTTAACTTCACAGAGTTCGGAGGAAAGGATAGCGATTTATAAAATCTGTATACCAATGGGTAGAAGTTCAAATTGTGCACCTTTGCATGTTGATTAGCTTGATTATTCATAGAATTTGTAAAGCTTTGTTTAAAACACTAAACTCCACACAGATACATAGATTACATGCTATCTCTTAATGATCCCAACATTGGATAATATGTGAATGTCATATACCCAGGTAAGAAAAGTATATTTATTTAAATAATTTGTTAGAATCACATATGTCTCTGTAAATAAGTGAGTATTTTTGGTTTTTGTATATAATGTAAAACATGACACAAAAATTAACATCGCTTTAACCAATTATGTTAAAACACAAGTCTAGTCTTTACACAGAAATGGTATGACATAGACCAAAATTATCTACATGTATTTAGATTGAAGGAAACATAGGTTTCTTCAAGATACAATTCTAAATAATTGTTTTTTTTTATAAATTTTCATAAATAGTAAATTTTCACTGTGGTTATCGACCATTTTACAAATGTCGAAAACAACATTGTTTTAGACATAGGATACAAGATTCCTTGTTTGATATACATATAACAGGAAATAACAACATAATCACATAAAAACAAACAGATTTGATACAAATTGTTGACGTATGAGTAAATACACCCATTATATGATCCACTTATCAATAAAACGTCCAAGTTTGCTATCTTTAACAAATAATATCGAACAATCCAGACATCTGTTATAAATTCCTCCTATTGACCATTGGAAAATATTAACATTTTTAATTTTAATCAGTCACATAACCGATACACATCCTATTTAAGACTAATGTATTAAATAGTTCCTTATTACCAAATTTGGAATACAGGTATCATTTAAGGTTGATTGACGAACTGTAAGTATATCGACACAGTAGTACAGTTGTGATAAGACATAAATTTTGTTACAGTTAAGCAAACCATATATTCATTGTTGATGTGATTGGTCAATAGATTGTAATTTAAGCATTAATGTGCAAAAAGGTTAAATGATGATGTGATTTTCGTTTTATGGGAAGGGGCAATTGGAATCTTGGTTCCCTCTCTATATATTATATGTTTTAATAATTAAATTATATGAGTATTCAGTGAAATGAAAATGTTGAGCGGATTAATAATGTATAAAGTAGCAGTCAAAATATTTTCAATTACATCGAGGCGGTCTTCTCTGGGATGATGGGGAAAAAACATTGTCCGGAAAAAATCACAAACCGACAAAAAATGTAAGAAACTTTCTAAACCAGGATATGTCCTAGCGGGATTCAAACTAGTGTTGATAAAAGACACTCTGTGAGGTTTTAGAGCACTTCTTCACCGAATCTTCTACAATACAAATGTATTTAACAGTTTTGAAAACTATGCGTCATTGAAGGTTGTTTTAATATAAAAAAAATCTTTATTATTCTGAAGAATGAAAAAATATTGCTTATATTTATATAGTTCACATGTATTCGAATGGTAATATAATTGATCAAAACTTCTGTGTCTTTTTTCTTATTCCTGTAACACTTATTCGATATAAGAGGTTTGGGGATTTCAATACTATTAAAACCACAACAATCGATGATATAACATGTCGCAAATAAGGAGGGCTATAAAAAGTGGTCGTCACATCTATTCCCGAGTTCTGTTATCATAACACAAAAGTATTTACCTGTTGACATTTTGTTTCCAATCTTCCCGATATATAACGATGAAAGGCACACGCTTCTCCTACAGCACATCGTGAGTGTCCAGTTGATTGACAGGTTTTATTGAACACGTCCTGACAATTTTGACAGAACAGGGGTTCTTGTGTCGTTGTAGGGATTGGAGTAGTTGTTGAAGGTAACATAGTAGTTGTTGAAGTCGAGACTAAAAGAAATAATATCGTGATATTGAAACGTGTCAAAGTTCTTATACGATTTTCTTTCAATGTTATAAGGCTGTCGGAAATAAATCTTTTCTCTATCGGTCAAAATCTCAGAAGTATCAAGATAGTGACATTTTACTGTATATGTTTGTTTACAGGCGACTGAATGAAACGTCCCCATAATATATTACACATCATGTCATTTTTAAAAAAATTGTATATAAAACTATTCAGTTGTTAGCCTAAAAATATATTAAAGAGAATCAGAACGTTGTAAAAATGTTAGCAACATCAAAATTTTCTATTTGATTGACAATTATTTGCCTAATTTTTATGCTTCCAAAAATAAATAAATAAATAAATAGCCAATATGATCAGGTGGGGTTTTTTGCCAATCATTTTGTTTTAAAAATGCGATAAATTTAAAATTCTAAAACAATATTGCCAATAATCTAGTATAGACAATATATATGTCAGAAGACCAGAAAAAAATCAGCCTGCATAAACTGTTGGACTAGTTGCACCCACAAGAAAATTTAACACAAGATACGAGAAACTAGATGCAAAGAACCACAACTACAATTTTGTCGAAAAGTAACAAGTGACATCAAAACAAGTTATATATGTTAAACATTAATGTGGAACAATGCTAAATTTAAAAGGATTTAAATGAAAAATAAAAAGTTCTTTCATTTTCTACATTAGTAGTGTCACTGATGAGGAATGAATTTCCGAAATGTGCACATCTGGCACATCAAAATTTAACTGGTATTTGTGTTATATATTTACTACTCCTGAGCGGGTACCGCTACTGGTGGAGTAAAACTCCCCGAGGGTATCCATAACTCAGTAGGCAGTACTTTGTGCTGTAAGAAAACGTACCATTTAACAAAATTTTCAGCCGTGTTAAATTTTGAAATTAATTTAAAACTAAGGTTTGTTCCTTCATGCAAAGCATTCCTTAGATGGATTTGGGTTTTAATAGTTTTGGAACTTTAGAATCATTATTTTCAATTGTCCAAAGATTCAAAGACCCATAGCTTCAATTCTGCGAAAAATTAAAACGCGACACAAGAACAGTGGGACTAGTTACACCCACAAGAAAATTAATCACAAGATACCAAAAAAAACTGCGCAAAAATGAAACGCAACACAAAAACTCGTTTTATATGTTAAACATGGTCATTTATTGTAAATCCATACCAAATTTGAAAGGAATTAAGGAAAATTAAAACACTTTTGCATTTTCTACATTATGTTCATTTTTGGCACTCAAAGGGTCATGAATCCTGAAAAATTTCCATCAATCATTATTTAAGTAATTATTGAAATTAAGTTAAACAGATAATTATAGTTGCTTGTCAGGTTTATGTTTGTGATACTGTAAAAGTAAAGATTTGCAATAAAAACATATACTTTGAAAACAAACCAACGGGGCTAAGAAAAAGACCCAATTTAAGGTAGATGTTAGGCCAGTGAACATGAAATTTAAGACAGAAAAGTATTAAAAGAGGGCAAGCTTCCGCCTCTCTTATTTTTAGAGAAATTAGTAAATTACCTTGTATAGTTTTCGTCAAATATTTAGAATAAATTATGAGATTTGAATGGTGCTAAATGGATATTTATCGGTCCAACTTGAATTTTATAATTGTTTTATTGTGAATTTCAATAATATTATTAAATAGTCAGAAAATAAAATTGACTTTAAATCAATTTTCGCTCTCTACATTCACAATATTCATAGCAATTTTCCGAATTTTCTACGATGCCTCAGTTTTTCAGTATTTGCACGGTAATTATTTACTCTTGTTTGTTTATTTGTTGGTTAAATAGAATGTTTGCATTTTTGTACATGTTCGTATTTATAAAATAATCCTTGGAAAAACTAGGGCGGTTATTAGTCCATAACAGCACTATAACTAAACTACTGGAGACTGATTCTAGGGCCGGTCTTGAATCCAGTTTTTATTATTAGTGGTCATAATGCGTTTGTTCGTTTTTGACTTAAATTTTTGCACTTAATTTTTATATTCATAATTCTTAAATGGACGGATTTGTTTTACGTTTTCAAATTCATCTGTATATTGAAACGGTTTTAATCAAGTTGACATTAATTCGGTTTATTTTCTTGTTCATGCTATATCAATGTCTATATTATGAATTAACTCCTTTGTCGTAGGATAGTCTGTTTACTTTGTTCAAGACATTAACAACAACTATGAGTTAAGGGATACGTGTTACAAAAGTTATCTATGTCAAAACTTACCATCAGCATGCAATGCATGACTATCTATAATGCCGTGTACACATTGATCTGTTTGACAGCAACAGCCATGAATTGGAACTGTTTTATGCAAATCACACCTGGCGTAATGACAATGCTGAAAACATAGGTAGATATTAGAAAAATGAATACACAAAAAAACATCAATAACCTTGTTGTTTTAGTTTCACTAATAAAGGTTGTGATATCTATTTACATTAACCATATAGATGTAATATTTTGTGTTTTACAACCGCCTGTACACAATAATCATGACAACAACTGCGATTACAATCTTACGTTTGGATCATTTGATTAGTCATAAGTGATATGAAATTAGTCAAAATTACATGATACACTGGTGATTTTAAACAAAATAGAAACGTATATTTTTCGTTTTTCGTTTTGGCATTATACAAAACCCGCATGGTTATATTTGAACACTATCTGATTCAACAGATTACATTTGGCGAGCTACTGGTTATTTAGATGTGCTTGCTGAAAGTTTCAATAGAATGTTTGTGAATATTTAGTTATGTGACCAATATGAATGTGAAATAATTGAATTTGTCTAAATACATGTAGTTCGACATTTATAGTGAACCAATTTGCGTATCGAAATTAAATTTTAAGCGCAAATGATATCTTGCAAATAATAATAATAAAATAAATAAATAATAGACTGAATTAGGGAATACTGTAAGTTAAAGGAAAGATAACACCAGGAAAAAAACAACGAACGAACATAATTGGGCGAAATAGGGTGGTTATTTTTGTACACTTTTCTCGCCATCGCTTTAAAAGAATGGGGTAGTTCAATAAATTTGACCTAAATATGTCAACAACAACAACAACAACGCCAACTACAATAACGCCTACAAAACAATGTGAGTATATATATATATATATATATATATATATATATATATATATATATATATATATATATATATATATATATATATATATATTTATATATATATATATATTACATGTGTAAAAATGTGACTTAATAAGAAAACGGCGAGCACGGTTTATCAGTATGAAGTAACACCCGTGTTTAATACCAATTAGAAGATGACAATTCCTTTGTAAAAAAAAAAAAATGTTTAAATTTTGTTTAATAAATACTTAAAAACTACAAAGCCTTCATGCAAATCTAAGAAATTTGATTTTTTAAAAGCCATAATTGATAATACAACATTTTACTTTACAATAGATAGCATCTAAATGATAAAACACTTGTAGCAACTTAAACGCTGAGTATTTGATTAATGAATGTGCAATTATTTTTTTTAAAAAATCAAAACTAGCTTTCTTCTAAAGTCCAATTACCAATAAGTAAAGTTTTCCTTATTTTAAACTATTTAATATGAAAAGATGTTTCATTTTATATTATTTGAAGTTTTATATAGCCGCTTAGAATACTAAACGATATGGCATTTTACGAATATAAACTTGTATGCACAATTAAAACTTTTGTTTTACATTTGTGTTTCAATACCTCTACATTTTTCGATAATTCCCAAAATAATTCAGTAAATATTAATTTCAAGTAGTATTTGTTTTATTTGTAAAAAAAATCTTCAAATGTGTAAAAGCTTAAAAACAACAATATAATAAAGCACCTTGATCTGTCAAAGGGGAATTCCCCTATAAGGACAATCATTACAAGGAAACAAACTTAGCCATAATAAAACAAATGTTAACTGCAAAAAAAATACAACATGAATTTTGTTAATCGTTCTAGGGTAGGAAATGGATATAATCCACGGTCTTATATATAATTGGTTTATTTCGTCTTTTTATATTTTATGTTACTTACAGTAATACACTGTCCTGTTAATATAATACCATGCTTTGGTAATATATGGCAAACCTGTAGATAAAAAACACATAAATTTATTTACATATAATTAAAGATGTGTTGCAATCATGTTAAACATTCAGAATAAAATACTGTGGATTGCAGATAGAATATAAAATAGGTTGATTTTTAATCCTGTAATCTTTTAATAACATATATGTTATCTTCAAATAAAATGTCCGAGTCATATGAATTTTCACTTGGTACTCTAGTCACGATGAGTTTTTTATGTGAAAAGTTGATGTTGCTGTTGTTGTTTCTTCCAAGCCATTTACGAACTCACATCTATTAAAAGCACGTTGTATATGTTCTTCTAATTACTATGGGAAAAAATTCAATAGAAACTTTTTCAGAAATATACTTGTAACATAAACTGTGTAATATATTTTAAACGACGTTTTTTTTAACAAAAACGGTAGAAAAAGATATGTACTTTTCCATAACTGTCCATAGATCTTTAAAATAGTTACCGCTGCTGGTTGAGTTAAAATCCACGACAATATCCTAACGCAGTAGTCAGTTCTTTGTGTGGATAGAGAATGTATACCATGAATCAAAATTTTCAGTCGCTTCAATTTGTGAAATAGGTTTAAAACTAAGGTTTGTAAAGCATTCCTTAGCTGGACTTTAATTCATATAATTTCGGAACTTTGAATTTATTAATGTTTTACGGTTTGGCTCATGTGTTTTATTTATCAATCTTGCGGCCCCTAATGCCGCTGATGAGAAATGATTTTCCGAAATGTGCACATATGGCACGTGAAATTCAACAGGTATTTTTTGTTAAATATTTACTGCAACAGAGCGGGAATTGCTGCTGGTGGAGTAAAACGCTTCGAGGGTATACTTTAAGCAGTAGTCAGTACTTTTTGCTGAAACTAAAACGGTCACTGCATCCAAACTTATACTGGATATATTTGACTTCCCATAGTTCCATGTTCCTTTTATTCTTTTATTCACAAATTTAATTTTGCACGTGATGGGTGTAGCTAACTAAACAGGAGGTGCTTATCCTTCCGAAGCACCCGGTCTCATTTCCACGATGGAAGTACAATTGTATAACTGAATTAGCTTGGAACAATCAGATTTAAAGCTAAGGATACAAAAGTTGTTATGAATAAAACTTATTTTAAAAAATATTAATGGATACAAAATTTAAGTAAGACATTTGGGTTATATATTTGACTAACTAAAAATCTTACCGGTTTATGATTGTCACAAAAGACACCAAAGCAATTGACATGTGTCTGTGAAACGTGACTATTTCCAAACACACCTAAAACTAATAAAATTTTTAAAAAAAATTTTAAAAAATCAAAAACATTGTATAAACGTAAAAGAATAAATTATGCAACAAAGAGATAATGATGCTATAGGAAAGAAGAATATAAAAACTTATAAACAATGGTAAAATGCTAAAACATATTCTACCGTAGCAAAATGAACGATAAGTATTCAGCCTTACCAATAATACTATCAGCGGATTGGATCTGTCATAACAACATAAAAAAAGAAAAAAAAGGAAGAAAAACAATCACTTGTATCCATCGATTGGATGATAAATATTTAGCAACACCACCAATAATATACATTGATATACATGGGTTTGGGGGATAAATATTTAGCAACACCATCACTAATATGTATCGGGTTGGAGGATAAATATATTAGAACACAATACCCGTAAACATCGGATAAAATGGTTTTATTTAAATCATATATATATACTCTTAAACATGGACTGACTAGTCATTATCATAATAAATCTTATTTGTCCTAAATAACTAAGAAACTATGTTTATAATATAGGACAAGTTTATATGCTTATCTGGCGTCCCAAAATCAATGACTGTTCGGATTCAATAACATCTGAATTTTCACTGAAGTTTTTACACATATATCCTAATTCGCTTTTTGAAATAAATAAAGTTGAAATATAAGTACTAGATAGGGGGATGGAGGGAAGGGTGACTGTTGAAAAATATAAGATACCAAGGTCTCATGTGATTATTTTTAATGTTTGTGTGTATGTATCTACCACTGATTGTGAAAAAAAGTGGTATGGTAATGGCGCCTTCGACAGTAAAAATGTAACCACAGCGCAGGAAAATTTAACCTAGTGCCCTTCAAAATCGGGAGAATTGTTTTCATTTGGAGGCCCAAATTTGTATTTATCATTTCTTGTCTTGTTTAATATGTTTCTATTATCAACTTGAATTGTGACACGTTTTCAATTGTATTGTTTTGTTTCTGAGTGCTGATAGATCTGTCAGTGACAATTTCTATAAACAGATTACGTTTTTCTAGCATTAAACAAGAACGAACCAAAATAGGGACTGACGATTGGAAAAGGGCAGATATATGTCTAAATAATTTCTTAACTTTCTTTCTTAGATTCTGAATAACTCAGTTCATTTTCTAAATAATCAGAAATTTATGTGTCAATATTAAAATCGTAATTAGTTTGTAACACCTGTATTATTTTTAACGAGATGTGAAAATTTTCTTAAATATATAAAGGTAACTCTTAGTTACGAAACTAGGCCTGGTTATAATAATAACTACTGATTTAAAAACAGAACAACTGTTTAATTTACCAATGAAGTATATTCAAATACCTTTTAAGACTCATGCAATATTCCACTGATTTAAAAACAGAGAAAGCCAATCATGACGTGTAAAAGACCTTAATAATTTGGCACCGTATGAAACACAATAATTGAAGTGTATAGTAACATCTTAATCTATTGTATAAAGTTTTATACACAACTAAAATGAATATAGGTCTCACCATTCAACAAGAAAACCAAAGTCCCGAACCCATTAATGGCAGTCATGATTTACTTTGGCTAGATTACGTGAAACTAACTTTGGTTTTATATCGAGTTCATATTTCGTTATCTTTTAAATATTATGATTATTGTCTCGGATTTTAAAAGGTCAAATTCACGACAGGTATACTAAGTGAACCGGAAATTACATAATGAAATGTACATGTAGCTTAAATCATACAATGCAAAATGTCGTCTGGAGATAAAGGTATGTACAGAACTAAAGTCAGGACAATATTAACACAAATATTACAGGATGGTTGTTTGAACCACATCAGTGATCACTATTTCATCTTTGGAGTCAATGTCTATCCAAAGTCTATGTAGTTAGTGTTTCCATGCAAATTTTAAAGCTGCATCAAGTTTTTCAATTTTCTGATTTTTTTTTTTCTAAAAATATATTTTTTAATGGATAATTTCTAATCAAAATCCGTGAGATTCACTTTCTAAAATGTCATTCCTATTAGCTGTAAATAAACGGACTCCTATAACGAGTTGGTCACTTAACGATTATTATTATTATTATTAAAAGTTTGGAGCATGCGCATTTATGTACAGAGACTCGAATGAATCAAAGGGGACATTTGACAAATTGTATTAATTGTTCGTCATTAATATCCAAATGTATTCACAATGATGTTATTTATCCCTTAAAAATTTTGGAAATTAAGGTTATTTCAATAGTTATTCGAGCTTTTATCGTTCAAAGAATTATAACGTTGTTCATTTGGAACATCATTCAATAGATCAGCACCGTTTTATTTTTTCCTAGAAACATTTAATGCAGCTTTTAAACGAGTTTTCGGGATCATTTTGATGTTAACAGTTGTTAAAGCTTTTACAAAAATTTATATATGGATGAAATTCAGTATTCTGCAAAATCGGTAACTCTTACTCGAAATTCTCATGCGAAAAATTGACGTCACGAAATTAATTAGGTTGAGACAAGTGACATAATCTACATCAATATATATATATATATATATATATATATATATATATATATATATATATATAAAACTCTAAGATATAAACTTATAATATTTCAATTCAATATATCCAATAATAATAATAATAATAATAATAATAATAATAATTATTATTATTATTATTATTAATTTAAAAATGTGTATTTTAGATATTACAGATTTTGAAGTTTTAAGTATGTATTTGGAAATACGATGACTTTGCAATAAAAAATAAAATAAAGAAAGCTAAACAAAAACTCAAAAGCAAACCAACCAGTCCGGCGGTAACTTTCTCACTAACGATCATCCGGATTGAAAGATAACTCGGTTCTACACATTTTGTGTTAGCAAGGTGATGTACTACTTTTGAAAAAAAATCTCGATCGGAAGATCTATCCCTCGTCAACGACAAAGACTAGAGCTCCCCATATAAATTTCTGACTGAAGTGACTTTTAAACCGTTTAAGACTATCTGGCATAACAAGTAGCAGCAGCATCAATGGCAAGTCTGATATGATGGAAACACAAAAATTATAAAAACTAAAATTCTGTGCATCACCCCATCTGAATAAACCGGATTCATAATTCCGGTTTCCATTTTGTACATTATACTCGACACTTAATTTCCGTTTTAACAAGGAACTGTCATTTTTCTGCATTCCTGTGTCTGGCTGTGAAAACGTCTGCAGCCGATGTAAATTAGACGGAATTTAAGCACAAACTTAGATTATTGTAATAGTTTAAAAGAAGATAAATTTATCCTAAACATGAGTTAAAGTCCATTGGTTTGGAATATTGTTTTAGAGACAGACTTCTTCATGCTAGTTCTCTGGAAGTATGTTGGTATGTCATCTGACCTGGATTTCTGGAAGATTAATTTTATTACTCTCTAACAAAACTCCTTTATACATTAACGTTGTAAATGTTTAGCTTTCTCATTTGTTAATATTTATAGAATTTAGAAAATGAAAATAATGGGTTCAAATGAAATTAATGAATCAAAATACATGTCTTGCAGACATCAGCTGGACGTGATTTATGTGGTATTCTATTCATGAAGAAGCTAAATTATATGTCTTCTAGTGTTTTTGTGTGATTATGTGCAATTTTCTGGTATTTTTTGCTATTTTTAGGTAAGTATATGGACCGATAATTGAGGTATTTGTACTACGTCATTGATAGTTTTAAAAACGTTAAGAGGTGATATAAGTTTTGGTGGACAGGTTAAGGGTGTTGACCTGTAGGGAATGCAAGTCAATTCGCCCCACGGTAAATTCGCCCCCGTTCAAAATCGCCCCCGTTCAAAATTGCCCCCACTTCGGGCAAATTCGCCCCCACGTACAAAATCGCCCTCGACAAATTCGCCCCATTTTTTCTGAACTTCATTTTGCAGTGACGACTTATGAGTTGATTTATGACAACGTGCTAAAGTAAATTCCCACTAGAACCTGTGCTCTCAGTGACAAAGGTAGTAGGTCTAAATGCGGTAGCTCAGTTGACAGAGTAATCGCACCGTAAGTGGGAGGTAGTGAGTTCGAACCCAGACAAGGTATGGTCCAAGACCGCGAAGCACTCCGCATTATGATAGCTCATTATAAGTGAAATATTTTTGACTTGGGAGTTAAACACCATTACTCAACTCAACTCTAAATACTGGAGGCTACTAGACGGTAGTGGACGGTAGTGAATATTTCACTTAAGAAAAGTTTTTATTTATTAATTAAAGATATTATCCATACAAAAGCTATCGTCTAATACCGCCTAACAGTTCCATATATTTTCCAAGTTGAAAATTTGAACAGTTGGTGGTTAGAGGTAAATAGCAATAATCGTACAAAGGACTTTTGATAATCACCCTTTTAATATAAATTATTACAATAATTACAACACACCTGGGCTGTCTTATGTGTGAATTCAGTCAATGCATTATGAATACTCGACATAAATTGCAACACACGCAATGCACAAATAATATGTTAACAGTGTTAATTTGGCATATTCGAGGTAAAATAAAATTAATAATAATAAAAAAAGTTTAAAAAAGGTAAAATCTCAATAAAAGTTGGGGCGAATTTTCAAGAAGTGGGGGCGAATTTGAAGGGGGCGATTTGAAAGAAGTGGGGGCGAATTTACCCTGGGGCGAATTGACCTGATACCCCTGTAGGCAATGTTTTATATGTATTAATTTATGTATTAGTAGTGTAATGTCTCAGTGATAAATCCTTTTAATGTAAATATGTTTCAGATAGAACTGGGGCAGTATGTATATTGTTGATATACCTTGGTTGGTTAATTTTTTTTCCACAAATGACAAAATCTTTTTATAATTGATAAGCAGTCTGATTGGTTGATTGTTCTAGATTTTACAGAGGTTTTATTAAGATTTCAAAGTGAAGCAGGACTCAAAATAAGGGCAAGTTGGGCGATAACTTTGCCCTGTTTCAAACAACTTTGCCCTATATTTCCGAAAAAGCAAAGTTGAAGTCGTCATTATTTTTAAAACCCATTATCAGAAACATTGTTGTGTTAAGTTATCTAATGATAAAACCCGAGATGTTCGAGCTGCTGGCAACAACAAGTGATTAGGTGTTATGATGCATGTTAACTATCCCTTATTGGTTGAGTAATTTGCGGATTGATGCCTCACGAAAGTACTTCTTCTACATGTCTTAGATAATAGGCAGTTAATCAAAGACATTTTACAACCTGAGTAAACATTAATTTTCTGATACAGTATTCCCTGTGTTATGGATTTTTCAGCGATATTTATATGAGATCGTGCATGTAACTTTTCATTGAAATTGAAAGTTATTAAATCAACTGTGATATCAAAGACAGATAACTTATTTTCAAAATAAAATCATTGTATAAACTTTAACACAAGTATCAACATAATAAAATGAGACATCACCGGTGGATTTGTTTACAATGCCGCTATTTGACAGACATATGAATTCAACATACTTCATGATAAAAAATAAATATCATTTTGAAACAAAATCAGGTCGAGATCTTGCTCCTAAAAAGATTGAGCCAAAAATTAGCCAACTTTAACATTAAGGAGCCAGTTGATGACAAACTTAAGCAAATTATTAAAGATAGCACTTTTGCTTCCAATTTCAAGTGTGCCTTGTATAAGGGGTTTTTTCCACCAAAATAGGATTTTATCAAAGTTTTGGACATCTTTTTCAAACACTACATTAAATTATCTCATGCATATTTCTGAAGATGGACCAGCATGTTACAATACCTATTTTGTAATACACATGTACAAGATATAAAATGTTGATCGTGACAGGACGACAGAAATTCCAATGTCGTGAATTGCGCAAAAACTTCTCCCTGTTTTGAAAAACTTCTCCCTAACTTTGGCTGAGGGAGAAGTCACTTCTCCCTGTTTTAAAATCTAATTTGAGCCCTGGGGAAGTTTCAGTGACTCTTTAACTTTAAGCACAACAGTCAGAATAAAAATTAAGTCAGAACTGTAGTTTCTGTTTTTATTTTTTTTTTTTCACTTTTATGAAATTATTTTTATAAAATAATATTTTACTAATTAACCTGTATATAAGTATAAGTATCCTTCATTCACACCATGTGCTACACTATTTAACATAATTTAAAACATGTTTTAATACTTTTCCAACCATATTTTGTAACTTTTCATGTATTTATGTTTCTAAGCCTATTACATAGTACTTTATCCCAGTAAATTTTTTCCCTGTTTAAACATTTAAATTTTTGTGAAGGTATTGACAGCCTGTGTGTGCTCAGATGTGAATGATATGTTATCATTAAGTAAAATAACCATTGATTTCTACTAATACATGAAGTTTGTTTAAGCTGAAGATTTTGCTTCTAAATTATGATTTTTGGATGATTTAAATAATCAAATTTAACAAGTAAGTGTACTGCACTCTGATTGGTTGATGGTTTATTTTTGTAATGTCGGATTTTAGATTTTTACCTTACTCAAGTTTAATGCTTTATAATGATGCTATAATTTTGATAAATTTTACCTTGATGATTTGTTACTTTTTAGTTGGAATCAGGTAAATGATATTTTCACCCATTTTAATTATTAGATTATGTATTGCAGAACTGAAGAAAATCCTAAAATGTAACCATACTGATAGAAATTGTTAAACTTGCCTGAAAAAAAGAAACAGCTAATCATACCACTGAGACCATGGAGCGTCCACCATCACCAGCACGCTTGGCATATACCTCGGATAAACATCCTAGACATACTTTAGAAGCCATTAATGTTTTACGTAAACATAGAGAATTATGTGATGTTGTGCTTATTGTTGGATCGCGGAAAATATTTGCTCATCGTGTGATTTTGTCAGCATGTAGTCCTTATTTTCATGCCATGTTTACTGGCGAGCTGGCAGAGAGTCGACAAACTGAGGTAACAATCAGAGACATTGATGAAGCTGCTATGGAACTTTAATAGACTTTTGTTATACATCAAATATAACAGTTGAAGAAAGCAATGTGCAGACTTTATTGCCAGCAGCATGTTTGTTACAGCTGGCAGAAATACAAGATGTTTGCTGTGAATTTCTTAAAAGGCAGTTAGATCCCTCAAACTGTTTAGGTATAAGGGCATTTGCTGACACACATGCCTGTAGAGACCTTTTAAGGATCGCTGATAAGTTTACACAACATAATTTTCAAGAGGTTTGTATTGTTTATCATTTGTACGGATTTGGTTCAACTAGAAAATGAATTCAAAAAAAAAATTCAAAAATCTTCTGTCCTGTGATTTTTTTTTTATTATTTTAGTTTGACAAGTTCATTGGCAGTTTAATATATATGTAAGCATTCTGTTTATTGTGTTTAACTGAAATGTTATGTGAGAAATGCAAAAGGAACCCCTGAATAAAAAAATCCTTTGCTATTTTATGTTAAGTTTTCTCAAACTCTCTTTTTTTTCCAATAAAAATGCACAAATATACATGTAATCCACCCCAATTTGTACATTTATATGTGTTACATGTACTTTATATTACAGATGTATGTAGAATGAGATATTTGGCTATATACAGCCTCAAATTCAGAATGATTTTTAGCATATACTTTACATGTGTACACATATATGTCTTCAGAAAAGTACAGAAAATGAACATTTTCAGACCTATTTGATATAAAGTTGAAATAGTTGACCATGCTCCTACTTCTAAAAAACAAAACTAGAATAAAATGTTTTATAATTGACATAAATATAAATATAAGTCTTAGAGTACCATGTAGTCTAGACTTGAAACAGTGTCAAATTTTACATGTATTTTTGTATCCTGTACAGGTGATGGAGAGCGAAGAGTTTTTACTTTTACCTGTGAACCAGTTAGTAGATATTATATCCAGCGATGAGTTAAATGTCCGTAGTGAAGAACAAGTATATAGTGCCTGTATGTCCTGGGTCAAATACAACATACAAGACAGACGTTCACATCTACCAACTGTAAGTCTCCGTTTTTGTCAATTACCCTTTTTCTACTGCCTGTATTACATCTACCAACTGTAAGTCTCTGTTTTTGTCAATTACTCTCTTGTTCCATTGTCTGTATCACATCTACCAACTGTTAGTCTCCGTTTTTGTCGATTACTCTCTTGTTCCACTGCCTGTATTACATCTACCAACTGTAAGTCTCTGTTTTTGTCAATTACTCCCATGATCTACTGCCTGTATTACATCTACCAACTGTAAGTCTCTGTTTTTGTCAATTACTCTCTTGTTCCATTGTCTGTATCACATCTACCAACTGTTAGTCTCCGTTTTTGTCGATTACTCTCTTGTTCCACTGCCTGTATTACATCTACCAACTGTAAGTCTCTGTTTTTGTCAATTACTCCCATGATCTACTGCCTGTATTACATCTACCAACTGTAAGTCTCTGTTTTTGTCAATTACTCTCTTGTTCCATTGTCTGTATCACATCTACCAACTGTTAGTCTCCGTTTTTGTCGATTACTCTCTTGTTCCACTGCCTGTATTACATCTACCAACTGTAAGTCTCTGTTTTTGTCGATTACTCCCATGATCTACTGCCTGTATTACATCTACCAACTGTAAGTCTCCGTTTTTGTCGATTACTCCCATGATCTACTGCCTGTATTACATCTACCAACTGTAAGTCTCTGTTTTTGTCGATTACTCTCTTGTTCCACTGTCTGTATTACATCTACCAACTGTAAGTCTCTGTTTTTGTCAATTACTCCCATGATCTACTGCCTGTATTACATCTACCAACTGTAAGTCTCTGTTTTTGTCAATTACTCTCTTGTTCCACGTCTGTATTACATCTACCAACTGTTAGTCTCTGTTTTTGTCAATTACTCCCATGATCTACTGCCTGTATTACATCTACCAACTGTAAGTCTCTGTTTTTGTCAATTACTCTCTTGTTCCACTGTCTGTATTACATCTACCAACTGTAAGTCTCTGTTTTTGTCAATTACTCCCATGATCTACTGCCTGTATTACATCTACCAACTGTAAGTCTCTGTTTTTGTCAATTACTCTCTTGTTCTTCTGTCTGTATTACATCTACCAACAGTAAGTCTCTGTTTTTGTCAATTACTCCCTTGTTCTACTGCCTGTATTACATCTACCAACTGTAAGTCTCTGTTTTTGTCAATTACTCCCATGATCTACTGCCTGTATTACATCTACCAACTGTAAGTCTCTGTTTTTGTCTATTCCTCTCTTGTTCCATGCCTGTATTACATCTACCAACTGTAAGTCTCTGTTTTTGTCAATTACTCTCTTGTTCCACTGTCTGTATTACATCTACCAACTGTAAGTCTCTGTTTTTGTCAATTACTCCCTTGATCTACTGCCTGTATTACATCTACCAACTGTAAGTCTCTGTTTTTGTCAATTACTCTCTTGTTCCACTGTCTGTATTACATCTACCAACTGTTAGTCTCTGTTTTTGTCAATTGCTCTCTTGTTCCACGCCTGTATTACATCTACCAACTGTAAGTCTCTGTTTTTGTCAATTACTCCCATGATCTACTGTCTGTATTACATCTACCAACTGTAAGGCTCTGTTTTTGTCAATTACTCTCTTGTTCCACTGTCTGTATTACATCTACCAACTGTAAGTCTCTGTTTTTGTCAATTACTCCCTTGTTCCACTGTCTGTATTACATCTACCAACTGTTAGTCTCTGTTTTTGTCAATTACTCCCTTGATCTACTGCCTGTATTACATCTACCAACTGTAAGTCTCTGTTTTTGTCGATTACTCTCTTGTTCCACTGTCTGTATTACATCTACCAACTGTTAGTCTCTGTTTTTGTCAATTACTCCCTTGATCTACTGCCTGTATTACATCTACCAACTGTAAGTCTCTGTTTTTGTCAATTGCTCTCTTGTTCCACTGTCTGTATTACATCTACCAACTGTAAGTCTCTGTTTTTGTCAATTACTCTCTTGTTCCACTGTCTGTATTACATCTACCAACTGTAAGTCTCTGTTTTTGTCAATTACTCCCTTGTTCCACTGTCTGTATTACATCTACCAACTGTTAGTCTCTGTTTTTGTCAATTACTCCCTTGATCTACTGCCTGTATTACATCTACCAACTGTAAGTCTCTGTTTTTGTCGATTACTCTCTTGTTCCACTGTCTGTATTACATCTACCAACTGTAAGTCTCTGTTTTTGTCAATTACTCCCTTGTTCCACTGTCTGTATTACATCTACCAACTGTTAGTCTCTGTTTTTGTCAATTACTCCCTTGATCCACTGCCTGTATTACATCTACCAACTGTAAGTCTCTGTTTTTGTCGATTACTCTCTTGTTCCACTGTCTGTATTACATCTACCAACTGTTAGTCTCTGTTTTTGTCAATTACTCCCTTGATCTACTGCCTGTATTACATCTACCAACTGTAAGTCTCTGTTTTTGTCGATTACTCTCTTGTTCCACTGTCTGTATTACATCTACCAACTGTTAGTCTCTGTTTTTGTCAATTACTCCCTTGTTCCACTGTCTGTATTACATCTACCAACTGTAAGTCTCTGTTTATGTCGATTACTCTCTTGTTCCACTGTCTGTATTACATCTACCAACTGTTAGTCTCTGTTTTTGTCAATTACTCCCTTGATCTACTGCCTGTATTACATCTACCAACTGTAAGTCTCTGTTTTTGTCTATTCCTCTCTTGTTCCACTGTCTGTATTACATCTACCAACTGTTAGTCTCAGTTTTTGTCAATTACTCCCTTGATCTACTGCCTGTATTACATCTACCAACTGTAAGTCTCTGTTTTTGTCGATTACTCTCTTGTTCCACTGTCTGTATTACATCTACCAACTGTTAGTCTCCGTTTTTGTCGATTACTCTCTTGTTCCACTGCCTGTATTACATCTACCAACTGTAAGTCTCTGTTTTTGTCAATTACTCCCTTGATCTACTGCCTGTATTACATCTACCAACTGTAAGTCTCTGTTTTTGTCAATTGCTCTCTTGTTCCACTGTCTGTATTACATCTACCAACTGTAAGTCTCTGTTTTTGTCAATTACTCTCTTGTTCCACTGTCTGTATTACATCTACCAACTGTAAGTCTCTGTTTTTGTCAATTACTCCCTTGTTCCACTGTCTGTATTACATCTACCAACTGTTAGTCTCTGTTTTTGTCAATTACTCCCTTGATCTACTGCCTGTATTACATCTACCAACTGTAAGTTTCTGTTTTTGTCGATTACTCTCTTGTTCCACTGTCTGTATTACATCTATCAACTGTTAGTCTCTGTTTTTGTCAATTACTCCCTTGATCTACTGCCTGTATTACATCTACCAACTGTAAGTCTCTGTTTTTGTCGATTACTCTCTTGTTCCACTGTCTGTATTACATCTACCAACTGTAAGTCTCTGTTTTTGTCAATTACTCCCTTGATCTACTGCCTGTATTACATCTACCAACTGTAAGTCTCTGTTTTTGTCGATTACTCTCTTGTTCCACGTCTGTATTACATCTACCAACTGTAAGTCTCTGTTTTTGTCAATTACTCCCTTGATCTACTGCCTGTATTACATCTACCAACTGTAAGTCTCTGTTTTTGTCAATTACTCTCTTGTTCCACGTCTGTATTACATCTACCAACTGTTAGTCTCTGTTTTTGTCAATTACTCCCTTGATCTACTGCCTGTATTACATCTACCAACTGTAAGTCTCTGTTTTTGTCAATTACTCTCTTGTTCCACTGTCTGTATTACATCTACCAACTGTAAGTCTCTGTTTTTGTCAATTCCTCTCTTGTTCCACTGTCTGTATTACATCTACCAACTGTTAGTCTCTGTTTTTGTCAATTACTCCCATGAGCTACTGCCTGGATTACATCTACCAACTGTAAGTCTCTGTTTTTGTCTTTTCCTCTCTTGTTCCACTGCCTGTATTACATCTACCAACTGTAAGTCTCTGTTTTTGTCAATTCCTCTCTTGTTCCACGTCTGTATTACATCTACCAACTGTTAGTCTCTGTTTTTGTCAATTACTCCCTTGATCTACTGCCTGTATTACATCTACCAACTGTAAGTCTCTGTTTTTGTCAATTACTCTCTTGTTCCACTGCCTGTATTACATCTACCAACTGTAAGTCTCTGTTTTTGTCAATTACTCCCTTGTTCTACTGTCTGTTTTACATCTACCAACTGTTAGTCTCTGTTTTTGACAATTACTCCCATGATCTACTGCCTGTATTACATCTACCAACTGTAAGTCTCTGTTTTTGTCAATTGCTCTCTTGTTCCACTGCCTGTATTACATCTACCAACTGTAAGTCTCTGTTTTTGTCAATTACTCCCTTGATCTACTGCCTGTATTACATCTACCAACTGTAAGTCTCTGTTTTTGTCAATTACTCCCATGATCTACTGCCTGTATTACATCTACCAACTGTTAGTCTCTGTTTTTGTCAATTACTCCCATGATCTACTGCCTGTATTACATCTTTCAACTGTTAGTCTCTGTTTTTGTCAATTACTCCCTTGATCTACTGCCTGTATTACATCTACCAACTGTAAGTCTCTGTTTTTGTCAATTGCTCTCTTGTTCCACTGCCTGTATTACATCTACCACTGTAAGTCTCTGTTTTTGTCCATTACTCTCTTGTTCCAGTGCCTGTATCACATCTACCACTGTTAGTCTCTGTTTTTGTCAATTACTCCCTTGATCTACTGCCTGTATTACATCTACCAACTGTAAGTCTCTGTTTTTGTCAATTACTCCCTTGATCTACTGCCTGTATTACATCTACCACTGTAAGTCTCTGTTTTTGTCAATTACTCCCTTGATCTACTGCCTGTATTACATCTACCAACTGTAAGTCTCTGTTTTTGTCAATTACTCCCTTGATCTACTGCCTGTATTACATCTACCAACTGTAAGTCTCTGTTTTTGTCAATTACTCCCTTGATCTACTGCCTGTATTACATCTACCACTGTAAGTCTCTGTTTTTGTCAATTACTCCCTTGATCTACTGCCTGTATTACATCTACCAACTGTAAGTCTCTGTTTTTTGTCAATTACTCCCTTGATCTACTGCCTGTATTACATCTACCAACTGTAAGTCTCTGTTTTTGTCAATTACTCCCTTGATCTACTGCCTGTATTACATCTACCAACTGTAAGTCTCTGTTTTTGTCAATTACTCCCTTGATCTACTGCCTGTATTACATCTACCACTGTAAGTCTCTGTTTTTGTCAATTACTCCCTTGATCTACTGCCTGTATTACATCTACCAGCTGTAAGTCTCTGTTTTGTCAATTACTCCCTTGATCTACTGCCTGTATTACATCTACCAACTGTAAGTCTCTGTTTTTGTCAATTACTCCCTTGATCTACTGCCTGTATTACATCTACCAACTGTAAGTCTCTGTTTTTGTCAATTACTCCCTTGATCTACTGCCTGTATTACATCTACCAACTGTAAGTCTCTGTTTTTGTCAATTACTCCCTTGATCTACTGCCTGTATTACATCTACCACTGTAAGTCTCTGTTTTTGTCAATTACTCCCTTGATCTACTGCCTGTATTACATCTACCAACTGTAAGTCTTTGTTTTTGTCAATTACTCCCTTGATCTACTGCCTGTATTACATTTACCACTGTAAGTCTCTGTTTTTGTCAATTACTCCCTTGATCTACTGCCTGTATTACATCTACCAACTGTAAGTCTCTGTTTTTGTCAATTACTCCCTTGATCTACTGCCTGTATTACATCTACCAACTGTAAGTCTCTGTTTTTGTCAATTACTCCCTTGATCTACTGCCTGTATTACATCTACCACTGTAAGTCTCTGTTTTTGTCCATTACTCTCTTGTTCCAGTGCCTGTATCACATCTACCACTGTAAGTCTCTGTTTTTGTCAATTACTCCCTTGATCTACTGCCTGTATTACATCTACCAACTGTAAGTCTCTGTTTTTGTCAATTACTCCCTTGATCTACTGCCTGTATTACATCTACCACTGTAAGTCTCTGTTTTTGTCCATTACTCTCTTGTTCCAGTGCCTGTATCACATCTACCACTGTAAGTCTCTGTTTTTGTCAATTACTCTCTTGTTCCACTGTCTGTATTACATCTACCAACTGTAAGTCTCTGTTTTTATCAATTACTCTCTTTTTCCACTGCCTGTATTGCATGTCAGCATGATTTTTATGCCTTTGTTTAAATTATAATAAGAATTAATGAGCTTTTTATCTAAAAATAATCTAGAAAAAATCTAATCATTTAGAAGTAAGATACAAGTTTGGTGTTCTTCTTATAGATCTGTTTTTAAATCTATCTCTCCTCTTGCTAGTCATTTTGTACAATGACCATTTCATACCCATGTTTACAATTTCGTACCCAAATCGGTCCAATTCTTACCATGTAATATGACCATTTCATACCATACAGTATTTAGTGATACTACTATTTTGTACTAATGACTTCAAACATAATAAAAGAGATTTTAAAAGAATAAAAGATAAATAAATAAATAAATACATGTAAATAGATGAAAGTAAAAAAAATAGAATAACAATAATAACTTAAAATTAATTTAAAACAATTTTTATTAGGGTTTTTATTTTTAGGGTGTAAGTTTGACAAAAAATATGCAGTTTTTACTTAAAGTGTTGTTATTTAAAATTAAACATCTTCTTTTTCCTCTTCTTCTTTTGAATGTTAAAACATAATTAAAATAAAAAAAAAAAAAAAGCGGTGTCCCCTTTTTTAGGGTGGTTTTTAAAATTAATTATTGTCGCTAATATAAATACTGCTTGATTTTCTTACAAATGAAGACGCAGCACGTCTATATTCAGAATTTCAGATCACGATCTGAAGCAGATAACAAGAAAAACAAATGTTTTCAAATAATTTTGCTTTAAACAAATTTCCATAGAATGTCATTATATATATAAACTTGAAGACATGAATTTTAACTTATTATTTTACAGTGTGTGTGTGTGTGTGTGTGTGTGTGTGTGTGTGTGTGTGTAAAATCCTGAACAATGAATAGATCATGCAGCAATTATTTAAGAATAAAACATTTACACACGAAAATATATACATTATATATGTTAGAAAAATAACATGGTAAAAATTGGCAGCATTATAAGTGTTTAAACATAAGAAAAATCATAGCAGTACACTATGGTACAAAATGGTCAAACAAGATGGTACGAAATGCTTTTTAATATGGTACGAAATGGATGGCACGAAATGGTTATAATGGTACAAAATAACTATAAACCTCTCTCCTTTACAATTTGAGAAAATGACTTTTATACAGTTCTGTGTATATATTGATATGTATACATGTCAGGTAAAATAAGTGACTTTAATAATTTTGATTTAGGAACTAAATATCTGTTGGCTACTATATAAGTAAATAGGACTGCTATATTTATCAATAAAAATACTTGTAATGATTATATATGTTTTAATATTAAATATCCAGTTATTTAGGATACATGTAAGCTTTATGTGTGTACCCAGAAATATTTAAACATGTGTATGTTACCTGTTCATAGCCTTAAACATAAGAACACACCAAAGTGAAACAAAATGCATTATAATGTCAACTTGTTTATGTGTTTTAGGTTTTACAACATGTGCGTTTGCCATTAATGAGTCCAAAATTTCTGGTGGGAACTGTTGGTTCTGATTTACTAATTAAAAGTGATGAATCTTGTCGAGACCTTGTTGATGAAGCAAAAAACTATCTACTTCTTCCACAAGAAAGACCGCTAATGCAAGGGCCCAGAACTAGGTCAAGGAAACCTATACGATGTGGAGAAGTCTTATTTGCAGGTAATTTGTTCGAAATTATTGTCTGGCTTTCCTGATTAAAGATCTTATGTCATGCCCCTTATTTTGAGCTTGGGCTCCAGTGGCAGAGTGGTCTTAACTGTCAGGTTACAGAACACATCATCTCTTGTCACTTAGGTTTCAATCCTACACAAGCAACTCCTTGTTTGAAAAGATTACCTTTTGCCTTGGTCAAAGTTGGTAGCTGTCTCTAGGTACTCTAGTTTTCTCCACAGTCATAGAACTGAATGTATAAACTTGTGTAAGGAATCATGACTGGGCTGTAAAAATCTACTTTTGCTTAAATTTATCTTAAAAACTTTCATTGCAGCTTCCAGCAGATCCTTGACTTTAACAGGTCAAGTCTTTGACTCATAAACAGAGTCCAGCAGAAGTTCTGTATGATGAAATAAACATATATTTCATAGTCATTATTTTATGGTTAAATAATAATAATGGAACTAATATATATATATATATATATATATATATATATATATATTATTTTATGGTTAAATAATAATAATGGAACTAATATATATATATATATATATATATATATATATATATATATATATATATTAGTTCCATTATTATTATTTAACCATAAAATAATATATATATATATATATATATATATATATATATGTTGAATGTCTTGATTTTTTTTTGTAGTTGGTGGTTGGTGTAGTGGTGATGCCATTTCAAGTGTAGAGAGATATGATCCACAGAATAATGAGTGGCGAATGGTAGCTCCAATGAGTAAGAGACGTTGTGGGGTGGGCGTGGCAGTACTTAATGATCTTTTATATGCTGTAGGTGGCCATGATGGACAGTCTTATTTAAACAGTATTGAAAGGTATGAAAAGGTCCAATAATTATTGTCGAGTCTGGCATCGCCATAAGATGAGACTTACAGTATGTGTTACTTTTCTGGTGTCGGCAGCGTTGGCGTGTTCTACTCGATCAGAAACTAAACAAGCGAGATATTTAAATCTGTGGAATTCTTGTTCAGTTTATAACATGATACTGATTAAGTTTTGCTCAGAACTGGTATTTACATAAGGCATTATAAGATTATTTTATGTTTTCCAATTTTATTCACATTCAGGGATAAAGCAGTAAAAGAAATTTCTATCATCATTATTTTAACAAAATTGAAGTGGAAATGTATTAAATCTAAATGAATAATAATCACTAGTGTTGTTGTAATCAATCATTGGAAAAGTTTGCTGGTTGTGATATTTCTCTGGACTAGGTTGGGAGTGATTAGGCTAGTTTTTGATTCACTTCTTCAATAAAAATATGAGTTCATTTAAACCTGTAATTTTTCTTAACAGATTTAAGTTATAGACTTATATCAGGTTTTTAGACTTATATCAGGTTTTTAGACTTAGATCAGGTTTTTAGACTTAGATCAGGTTTTTAGACTTAGATCAGGTTTTTAGACTTATATCAGGTTTTTAGACTTAGATCAGGTTTTTAGACTTAGATCAGGTTTTTAGACTTAGATCAGGTTTTTAGACTTATATCAGGTTTTTAGACTTAGATCAGGTTTTTAGACTTAGATCAGGTTTTTAGACACTTATATCAGGTTTTTAGACTTAGATCAGGTTTTTAGACTTATATCAGGTTTTTAGACTTATATCAGGATTTTAGACTTAGATCAGGTTTTTAGACTTAGATCTGGTTTTATTATATACATATAAATGGCCATACATTTAAACCAAATTTAATATGTTGTAGCATGCTTGAGTAATGTAGTCACAGTGTTAATTTTTATGGAAATATATTCTTTAGGTTTGATCCCCAAACCAATCAGTGGAGTGGTGATGTGGCTCCTACCAGTTCCTGTCGTACAAGTGTGGGTGTGGCAGTACTAGATGGATACATGTATGCAGTTGGTGGACAGGACGGAGTATCTTGTCTTAACTTTGTAGAAAGGTGAGAAAAAATATTGATGGAAGTTGCCAAACATATGAAATCAAAATAAAGAAATAAGAATACATTTAGAAACTAGTCTGAGATTGTACACACACACACACACACACACACACACACACACACACACATCTAATGACATGAATTTTTTCTTACCTTTGTTACAGAATTGTGATATAGAAGAATGTTAAGTACATCTTTTGATGTAGCTTATCAATAATACATGTAGATGAGACTTAATATGTTTATAGGGTCAGAAATTTTAACATGTGACCAGCAAGTAATTGTGATATACATGTATGTCAGCAAGAACAGCATACCTGTAGTTACAAAACATGGTGTTTCTGGTGTCAGCGTTTGTAATCTTACAACAAATTACACTGTACCAATTAATTAAGGTATAGAATATTATCAAAGATTATAAACTAGTTTGTAACAAGTTTGTTAAACATTTCTGGTATTTTAGATATGATCCCCAGTTAAACAAATGGACAAAGGTAGCCTCTATGAGTACAAGGAGACTTGGTGTAGGTGTGGCAGTGTTGGGAGGCTTTTTATATGCTGTTGGTGGTAGTGATGGAACATCCCCTCTGAATACAGGTAAATATTGAAATCTTTTTTAACTTGCATTTTGTATTCACTGTATGTAAATATTTTTGACACATAAATAAATTGAAATTATCAGAAAAATTTCATAACATCTATTCCATATTCCATAAAAAATTTTAAACATATGTTAAAGGTATCTGGTACTATATAAGTCAACTGTAAACAAAAGTTCACTGTTCAAAATGGTGAAAAGTATACTTAACGAAAAACATTGAGTAGGCATTGAGCAGATGGTGGGATAATATTAACAGTAGATTCTTTATTTAAATGTTTTGAAGTGAAGTTATTAATAGTATTTTAAAATCAAGATTGTCTCACTTATATAGAGGTGTTTAATTAAGGAATAGTGGAGAAAACGAGAATGCCAAAACTGTCAATTTTGGACAGAGAACAAAATGAATTTTATGCATCAGGTGTTGAGGGACATTATATTTGGTAAGCACATGCATAATACCATTTGAATACCAAGTATCTCTCCTCGTCTGTTTGTAATCATACACAGTAATACACTAGTTCATATGGTAAAAGAGTTTTTATGTTACTTTTTGTCTTTGTACAAGTTAGCCTTTGGGAATACTGATACCAAACTAGTAAAAAAAAGCACATGAGAAGGATGAAACCTTTCAAGAGAGACTTTTGCTTAAACAAAAATATTTTTTTATAAATTTGCTAACATTTCTGTTTTGTTTTAACAGTTGAGCGATATGATCCAAGAACAAACAGATGGACACCAGTTTCTCCCATGGGAACACGACGGAAACATTTAGGTGTAGCTGTGTACAATAATCTCATCTATGCTGTAGGGGGCAGGGACGATACAACAGAACTGAGTAGTGCTGAAAGATATAATCCACAGACTAACACATGGCAGCCAGTTGTTGCCATGACATCCAGGCGTAGTGGAGTAAGTAGAACTTTAATAACTTGGTGTTTGGATTTTAATTTTTTAATTACTCAAAGTACTAAAACTGTTATCTATAGTATACTGGGGTTTGATTCTTCATTGTCCTTTACAAACGACTAGTTATTTTCAATTTTGTTTTTATACCCTGATACTTTCTGTAGTATTATATAATACAGAAAATAAATAAATAAATAAATAAATAAATAAATAATTTGCATATGTATTTATTGTTTCACATTATTGTATTGTTGGGTGTGACAGATGTCTTAGATGTATCTTTATAAAGGTTTCACTTTCTTATCACTGTTCAATGTATGCAAGTTTTCTGTTATTGCAAGTACAAAAATGTTTTAATACAAACAGTAGGGTTTGCTTTAGTCCATATCAAATTTTTGGGGTGCCTGCCAGGTCTATAACCTGAGATATAGCCCTCAACCCCACGAAATATTTGTTATAATGTATTATACAGAATAAATACCATCTTAAAATAGATACCCGCATCTTTCTGGAATGAACTGGAATGAAATCCTATAAGACAATGATTGTTTTTCATATTTTGGTTGCCATTCCTGACTGTAACTTTGTATTTTTGTTAAACCACAACTATTCCCATTAAGATGTACTTTTAGGTAGTGTAGTATAACAGTTTCTGTATGATTTATTTTTTACTTGCAGGTTGGTTTGGCAGTTGTTAATGGTCAGTTGATGGCCATTGGTGGGTTTGATGGTACCACATATCTTAAGACTATAGAAGTGTATGATCCAGAACAAAATTGTTGGAAATTATGTGGTGGCATGAATTATAGACGATTAGGTGGTGGAGTGGGTGTGGTCAGAATGCCACAACATGAATCTCATCTGTGGTGATACTAAAGGCCAAAAAACCTTAAATTAAGACTTGTGTTTATTTTTAAATTATAATTTTTCCAGCTAGAGATATCTGTCGTATTGTTGTGTTGCTTGTGAGTTATAATGCACAAGTCCTGCAATATTATAGAAGCAAAGATATCGAAAGGAAATAAACATACTTTATACATTACATGGTCAACATAAGATGGTGTTTAATATTGGTTTTCTGGGTACTACAAGACAGTAAAGTATAACACATCACCAATAAAATAATACAATCATTAGAGTAATTTTATTGTGTAGCTTTGAGAAAGCAATGGATTTGTAAAATCACCTGACAAACCATGTGGGATCATTGCGTTAAGTGTGTGTGTGTGTGTGTGTGTGTGTGTGTGTGTCCATCCATCCATCAGAGCATTTAGAATCTTTAATCTTCTCCTCTTAAACCACTAGCCAGTTAAGATCAAATTATCCCTAGTGGTCCTCTTCTTTTACTTGCTCTGACCTTCATGGCATCCTTAATTGTTATTCTTGTGTGTCGCTTTAACAAGTTAACACTATTTTTAATTTTTGTCAAACTGATCATGACTTGACAACATTATATAATGGTCATTACTTACTAATCCTTGTTGAAGCTGTTGAAGCATGGGATAATTTTAATACCTGTGCCTTACTAAAAGACAATAACAATTATTCTTTTATAACACCATAGTTGGCAGAAAGTTTGACAGTTTTTAGTTTTTTTAAAACCATCTTTGTAGTACACAGCAAAGCCTTCACAGCAATGGCTGGAGTAAAAATTTTCTTCCCAATTAAACAAGGGCAGTGTATATAATGTGTATAATGCTCCAAAGAAACTATAAGAAAGAGAATTGGTGTCCAAGTTATTTCTTATATTTTGTCCCATGATATATACATATACCTTAATTTTAAAATTTCTTTACTATATTGATAACTTTAAATTTGAATTCAGATTTTTTTAAAGAAATTAGCAAATATAAAACTTTTGAAACTTTATTAAGTGAAAACACAAATCACTATGGCAAAGAAATACTAATGCATCATCTATGGCAACATGATGTCAAAAGCCATTTATTTCTTGCAAAAATAACAGAAAAGGTGTGAAACAAAGGAATGTGTGAAATCTAAACTCTGTGAAAACTGAAAATCTTGTTTTAATTAAACAGCTGTCTGAATAATTTTTTTTATTAAATGAACTAGAATAAGCTGATTACTTGACTTGTGAACAATGTCCAAACAGTTTTTGGTAAGCAGTGGAGTAAAGTAATGGTGTTTTACACCGGTCAAGATTATTTCCCTTATATCAAGGTGATCAGTTCTGGAATGGTTGAGGAAAACAGAGTGTCTGAAGAAAATCCCTAATCTTTTGTTTGGCAAGTTACTGACAAACTTCCTTTCAATAAAACAGATCTGCCTGAATGAGATTCAAAAATAGATGGGGAGACACTGTATTCATGTGCTTTAGTCCACTCAGCCATTGAGGTCCGACTTTTAGTTAAGGTAAGTTATTCTATATTTATATTTATACATTTGTATAATGATGGTATACCTAAAACTGTATATCAGAATAACATATTTTTTATTTTTATCCTGTTTATAATATAAAAAGGGTTCATTTAATTAATATTTGCTGAATTAATTTTAAATCTCAGTTGATATCCTGATGATACTCTTGAAGGAGCTAAGTGACACAGTTGATTCTGTGAATTTTTGTGATATAAATTTTGAAATTATGTCTGTAAAGTCTTAAATTCTTCTGAAAGTATATTCATTTCAATTATAAAAAATCTATATTTATTCTAAAAATATATAATTAACTAAACAAGCACCTTTAATTGTGTGTGGATGTGTGTTAATTGTACTTGACAAAGACCTCAATGGTTCTACGTGTGTGTCTGTTACAAGAAGGGTTGAAATATTCCCAGTAATTGTGTAAATTTTTATTTTATTACTTGTGGATAATATTTTACATATACCCGATCTCATTTTCATGATAATTTATAATTTCTTGTGCAGTTCAAAAAATTCCCATATATGGGTGTCAAATATTATAATATGATTCATTGCATGACTTATTTTAATTTGTTATATGTGTATAGAAATAAATCACTTTAACTCGGTCCATGTTTACACACATATTCTCTGGTAAACATGTTCTCTGTTACCACATGTTCTCTGGTAACAGAGAACAACAAACACTTTTAAATGATGTTTTACAGATTATTGTATACATGTGATTTTACATGTACCGGCATTGTTATATATGATGATACATTGAAGAAATTACTGTAAAATAACACGAGTTCATGTGATTTGTCATTGGTAAAATGGAAATATTCTGTTTAAATTCCAAATTGTCAGATTTACCTGTATCTGTTAACCCATTCTTGTCATGTTAGATAATTTCTGTACTTTATAAAACAAGTTGGTTTTGTCTGTGACTTATTTTTTGCTTCACAATAAATTTATCAAAATTTGTGAGATTGCGAGTACAAGAGATAAAAGAGATGGATATAATAGGTACAAAGCTCATATACAAATATTGAAGTGCTTTGTTAATCCATTTATTTTTTGTGATAACCATTTTAGTTGAAGTAGTGTTGTGTCATAATTGTGTTGTTTGATAAAGTTCAATCATATTATAATTTACAGAAAACAATGAATTTATGAAAATAAAGAAATAAACTTAAAAGCAATAATAAATATTTTAGATTTTTTTTTTTTTTTTTTGTTATTTTGGAGACAACATGTTTGATTACTCAAAGTTTCTCCTGTTATAAAGGGGGGACTCGGTGGCTGAGTGGTCTAAAGTGTGCCCTTAGGGATCACAGTGCCTAGCTCTCACCGCCTGGGTTGGAATCTCACTCGGGACAGATCCTAGTGTGAGAAAGTTTGTCAATACTTCATGTGAAAATCATCTCCTTTAAAACTACAGAATATGAAACAAAATTTAGTGTTAAAGGCTCCAAAGTGAAGTAGATTGAAGTGAGTTCATTGAAGCTGGATTTTTCTATACAGAAATAAGGTATCTAGCATCTAAATATGTAGCAAGTTAAGTCCTTTTTAGCATTTCAATTTTTGCTTCTGATAAGCAGAATATGCAAACCTGATGCTTAGCTCATAAAAAATCTAATTCTCTGGAACAAATGAAACAAAATGTTCATAGCTGGAGTAGATTAATGTTTGTTAACCAAGGTCTAGATCTGGTATTGAAGGTGGCTGCTGTTAATATAAATAGAAAAAATCCAGAAAAATGTCACTAACATGTTTATTCATGGATGAATTTAACTAAAACTTGTTATATAGAAAGTAGATGTTTTTAGTATTTCAATTTTTTCAAAAAATTGTAAAAAAACTCTGGCAATTAGCAGATATACAAATTAGGTATTGTTCCTTTTTTCATTGGACATCTTAGAGTAAGCATTGTTGTAAGCTCAAAGCATCTGCTGTTTCACTAACATAATATCTACATGTATAAACTCTTAGTACATGCAACACATAACAATTATGTTGACTTGAGAAGATTTTCTATTGTATCTCTGAATACTTTCACCCTTTCAGAAATGACCATCTCCATATATTTATTTTGACTGGAGTGTAAACCAACATTTCACCAAGACAACAACATAAACAAACTCTTTGAAAGTAAACGGAAAAAAATCACAATTGTCTTTTATTAATCTATATATATGTATAACATCTTTATTTTTCTAAAAACAAATCAAATCAGTAATCAAGATGTTACCAAGCTTACATAAATAAATTCAAAAACTTAATTAAAAAATAACAGAAAAAATATTATAGCACTTCATAATACATGTACCAGTACATTAAAATACAGTCAAACCTATCAAGAAAGACATACCAAGTGGAACCATATGAAAGTGGTGGCCGGGTTGTCTAAAGCGCACACTTACATCCCACAGCACTTCTCACTGCCTGGGTTGGAATCCAACTCTGGACAGATCCTAGAGTGAGGAAGTTTGTCAGTTCCTTTGCCAAAAGTCAGTGGTTTTCTCTGGGCACTCCAGTTTCCTCCACCATCCCAGAACTGACCACCTGAAATAAGTGACGGAATCTTGAGTGGGGTGTAAAACACCATTACTCCACTCCACTCCATCTGAAAGTGGCTTATAAACAGGTTGTTTCTTACCTAAAGCTTAAAAAATTAAATAAAGTTAAAGAAGAAAGAAGATTAATTTTATGGACTAAGTTTTATAAAAGCAAACTAGATGAATAAAGATTGACAATATCTGCAGAAAAAAAAACTGATTCATTATACGAGTAGATGAAAATTATAATTCATATCAAATTAAATGATATAACATTAAATATGAGTAATTACTGCCATGTAATTCATTTTGGTCAATACATTTAGTTTAAGAATAAGTACCAGTACCACTAATTGCTTTTTTCAAACAGGACTATATATATATATATAGAGAGAGAGAGAGAGAGAGAGAGAGAGAGAGAGAGAGAGAGAGAGAGAGAGAGAGAGAGAGAGAGAGCATTAATTAGAGGTAAGTTTGACTGTATGTACAATAAGAAGAATTGATCACCTTCATTTTATGAATAACTTGCAAAATAAATACATCAAACAATAAACTTGAAGTTAATAAAATTCAATAAAAAAGTATATATATATGGTAATTTATGAAATTTATACGGTGATTATTGACAGGTCATTACATCATGAATGAACAGCACAAAAGCACTATATAGCAACATTGCATCATAAATGAGAAACACAAAAAATGTTACAGAGATTATCAACAGGTCATTACATCATAAATGAAAAACACAAAAAATGTTACAGGGATTATCAACAGGTCATTACATCATAAATGAGAAACACAAAAAATGTTACAGGGATTATAAACAGGTCATAACATCATAAATGAGAAACTCAAAAAATGTTACAGGGATTATAAACAGGTCATTGCATCATAGATAAGTAAAACCAAATAAAAATTGTACAGCAATTAGCTTAGTTAAAGAATGATTGTGAAACTTAAGTGTGTCTAAATACCCCTATAAGAAGGTACAAAGTTTGACTTAACCCTGTCTTAAATTTACACTGTTTTAATTCAAGTACATGTAGTAAATGTAAAATTAATTCAGTAGTTTTATTTCAGTGGTTTTAACATTGAATAACAATGTTATAACATTTACAATTTAAATTACCTTCAATACAACCTAATATTATATTTATACATTTCAGTAAATAAAATGGCAATGTGCTATCATTTCATAGCTAACTAAATGTTACCAATATACACCATTTATGCTAGAATTTAAATTTTCTAAATGAAGTTAATTTTCAGGGAGACTTGATTTCTTGTCTGTTATTTTTTCTTTTATTTTTATTTATTATTTTTTTATGTGAATGTAAATAAAGTTAAGCTTATGAAATATAATAGTGTATCATATACATGTATATATATATAGATATATATATATATATATATATATATATATATATATATATATATATATATATATATATATATATAACATTAAAACAACATACAGTTGACTCTCGTAAATTTGAAGTTGAAGGGGTCAAATGAAAAATTTTGATTTATCCGAATTCCGAATTAACCGTTTTGATCAATGACGGGCACTTCAGAATGATGAGAAATGGGAGACAACTCCTCATAGTAAAGGTCCTCTATTCATGTCACGTGCATGCTGTTATGTATAATAGTGTATCGCTTACAATTATCATGTCACGTGCATGCTGTTATGTATCATAGTGTATCGCTTACAATTATCATTGAAAATTTAAGATTAAGTTTAAATTAAACTTTAAAAATTTGAAATAATTTTAATTTTTTTCTATGTTAATGTAAAGCTCAACAAACGAAAGTTTTTTGAACGATAAATAAGTTAATCGGAAACTTCACCGGAAGTTACAAGGTTCCATTGAAATTTCCCATTAAACACAAAGATTGATCTCGACTTTTATTACAACATGAGTTACTCATGTCAAAATTCATTAAATTTTATTCATTATCATAACTTCTTCATCTGTAATCCTTAGCGTGCGACTTTTGTGATTATTAAAATCACAGCTTGGCATGTCACATAGTAGCTGAATGGCCTTGACCAGTTCTGCGTTGGGTATTCTTTTGATCAATGACCATGGAAGTAGCGGACCGTAGTGAACACCAATGAAAATTTTCCTTTTACTGACAGAGTTCACTATGACCTGACCGTAAGTCGAGTACAAAGTGAAAATCATGAAAATCGAATGGGATACCGACTTCTTTTTTTATGTTTTTTTTCAGTCAGAAATTATTCTTCCAAGTAAACCGTCACTCTGTGACTATAAACACTTCTTAACCAAGAGACAGATTAATAATTTCAGGTATAAATCAATATTTTTCAGATAAAATATTTTTTGTGTACATACATTTTTTTTTGATTTTGCTGCTTTCTTTCAACTTGATGTATAAACAAATTCAAACTACGATAAACAAGGAAAGTATATTTCAATTCAAACGTTGGAATTTTCATCATATTTTGTAATCTGGACTGAAATTCAGTTCGATTTAAGCAAAATTTCGAATTTTGGTATTTTGATTTAAACAAACAAAATTGCCTAGAAATAGATAGCAATCTGTCGGGACTGTTTGTATCATTTTGATTTCAGCGAAACTTTGATTAAACTGATTTCGAATTAACGAGAGTCGACAGTATATTATCCTCTTTATAAAATTTAGTGATATTTTATCAGGTTGTAAATAAGAGACATGCAGTTTTATATTACTCAAGCAATTATGGCGAGATTAATGACAATATTTTTTTCCTATCTAAAATTGATAAAACAAGAATTCCACGGATTTCAATGTCTTACCTGGTTAATTTTTGATAAGTTGAAAATATATTACTTTAACATAAACTTGCACATTGTGACATGCCGTCACCTACGACCACACTGGAAAAGTAACACCTAAGTCTCACCTTATAGCAATGCCAGGCTCGAACAAAAATACGAGACATGTAATCACTTTCGTAAATCTGTACATACATGTATATAATTAAAATGTTTTGTTCAATGGTAACAATAAAACTACGGAACAATCACAAGAACTAGCTTTTATCAAAGTTTCTCCAAACTAGAGATTGATATGTCAACTATCTAGTAGCATAAACATTCTATCATGATGGTTTCAGGAACTTCAGCTATGCTTAAACTTTTTAAAAATGTGTAAAGTATAAAAAAACAACTACGTGTAGATAAATGTTAGTAAAAATAAACACTTCTTCTGATCATTATTTTTTGTTCTGTATACTAAAGGATCTCAAAGCCTTGCTGATAATTGTCTGGCCTACAAAAAAAAAATAAAAATAAATATATAGTTGAGTAAATATAAATAAATAAAAAAAAATTAAAAATAATAAATAAATAATTAAATAAATAAATTCCAATTTAAAATTGGACTGAAGTGGCCTTGTTGTCTAGAGCTTTTAACTGTACCTTGAATAACCCAAATAAAGTTTATTGATATTTATTCACTTTCTTGCATTAAGTCTACACAAAAAATCAATACCAGCATCTCATTTTATATTGGCTAAAACAGATAGCATAACTATGCATTTATTTCCCATAGCAAATGTAAATTTAGAGTTATTACAATTATTATAGCAGAAAAGAAAAAAGAAATGTATAAAAAGACGAAAATAGATGAATTGATAAGAAAAACAAGCAGAATACCCAAATGACAATCCACCAATGCTTATAGTTAAAAAAAAAAAACAAAAAAAAACAAAAAAAAAAAAACAGAACATTAACTATCACTGCTTTTACTTCAACAAGCATATTACCCAAACATGACCCATCACTACTTATACTTCAACAAGCAAAAAACCCAAATATGACTCATTACTGATTACGCTTCAACAAGCATATTATCCAATCTTGACCCATCACTGTTTATACTTCAACAATCAAAATACCCAAACATGACCCATCACTGCTTATATTTCAACAAGCAAAGTACCCAATCATGACCCATCACTGCTTATACTTCATCAAGCAAAATACCGAAACATGACCCATCACTGCTTATACTTCAACAAGCAAATTACCCAAACATGACCCATCACTGCTTATACTTCATCAAGCAAAATACCGAAACATGACCCATCACTGCTTATACTTCAACAAGCAAAATACCCAAACATGACCCATCACTGCTTATATTTCAACAAGCAAACTAATAACATGACCCATCACTGCTTATACTTCAACAAGCAAACTAATAACATGACCAATCACTGCTTATACTTCAACAAGCAAAAAACCCAAAGATGACCCATCACTGCTTATACTTCAACAAGCAAAATACCCAAACATGACCCATCACTGCTTATATTTCAACAAGCAAAGTACCCAATCATGACACATCACTGCTTATACTTCATCAAGCAAAATACCGAAACATGACCCATCACTGCTTATACTTCAACAAGCAAATTACCCAAACATGACACATCACTGCTTAAACTTCATCAAGCAAACTAATAACATGACCCAGCACTGCTTATACCTCAATAAGCAAACTATCCAAAAATAACCCATCACTGCTTTAACTTCAACAAGCAAAATATCAAACAGCCCACAAATGATTACACTTCAATGTGCAAAATATCCCAACATCAATTCATTATTATCTACAATTCATTAAACAAAATATCCCAACAACAGTTCATCACTATATAAAATTCATTAAGTGAAATATCCCAACAATAATTCATCACTATCTACAATTCATTATACAAAATATCCCAACAACAATTCATCACCATCTACAATTCATTAAACAAAATATCCCAACATCAATTCATCACTATCTACAATTCATTATACAAAATATCCCAACATCAATTCATCTCTATCTACAATTCATTATACAAAATATTCCAACAACAATTCATCACTATATCTAAAATTCATTAAACAAAATATCCCAACAACAATTCATCACTATCTAAAATTCATTAAACAAAATATCCCAACAACAATTCATAACTATCTACAATTCATTATACAAAATATACCAAAAACAATTCATCACTATCTACAATTCATTATACAAAATATCCAAAAAACAATTCATCACTATCTACAAATCATTAAACAAAATATTCCAACAACAATTCATCACTATCTACAAATCATTATACAAAATATTTCAACAACAATTCATCACTATATCTAAAATTCATTAAACAAAATATCCCAACAACAATTCATCTCTATCTACAAATCATTAAACAAAATATCCCAACAATAGTTC
The DNA here is from genome assembly GCA_029721355.1 of Tegillarca granosa. NCBI lineage: Eukaryota > Metazoa > Mollusca > Bivalvia > Arcoida > Arcidae > Tegillarca > Tegillarca granosa. The sequence goes on along the minus strand of CM056606.1, from coordinate 31,176,324 downwards.
ATCACTATATAAAATTCATTAAGTGAAATATCCCAACAATAATTCATCACTATCTACAATTCATTATACAAAATATCCCAACAACAATTCATCACTATCTACAATTCATTATACACAAAATATCCCAACATCAATTCATCACTATCTACAATTCATTAAACAAAATATCCCAACAACAATTCATCACTATCTACAAATCATTAAACAAAATATTCCAACAACAGTTCATCACTATATAAAATTCATTAACTGAAATATCCCAACAATAATTCATCACTATCTACAATTCATTATACAAAATATCCCAACAACAATTCATCACTATCTACAATTCATTAAACAAAATATCCCAACAACAATTCATCACTATCTACAATTCATTATACAAAATATCCCAACATCAATGCATCACTATATAAAATTCATTAAACAAAATATCCCAACAACAATTCATCACTATCTACCATTCATTATACAAAATATCCCAACAACAATTCATCACTATCTTTTTACAAAATATCCCAACAACAATTCATCACTATCTATAATTCATTATACAAAATATCCCAACAACAATTCATCACGATCTACAATTCATTAAACAAAATATCCCAACAACAATTCATCACTATCTACAATTCATTATACAAAATATCCCAACATCAATTCATCACTATCTACAATTCATTAAACAAAATATTCCAACAACAATTCATCACTATCTACAATTCATTATACAAAATATACCAAAAACAATTCATCACTATCTACAAATCATTATACAAAATATCCCAACAACAATTCATCACTATCTACAATTCATTAAACAAAATATCCCAATAACAATTCATCACTATCTACAATTCATTATACAAAATATCCCAACAACAATTCATCACTATCTACCATTCATTAAACAAAATATCCCAACAACAATTCATCACTATCTACAATTCATTATACAAAATATCCCAACATCAATTCATCACTATCTACAATTCATTAAACAAAATATCCCAACATCAATTCATCTCTATCTACAATTCAGTTATACAAAATATCCCAACATCAATTCATCACTATCTACAATTCATTAAACAAAATATTTCAACAACAATTCATCACTATCTACAATTCATTAAACAAAATATTCCAACAACAATTCATCACTATATCTAAAATTCATTTAACAAAATATCCCAACAACAATTCATCACTATCTACAATTCATTAAACAAAATATTCCAACAACAATTTATCACTATCTACAATTCCATTAAACAAAATATTCCAACAACAATTCATCACTATATCTAAAATTCATTAAACAAAATATCCCAACAACAATTCATCACTATCTACAATTCATTAAACAAAATATTCCAACAACAATTCATCACTATCTACAATTCATTAAAAAAAATATCCCAACAACAATTCATCACTATCTACAATTCATTAAACAAAATATCCCAACATCAATTCATCACTATCTACAATTCATTATACAAAATATCCCAAAAACAATTCATCACTATCTACAATCATTAACAAAATATTCCAACAACAATTCATCATTATATCTAAAATCATTAAACAAAATATTCCAACAACAATTCATCATTATATCTAAAATTCATTAAACAAAATATTCCAACAACAATTCATCTCTATCTACAATTCATTATACAAAATATCCCAAAAACAATCCATCACTATCTACAAATCATTAAACAAAATATCCCAACCATAATTCATAATACAAATATCCCAACATCAAGTCTTCAATACACAATGAACATAGATATTGGGTTCAATTTTTTGTAAATTATTTAAGAAATCCAGCTTGGCATTAAGAGTGATTTGGGCAAAATCATTCAAATACAAAATCTTCTGATTTGAACAAGTGAATGAGTGAAGTAAATAAGCTCTATGATAATTACTGTATTTACCCAACAAGAGAAAGTAATGATACTTCTGTTTCTGTAGTTTCCTCAATTTCTACTGTCTGCCCAACCATATCATATTCACCAGATTCGTTCAACATATTAACCACAGTTGACAAAATATGTTCTGTTTCAAAACTTGTAGTAACTGGTGGCATGCTGACATCAGGATAGAAGTTTGTGTCTGGAGGATAAACATTTTGGCTAAATAAAGAACTATCAATTTGCTCTGTAATATTAGTTCCTTCTGTTGCATTTCTATCAATAAAGTGCCCTTCAACGACCCCACCTCCTAAAATTTTTGGGGGACCTGTATGCTGATTCTCTAACAACTCAGATTCCAAGTCTCGATTCACTGATATAGTACCATGGCTGAACCCTACAGAACTTGTTGTGGTCTCTGTAGTTGGTCTACTAAGGCTCATTGTCATGGCAACATCCCCATGAGCAGAAAACATGTTACCATCACTCTCTGCCATAATGTTTGGTATGTTAATCCCAGACTGAGGTGGTTTTTCTAACAGGTTTGTTATAGCTGGGTATTGATTTGATATGGATGTTGTTGAAATAGAAGGATCAGAATTGGCCTTGTTCACCTTAGGCTTGGCTGTGTATAGAGATCCAGAACTACATGAAACAGATTTTATTTTATCAAGAAAAGCAGATGCCCCTTCTGGTTTTTTTCCTATTTCTTCATAAACAGTCATTGGAATATTCTGTTCTTTAGTCTTTGTTTCAGGACTTGATTGAACATCTACGAGAATTAAATCATTAGGAAAAGTTGAATCAGGGGAAGCAACTGCTTCCTCTTCCAGAAGTTTTGTTTGTTTTGTGTCTGTGGATGACGTTTGTTGTCTGGATCGTTTGGCTTGTTTTATTGTCCTTTGACTGGCTACATCATTTTGTTTATGTCCTCGTTTACTTCCTAATCGACCCTTTGAACTTCCAGCTATATCTTCTTCAGGAGATCCACTTACATCATCATCCAAGCTTAAATTACTGAAAATATATTAGACATGAGAGAATAAATTCAAATATTCTCTTTCTATTTAGACTGACATTTGCATGCATGCTATTTGAGGTTGTATCAGAATTTTATTTGACCCTTACTAAATGCCTGAGGCTGTGCCTAGGGATAGAACAACTTTTGCATCAAAATCCTGGGATTTCCAATACCAACTGGTGTTGGGAGGGCACTGCCCCAAATCATTTTAGACTGAAAATATCGGTGAAACATTAAACAAATTACTAGCCTTGGTTGATTGACTGGTCATCCAAACTATTTAAATAGTTAAAGATGAATCTGCCACTGGTTTGAGAATTCAGATCAATTTTTTCAGGGTTGATGTTTGCAGATTTTCCATTTCAAAAGAAGACTAACTTAAAGTGACCCCTAAAAACTCTTACATTCAAATAATCTGGAGGACAAATCATTCACCTATTGGTCGATATTAGTAATTGTCTACAGTTCCACTTATATTTTCAGTCTCAAGAAACATTAAGTAGCGCCCCTTGTGACACCAGCTGATATTAAGGGTTTTAAATACCAGAAAAATTGTTCTCACTGGCCGTACACACAGCAGCCAGGCATAATGTATGTTAGGATCACACTGGAAGTATCTGAGTAATGTCGAACACAAATACACAGAATTACCTAAAGAAACTTTATACATATTAATTACTACTGTATAGCGCTTAATATTCATGAGGGCTTTATTTTCGCTATATTTGTGATCAAATACAATTCTGAAAATAAATTCATTGTGATAATTTTTTCAAAAAAACTATTTAAACATCTCTACATCTTCTTTTTCACCTTACAAGCAAATATGGGTCAAATTTTTCAAAAGATCACATTCTAGTAAAAGCAGACTTAATTTAAAACAAATACACCAGTAAAACAATATTTATTGTTTTACTGGTGTATTTGAAACAAAAAACTAACATGACTGAAATCATTTCTATAAAAATAAGACAAATATCAGTCTAATTAACCAACTATTTACACAAAGTCTAGAGTTACCTTCCACGCTGCTATTAAGTTCACATTAAAACATGGAAGTGGATAATAAGACATATTATGAGTTAAATGCCGGCTTTGATAAATGACTAACGGATCAATACAGGTTTACTTTTTCAATTTAGCAATATCACCAACAACCCAACCAGCTTGGATTGGCTCTTTAACAGAAAGCTTAATAATAACATCTTGAATGTCAGTGCCTGCAGACAACTGACTTTCAATTTCCTTGGAGTAATATTTATCAGTATATGCAGCTGGCACATACACCAAATCACTCTGGCATTCCCTTTTAATGGCTTTTGTGTTTAAGTTATACTTCAAAGGTCTCAAAATGGTGTCTAAACTGTCTATATAAAGTTCACTGCCTGTGAAGATCACTTAAATCCATACCCTTTAGTGGCCATTATATAGGTTTTACTGCATTCACTTACTTTATCTGAATCATCAATAACTCCTCTATACGTTTGTAATTATCAGTTAAATCATGCTTTGATCTTCTTCCTGTAATAAAACAAGAAAAATGTCTGTGAGTTGGCCCTTAAAAAGTTTTATGGCGTTGACCATCACAAAATTGTTGATAAGTATGAAGTCGCTGTATTAAAACTTACCCTGGATATATCTGACTTTCCTTAGTTCCATGTTTCTTTTATTTTCAAATTACTTTCTCAAGTGGCAGGTGTAGCTAGCTACACAGGAGGCGCTTTAATACCCTTCTGGATCACCTGACCTCTCTTCCTAGGTAGAAATTCATGTGCATAACTGAATGAGCCAGTTTTCAATTTTAATTTGTTTTTGGGATTGTGATTTGGACATGGCCTGGTATGTTTGCATTCGACTGATAAAACAACCAATTTGCAAAAGTCAAAATAAAGATAAACATTAGTCTGATCACTAAACTCTTACCCTTCCAATAAACCAGAGAGCATCGTCGACTGTCATATGTACCTTTTGATGAAGAGAAAGCCATGGATGCCCAAAGATGACAAAATTTCTTGAGCAGGCAGATATGATATTTCTGGTGGTAACTAGGTAGTTTAATACTTTTAAACTGCTCAAAAAAAATTCCTACTGAATGCTTATACAGTATGGACAATTTGGCCATGATACAAATGTTATACAGTATGGACAATTTGGCCAATGATACAAATATTATACAGTATGGACAATTTGGCCAATGATACAAATGTAGGCCCTTGAAATATATTTTGAAGAAATTCAATTCTAAACCATATATTTTACCTGCACTATTTATTACAAAAACTTGTTCCCTTTGTTGCATATTTGGATACAGGTACACTAATAGATTCTCCTTCTTTTCACTGTCCACCACAGACTTGAGTAAATTTGCTAATGATCTCTTTTTCAGTTTATCAGCTTTGAATGGGGAGATGTGATCAACCACCAATTCTAAAATAGTTATAATAACATATTATAAATTACAGTATTACTCTGATAAATGTAATTTTTTTAAAACCCAGCCTTAAATGAACCCCAGTGCTTCAGATGGTCGGTGCGCCAGTGTTAATCCCGCATAATCTTTTTAAATGACGCATGAAAATTCTACTCAGTGTGCCCCTGTGGGCACACTCAAATATGAATGATATTAGATCAGAAAACAAGTTCTTCCGATTATCTTAAAAAAATCAGATGCCGGAAACAGGTAGTGTCTATAAAGATGATTGTAACTCAAAAATCAGGCGCCAGAAACAGGAAGCGTCTGTAAAGATTATTGTAACTCGGAATACCTCTGATTTTACAGTAGTCATAAAACGAAAATGAAAATGTCAAAAAGGAAGCAAGGTAGCATCCTCTCGTTTTTGCCCATAAAGACCCAAGATGATGAAGAAACCGGTAATAATAAATCAACATATAATTCAAGACATAGTAAAAAAGAATTAAAACACCCACTAAAGCCACTGTTCATTTATTGTAAACATTTGTTAGAGATGTCACATGGTCGCTCAACTTCAGACATGTTCATGTCAACTGCTGAATTTAACGTTACGTTACATTGATGATAGGCAATGTTTGTGACAACATTTTGTATAAACGGAAAATATAGTTTATGTTTTCAATTCTTCGTTTAATAATAATACTGAAATTCCAGAATAGCAAATAAAAGTTTGATTGAATGTGAATTTTGAGCCCTATTCAAAATTATGTCATGTAAAATTGCCAGCCTTTGTAGGTGTAGTGGTAGATATGTTCACTTTGCAATGCATTTAAAGACAACAGTGATGCATGTTATGTGCAATATTTATTGACCAAAATACTAATCTCCTTGTCAAATGATCAAATACCATTCTGCAGACCAAGTAACTTAATTATTGAAATAATTATAAACCATGCATCTGAAAAAGACCATAACATAAAACATATGGCATTGTATGGCCATATTATAATCCATGTTACAATAAATAGTCATATCATGAACCTTGTTGCATTTTATAAACAGCTTGCTTAAATGTACCATTCCATAAACTATGTTTTTTTATAAAAACCATATCATGAACAATGACCAATAAATGACCATAATTGTGTCGCGCCATGAGATTTCCAGGCTTATGAAGGTACGACGTCATAATCAGAAAAACGTAGTTGAAGAATGACGTCGATAAATGCCGGTGATTGAAACGTGCACATGTCAAAAAGTTACTCATTCAGTGAAAGTAGTAAATGTTATGAACCATTAAAGGGTACCTGTAACCAAAAATTTTTTTATCACAAATGTTTTGAATATTATTTAAATATAACAATATTGAAAACCGCATCAAAATTGGTGACAAAATAAAAAAGTTATAGCGGTTTGAAATCCACATTTTATAACTTTCTCTTTATCGCAAAGTGAAACGCCTCGTTTTGAGTTATAAACGTGTGACGTCATTGCAGTATTAGAAGTAGTGTCTAACATAATATACAGTAGTAATAATGATGATATATTTGACGTATGTAGATGAAAGTACCGACTCTGACATATACCTATTTATGTCAAATAGTTCGTCATTATTTGGGGAAGCAGTAGACAATCTGTAAGTGATGAATTTTGAGTACAACCGTTATTTTTCGAACCAGAACGGACGAATCTGATAAACATATTGAGTCGAGTCCTGACCTACTTAAGAATTGGAATGCATTAGGTTGCATAGCTGTTGAAAATACGTGACGAGTGTTAACTGGTCAATAACACAAAATTTATGATATCTTTGACTTTTTTAAATAAATTATTTTATTAAGTCAGACTGCACAGACTCAAGAATTACGATAAGTTGTATAGCTATAACAAAAAAATTGCCATTAGTTTTAACTTGTCAAATACACGAAAAATTAATTTTATCGTCGACATTTAAAATGAATTAAATATCAAGTTACCGGATGAATATGACTATTATAGACTAAACAGGCTACTGGATGAATATTATAGAACTTACTGTGGTGTCATTTGCTGATTTTAATAAAAATTCAAAAAAAGGCACATGACAGTGGCACCGGCTAAAAATCAGTTCATAAAAATCCAATCTTTTGTACAATGTTTATTGACAGTTGAAATTAAATTACCGTGATGTAGAAAACTGTTCAAGTAGTCTGGCAGCATCATATTTCTTCGATAATTAGAAGATTTTCACATTAAATTTCATAACATAGTTCTTTTCAAATGTCTGATGGCTAATTAATGCTGGGGTAATTAAAAAAACCCAAGATATTCCATCTCAAATTATTTTATGCAAATATATTATGAAATGACACGGATTTTAGAATGCGACCTCATTTAAAAAACGAGATAATAATAATAATAATAGTTTTATGGATTTGTATATTTAGAATAAAGAATTTAAAAATATCACAGCTAAATGCATGCCAAAGGAAAAGTGAAAACTACTGTCTGATTCATGTCTGCCGTAGCACTAGTTTTTCAAGGTTTTAGAAGAGATATCAAAAAATTTTGTAGAATGCCACATACCGTTATGACGTATGCATTTTGTCATAATTAACTGACACCAAACTAAATGTCATCTTATCTGGAGTATAAAATGCAGAGCTTTTTAAAATCCTTACGGGGATTTAATATGGGAAAACACACAAACGCTCATTCCGGAAATACATCGCTGAAAAATCATGCGGGTTAAGAAAATAGAATTGCGCATGACTGACTTTCCCATTTTCGCTGGCCAGGTAATATCGTCTGCAACTTGACATCAAAAGGAATATATACTAGGTCTAACAACAGCGATCTTACCTACAGCTGAATGAACTATTCCAGAATTTTCTACCCTAACCCGCATGATTATTACAGCGATGTATTTCCGGAATGAGTGTTTGTGCCTTTTCCCATATTAAATCCCCGTAAGGAATTTAAAAAGCTCTGCATTTTATACTCCAGCTAAGATGGCATTTAGTTTGGTGTCAGTTAATTACGACAAAATGCATACGTCATAACGGTATGTGGCATTCTACAAAATTTTTTGATATCTCTTCTAAAACCTTGAAAAACTAGTGCTACGGCAGACGTGAATCAGACAGTAAATATAATAAAATCAAATGCTGTAAGTAGATCTATAAACATGTTTTAAATAGATTATTCTGGTCGTCAATTTTTAATTTTCAATTTTGCCTAAAACTTATATTTTGTTATTATTATTATTATTATTATTATTATTATTATGTTATTGACATGAAAACTAATGAAAAATTTCTTTTTCTTACTTTTTAAAATTTAAAAATGAAATATCCATTTTTTTCCGGAGTGAAATCTTTATACTGTATATGACAAATAACGTTTACCAAATAAAATTATTTTACTTTACTCGAACTGTAAATATATTATTGTATATTACAGGTCGTAAGATAACTTTATCAACCTGCAAATCAATGTTGCAAATTATAAGTGACATCCTGTTAATTACAGGTGTGGGTCTAAATCTAAGGAATGTGTCTAATAAACAAAAGGATTAATAATAATCTTAATTATCGGTACATGTCAAACGGATGTTAATCCCACTTCATTAAATAGTTTTCTTGTAAAATAATCATAGAAAGTTAAACTACGAGTTCGTTATGTTATTTGACATATTTTAGTAGTAGGCAAATGATGTTCTGTGGAGGTATGTTACTGGTATGACGTCACAACACGGGAGCCTCCATATCGACCTTTTTGATTTGGATTTCTAGAGATGTATTAGAAAATCACCGATATCTACCTTATTATGGAATGGAATTTTATGGAATTTCCGCTACAGCCATATTTAAGTACGACAAATAAATTTTGAAAATCGTTACAGGTACCCTTTAAAAAGAAATCATCAAATTGTTATTATTTATGTATGAAAATATCTTTAAAATATTTGAAAAATATGTTTTTATAAAAATCAAATATATTTTTTAAATTAAATATGCGTAGCGGCCCTTCCGCACTGTCTAGTAATTTGATCATGATTAATAACTCGGTGCCCACCGATTTTTAATTTATGATTTTTTATCATATTAAAACCACAGCATTTCATCTTAATCTTTTTCCCCCTAAAAACGATTGTCCTAAGTTAATATGATTGCTTCTTAATAAATTGCAAATTTACATTTTTTAAATAGAAGCAGGCGATAGTATAAAAATTCAGAATTTCCGTGTTCTCTGTTTCCGACTTGGTAAACATAGTTTGCAACGCAACATCCTAAACTGTTAAAAGGAAGCTATCTTGTGTTACCAAGAGTTTTTTGTCAGAGTTCAAGAAAGAATTTCAAAGAATATTGATGATATTGAGCACTGGATAATACTACATAAATATAAAGTAAATCTAATGCTTCAACAACCACAAGCACTGTTCCAGGGGGTCATTTAGAGGATCGAGAAATAGTGGGGTTGGTGAAATTTATTTTTGCGATGATATAAAATCAATTTGGGACAAGTTCAGCTAATGACGGCAAGGATTGTGATCTAAATGATGAAAGTGACACTGAGCGGACGAAATAACAGAATCAGAAATTCTCAAGGAGAACGCCGACAAACGTTGAAAAAAAAGTATTTATCCTGAAATCTTGTGTTTGTGAACAATGACAAGGAAAATCTTGAAGTTCCATTGTCGATCATGAAATATTCATTTAGTAAGAGAAACATGTCAGAAAAGAAAAATTAATATGATGGATAAAGTGTCGTTATATGCACATCAGAAAAATGAATCCACAACTGACACTAAATAAGCAAAGAAGTCAGAAAGAGAAAGGGTCCTCAAACAAAAGCTTTCCAGTGGGACACAAGTATGCAAAAAACACCTGTATTTTTGCTAATGTAACTGGAAATTTTCAGTTAGATTCAAAAGCTGAATCTCTAATCTCTGAGGATTCAACACCAAGGACCAATGGCAACAAAGGTAAGTGATAGAAAAAAAATTAAATAAATTTTTTAAAAAATTTTGCATGATGATTCAATATATGCTGTCACATGGAAGACTGACAATCCACATATACAAAGGTTAAATTATTAATCAGAAGATAGACTAAAATGACAGAATAAGAAGAGTATGGTTATATGGTGATCATTTTTTCATTATCTATTATTAATATTAATTCATTTTATTTATTTATTCTATTATTTTTTCATTTCTCTCTCTCTTTCTCCTAAAAGACCATGCCCAAGTCACAATGTATTATGTAATGATCTGTTAACTATTTATGAAAGCATACAGAATATTCACTTGTATTCACTAGCACTATCAGTTATTGTTATAATTATTATTATAAATTCCAATATAGATATATTTAAGGATTACGTGACGCGGTTTTATACAATTTGTTATCCGTCATCGTCGGGTTATACTTCCATAACTTTACAAAATTGGAAACCAATCCTTAAATAACAGTGGAAAACACCAAAAGTAGTACGGCAAAAGTGCAAAGTTATACGAAAATAAATTGTCAAAAATGACTTCATGCAGAATACATCGACCAATCAAAACAATAAAATCGGACATCATGCACAGTCCGTAATTATATATATTTAAATACTCCAAGAGTTCACTGTTAAAATGTTCATTATGAACTTATGATAAACCATTCTAAATATGTTGGATATTGATGGACAAAGTCTTTACATATATCTGTCTCTCATGTTTGTTTCAATTTAAAGATATTTCTCTCTCTCTCTCTCTCTCTTGTTTTTTTAATTTTTAAAAATTGATTTCAAAACATATGTTCTCTTTTCTCCATGTTGTTTTTTAAAGTGCTTAAATATGATTAAATTTTGTTTTTCTCTATTCAAAGGTAAAATGGAGACAATGCATGGCAGAAACCCTCCAATGTTTATAATTCTGTTGCCGCAACATCAAGAAATCACCATAATATACCACTTGTAAATGATGACCAGCATACAGTAGTTTTCTGTAATTGTAAAGAATTTTTTAAACCTTTTCAAAACACTATCAGGAATTTTAAAGTATCATCATTTCAGAATGTCAAAAAATTATCCAGGTGCTGTTTTTGTCAGGGAATATGCTGACAATGCAGAGATTGAAATCAACTTGTTTAAAAAGCAGCAGTTTATTAACCCAATAATTCTACCCACTGTTTTAAAAGCAAATGGATTAGATGCAAACAGACAGTGGTACCTGTTTCAAAAGATATGACCTTTTTTCGTTTTGGAATTGATGACAAGGATGTTGTGTCTCCAAAACCAAGTGTTCCGAAGCCAGTATTGTCATTAAAGAGGACAGAGAAAAACTTAGAAAATGTAGTTACTGTAAAGAAACTGGACATGACACATCTAGCTGTAGCAAAATTATTTGTCCACTTTCTGTCTAAAAAAAACTTCTTCATTGATTTTAGTTAATGATCAATTACAAAAATGAATTAATTCAAATGATTTTATAGTTTTTTTAATGATAACCCCCTATTTAATTTGGTTTTAAAGGGCCCAGACCTTAGATTAGCTTTATCAACAGGCTTAATTGCCTAAAGTCGGGATGTGTTATACTTTTTGCACCAGTGTTTGTGTTTTATGCACCAGTCAAGATTTTTTTTCTACTTTTATGGAGGTGTTTAGTTCTTGAATGGTGGAGGAAACCAGAGTGGACAGAGAAAACAACTTAGCTTTTGACAAGAGAACTGACAAAATTATTTACCATAGGATCTGCCTGATTGAGATATGAACCTAGGCAGTTAGGCACTGTAATCCCCAGGTGCACTTCAGCACTAGAAGCTTGATGCTGTTGCTATCATTCTATTTAAGAAAAAAACTAGGTTAATGCTTGTTCCTATTTTTTTGTCACTTCTCTTGTTACTTGCTGTGTAGCATACACACGTATATCTTTAGGCTTTTATTTAGACAAGAGGCCCATGGGCCTTAATGCTCACCTGAGGATATGTCCAAAATTGTTTGCAAAGTGCAAAAGACAACATAATTTGTACTGAAACTTTACAAGTTTTCTCAAGTTAAGAACTGCCAGAAAGCTAAATCAGAAATATATCCACTCACATTTCATTTATAAGTAGCTTATATAATATGCATGAAGTAACTGTAATGCAATGAATAATTTCCAAATCATTAACAAATTTCAGTATACTTATGCAACTATGTCCTTGACCTTTGAACATATATGAGATTGAACCATATATTATCGTCATGTCAATACCTACAATAATCTAATATACTGCCTATACAAAAAGTTAATAGTTTTCAAGATAATAAGCAATTTATGATTTCTTTTGCAGCTGTGACCTTGACCTTTAAACACATGACCTTGAACTATAAATCAAAATGATCAATGCTGCAATACCTACAATATTCTTATATATATACCTATACAAAAAATTAATAGTTTTCAAGATAATTAGCAATTTAAGTCTTCTTTTGCAGCTGTGACCTTGACCTTTGAACATATGACCTTGAACCATATATCAAAATGATTGACATGTCAATACCTACAATATTCTAATATACATGCCTATACTAAAAGTTAACAGTTTTCAAGATAATTAGCAATTTATGTCTTCTTTTGCAGCTGTGACCTTGACCTTTGAACATATGACCTTGTACCATATATCAAAATGATCATCATATCAATACCTACAATATTCTAATAAACATGCCTATAAACAAAGTTAATAGTTTTCAAGATAATAAGCAATTTATGTCTTCTTTTGCAGCTGTGACCTTGACCTTTGAACATATGACCTTGCACCATAAATCAAAATGATCAATGCTGCAATACCTTCAATATTCTAATATATATGACTATACAAAAAGTTAAGAGTTTTCAAGATAATTAGCAATTTAAGTCTTCTTTTGCAGCTGTGACCTTGACCTTTGAACATGACCTTGAACCATATATCAAAATGATCGTCATGTCAATATCTACAATATTCTAATATACATGCCTATACTAAAAGTTAACAGTTTTCAAGATAATTAGCAACTTATGTCTTTTTTTGTAGCTGTGACCTTGACCTTTGAACATATGACCTTGCACCATAAATCAAAATGATCATCATATCAATACCTACAATATTCTAATATACATGCCTATACAAAAAGTTAATAGTTTTCAAGATAATAAGCAATTTATGTCTTCTTTTGAAGCTGTGACCTTGACCTTTGAACATATGACATTGTACCATATATCAAAATGATTGTCATATCAATACCTACAATATTCTAATATACATGCCTATACAAAAAGTTAAAGTTTTCAAGAAAATTAGTAATTTAAGTCTCCTTTTGCAGCTGTGACCTTGACCTTTGAACATATGACCTTAAACCATATATGAAAATGATCGTCATCTCAATACCTACAATATTCTAATATACATGCCTATACTTAAAGTTAATAGTTTTCAAGATAATTAGCAATTTATGTCTTCTTCTGCATCTGTGACCTTGACCTTTGATCATATGACCTTGAACCATATATCAAAATGATCATTTTCACAATACCTACAATATTCTAATAAACATGCCTATATAAAAAGATTATATTTTCAAGCTAATGCACAATTTTGGTATTTAATAGCCAAAAATAACATTTCAGGGGCAACAACTCCTACATGGATTATCATATAGTTACGAAACTTGGTACCTTGGTAAATTTTGTCATGCTGAACATTTTAACAATGATTTGATTTCATGTATCTCTTAATATTTGCAAGAAAATTGCCTAAAACTGCATAAATCATAAATTAGGTCATGACCTTGATCCTATTTTAAAGGTCATTTCAAGAAAAAGTAAAACTGAAAACCCTATGTCATTATCTGTTCAAATAGTCAAGTTATAACAATTTGAAGTCATTTTACGAAATTTTTAAAATTAAACGCAAAACGCGTAACCCATTTTTCGACCAAATTCACGAAATGAACAAACTACAGGCTTAAGACCCTAGAGAAGCCAAATATCACATCAGATTTTTTCTCCCATCATCGGTTTTGGAGAAGAAGATTTTTTAAGATTTTTGGACCCTTAGGTCACCTTGACCTAATTTTGGTAGCCATGGCAACGCCATGAACAAATCTGAATTGCACTGGCCCATATATGCTTCTGACCAAGTATCATTGAAATGTGTCCAGCAGTTTTGGAGGAGAAGTCAAAAATAGGTGTTAACGACGCACACACGCACGCACACATGCACGCACATACCACACCATGCCATAAGCTCACATGACCTATCGGTCAGGTGAGCTAAAAAACTGGATGATTCTTTATAATCAAAATGAGTATGGTATCGTACTGGTTCAGTCCCATCTTTATTATTGATCATCATTTAGAAAATGAGTTATCTCCCTTTTAAGTAAATGAATAATTTAGACCAATTTGACTGTCCAAACATCAATGAAACAATGTGCATTAAATTCTTTTTATATATGCACTTATATTTGCATAACATATATCATTCTTACAGTGTATGCGATTTATTATTCTCAAATATCAATCATAAAATATTTTTTCAGTTTTCATTTTGTTGCTATAGTACATGTTTAGTTGCTATGGAAAATGTTTTACGAATTTTTTACATAAAATTTAAAAATGTGATGAATAACAACAAATGTCCGGTGTCTTCTGGAAAATAAAATTCCATAAGACAAGTTAAACTACAATGTAAATTTTCTGTTTTTAAGTTTTATTTCCCCAAACAAATGTGCAGTTAAAATACTATTCACACCGTGAATGTGGTGTTTGCATTTGTTGCCAAAGCAACAAAAATACTGTGGATTTGGAAAAAATATTTTACAGGGTGATTTAGCACATAAGTAGGAATTATAATCCACCAAAATCTCATTTTCGGTTTTGTACCTCCATAAGCCTGTTATTCTCATGGCTGGTCACATATCATAAATAATGTGACACTTAATGACCATATCATACAGCATGGAACACTAAGTGTCAATATCAAAAACAGACCTGCCAACCCCATTAGAAGTCTATCAGTAAAGTCAGTAAATTTTTCAGTAAGAATGGGCCATTTTTGGATTTTTTCCGTAAGATTTTTTTACTCAATAACTGCTGCTAACTGTTACGTTTCTGGGGGTATTGGCGCTTTGATGAAGACGGTTGTTCATCTTGATCAGCTGTTAAATCCCCCTTATGTTTGCGGTTCATTATAATCAAGTTGAACTGTCACAACATGTGATTCTATTACCTCCCAATAGACGCTTAAATTTCGACTGCACTTGAAATCATTACTTACAAACGCAGTTAAGATGTTACCTACACTTAGATGCTTGCTTAGTTTCAGTTTAAATAGATCAATTTCAAACGTTTTGATGACAAGTGTAAAAACTTAGTAGAAAATGGACAGGACATGAACCAAAATCCGGATTTTACTTAAAATCGTAAGATTTTAAACCTATCCGTAAAATCGTAAAATGGGTAAACAATCAGTAAGAATTACGGAAAAATCGTAAGGGTTGGCAGGTCTGCAAAAACCATGTGACACTTAAATAAACATATCATAAACTTTGTGATTCAAACTGACTATGTGACTCAAAATGTCTATATTATAAAACATGTGACTCAAAATGATTACATAATCATCCATGCAAATCAAAATAACCATATCAAGAACCATGTGGCACCAAGTGGCCATATCGTAAACTATGGGACTCAAACTAACCATATTATAAACCATGTAACAAGAATGATTATATCATGTAGTATATAATATGACACTATTTTACCATAATCATGTGACTCAAAAGCCTTGAGACTCAGAAAGAACATAGTTTAAAAATGTGACTCAAAATGATTGTTTAAAAACCATGTGACGCTTACTAATTTAACCTTGCAAAAATAACACCCTATTTGGTGTATCACTAACTTAGCCTTGCTAAAATAACCCACTATATGGTATATCACTAATTCAATCTTGCTAAAATAACCTGCTATATGGTATACCATTAATTTAGCCTTGCTAAAATAACCCGCTATATAATATATCACTAATTAAGCCTTGCTAAAATAACTCCCTATATGGTACGGTACAAATTAGCCTTGCTAGAATAATCAGCTATTTGGTACATCACTAGTTTAGCCTTGTAAAAATAACCCCTTGTATGGTACATAAATCCAAATTTCCTGCTATTTTCAGTACTGCTGGGGTATTTGCCTAACCATATACCCAGGGATATATTTGCATAAAAAATTTACCAAACCTTACCTTATGTGCCATTTGCCATAATTTTACTTTCTGAGATTATGGGGCATTATGCGTGACATTATGACCAACAACAGCAACAACAACAACAACAACAACAACAGCAAAAACAACAACAACAAGAGGCCCAATAGGGCCTGTGATGCTCAACTGGCTGCATATGTAAGACAATGTTTGTTTTTGATTGAAATGTTGTTTAACCTTCAACTCAAGAATATTTCACTTATATGGAGACTGTCAATTTTGGAAATGGTGGAGGACACTGGATTATAGGAGAAAACCACGACCAAGCAGCAAGTTAACTGACAAATTTTCAAAGATGAAGTGCTAGCCCACTTGGCATTAATGCACAATGTCAGGGGTGAAAGGTGCTGTGATTCGTACCATCGAATGTTTAAGACCACACAGCCACTGTGGCCCCTGTAAGACAATGTGATGTGGTTACCATAATTGGTTCATAAGCTTAAGATGGGAAATAAATTGAGCTTATGACCATTTTTGCTTCAATGAAGCCTACTTTGCAACACACACATGCAGGCATGCTTCACTATGCCATAAACTCAGCTGGGTTTAGCCAGTTGAGCTTAGAATGGATCCACAATGGCTATTTTATATATATATATCTAGTAACAACAGGCATCTTAGACTGGTTCAAACTTTTTTTAGGCCGATGTAGGAACCTTCCACAGGAAGTTTGGTTCCAATTCGCCCAGTGATTTTAGAGGAAAAGATTTTACTAAATATTACACCTAATTTGCATATTTCTTGAAAATTGGGTCAATAAAAATTTTCTCAGAAAAAAAACATTATGTATTTTGAATCCCACACAGTATACTTTATATATTTAAAATTTGAGCTCAATTGGTGGAAAAAAAGATCAACAATGGTTTTTTTGTTTCCTTTCTATTTTTAGTTATGACAGCCATCTTGGATGTCAGGCCGGGTTGCCTGGTACCACCTTTAGTCAGGCTGACATTTGGACCTTCCACACAAAATTTCATTCCACTTGGCCCAGTTGTTTCAGAGGAGAAGATTTTCAAAGATTTCACTAAATATTACACCTTAAGCATAATTCTTGAAAATTGGGTCAACAAAAATGTTCTCATAAAAACCCTTTAAATATGTTGAATGCCCCGCTATCTACTCTCTACATTTCAAATTTGAACAAAAACGGTTAAAAAATGACTCAGCAATGGCTATTTATGTGTTTTTGCTATTTATAGTAACAGTGGCCATCTTGGATGTCTGGTGGGGTCGCCTGGTACAAACTTTGGTCCACCCCACCTAGGGACCTTCCACATTAAATTTGGTTCCAATTGGCCCAGTGGTTTCAGAGGAGAAGATTTTCAAAGAATTGATTAAATATTACACCTCATTTGCATAATTCGTAAAAATCAGGTCAACTAAAAATTTCTCATAAAAACCCGTTACATATGTTGAATGCCCCACTATCTACTCTCTACATTTCAAATTTGAACAAAAACGGTTAAAAAATGACTCAGTAATGGCTATTTATGTGTTTTTGCTATTTATAGTAACAGCGGCCATCTTGGATGTCGGGCGGGGTCGCCTGGTACAAACTTTGGTCCACCCCACCTAGGGACCTTCCACACCAAATTTGGTTCCAATTGGCCCAGTGGTTTCAGAGGAGAAGATTTTCAAAGAATTGATTAAATATTACACCTCATTTGCATAATTCGTAAAAATCGGGTCAACGAAAAATTTCTCATAAAAACCCGTTACATATGTTGAATGCCCCGCTATCTACTCTCTACATTTCGAATTTGAACAAAAACGGTTAAAAAATGACTCAGCAATGGCTATTTATGTGTTTTTGCTATTTATAGTAACAGCGGCCATCTTGGATGTCAGGCGGGGTCGCCTGGTACAAACTTTGGTCTACCCCACCTAGGGACCTTCCACACCAAATTTGGTTCCAATTGGCCCAGTGGTTTCAGAGGAGAAGATTTTCAAAGAATTGCTTAAATATTACACCTCATTTGCATAATTCGTAAAAATCGGGTCAACGAAAAATTTCTCATAAAAACCCGTTTCATATGTTGAATGCCCCGCTATCTACTTTCTACATTTCAAATTTGAACAAAAACGGTTAAAAAATGACTCAGTAATGGCTATTTATGTGTTTTTGCTATTTATAGTAACAGCGGCCATCTTGGATGTCGGGCGGGGTCGCCTGGTACAAACTTTGGTCCACCCCACCTAGGGACCTTCCACACCAAATTTGGTTCCAATTGGCCCAGTGGTTTCAGAGGAGAAGATTTTCAAAGAATTGATTAAATATTACACCTCATTTGCATAATTCGTAAAAATTCGGTCAACGAAAAATTTCTCATAAAAACCCGTTACATATGTTGAATGCCCCGCTATCTACTTTCTACATTTCAAATTTGAACAAAAACGGTTAAAAAATGACTCAGTAATGGCTATTTATGTGTTTCTGCTATTTATAGTAACAGCGGCCATCTTGGATGTCGGGCGGGGTCGCCTGGTACAAACTTTGGTCCACCCCACCTAGGGACCTTCCACACCAAATTTGGTTCCAATTGGCCCAGTGGTTTCAGAGGAGAAGATTTTCAAAGAATTGATTAAATATTACACCTCATTTGCATAATTCGTAAAAATCAGGTCAACGAATTTCTCATAAAAACCCGTTACATATGTTGAATGCCCCGCTATCTACTTTCTACATTTCAAATTTGAACAAAAACGGTTAAAAAATGACTCAGCAATGGCTATTTATGTGTTTTTGCTATTTATAGTAACAGCAGCCATCTTGGATGTCGGGCGGGGTCGCCTGGTACAAACTTTGGTCTACCCCACCTAGGGACCTTCCACACCAAATTTGGTTCCAATTGGCCCAGTGGTTTCAGAGGAGAAGATTTTCAAAGAATTGATTAAATATTACACCTCATTTGCATAATTCGTAAAAATTCGGTCAACGAAAAATTTCTCATAAAAACCTGTTACACATGTTGAATGCCCCGCTATCTACTCTCTACATTTCAAATTTGAACAAAAACGGTTAAAAAATGACTCAGTAATGGCTATTTATGTGTTTTTGCTATTTATAGTAACAGCGGCCATCTTGGATGTCGGGCGGGGTCGCCTGGTACAAACTTTGGTCCACCCCACCTAGGGACCTTCCACACCAAATTTGGTTCCAATTGGCCCAGTGGTTTCAGAGGAGAAGATTTTCAAAGAATTGATTAAATATTACACCTCATTTGCATAATTCGTAAAAATCGGGTCAACGAAAAATTTCTCATAAAAAACCGTTAAATATGTTGAATGCCCCGCTATCTACTCTCTACATTTCAAATTTGAACAAAAACGGTTAAAAAATGACTCAGCAATGGCTATTTTATGTGTTTTTGCTATTTATAGTAACAGCGGCCATCTTGGATGTCAGGCGGGGTCGCCTGGTACAAACTTTGGTCTACCCCACCTAGGGACCTTCCACACCAAATTTGGTTCCAATTGGCCCAGTGGTTTCAGAGGAGAAGATTTTCAAAGAATTGCTTAAATATTACACCTCATTTGCATAATTCGTAAAAATCGGGTCAACGAAAAATTTCTCATAAAAACCCGTTACATATGTTGAATGCCCCGCTATCTACTTTCTACATTTCAAATTTGAACAAAAACGGTTAAAAAATGACTCAGTAATGGCTATTTATGTGTTTCTGCTATTTATAGTAACAGCGGCCATCTTGGATGTCGGGCGGGGTCGCCTGGTACAAACTTTGGTCCACCCCACCTAGGGACCTTCCACACCAAATTTGGTTCCAATTGGCCCAGTGGTTTCAGAGGAGAAAATTTTCAAAGAATTGATTAAATATTACACCTCATTTGCATAATTCGTAAAAATCAGGTCAACGAATTTCTCATAAAAACCCGTTACATATGTTAAATGCCCCGCTATCTACTTTCTACATTTCAAATTTGAACAAAAACGGTTAAAAAATGACTCAGCAATGGCTATTTATGTGTTTTTGCTATTTATAGTAACAGCAGCCATCTTGGATGTCGGGCGGGGTCGCCTGGTACAAACTTTGGTCTACCCCACCTAGGGACCTTCCACACCAAATTTGGTTCCAATTGGCCCAGTGGTTTCAGAGGAGAAGATTTTCAAAGAATTGATTAAATATTACACCTCATTTGCATAATTCGTAAAAATTCGGTCAACGAAAAATTTCTCATAAAAACCTGTTACACATGTTGAATGCCCCGCTATCTACTCTCTACATTTCAAATTTGAACAAAAACGGTTAAAAAATGACTCAGCAATGGCTATTTATGTGTTTTTGCTATTTATAGTAACAGTGGCCATCTTGGATGTCAGGCGGGGTCGCCTGGTACAAACTTTGGTCTACCCCACCTAGGGACCTTCCACACCAAATTTGGTTCCAATTGGCCCAGTGGTTTCAGAGGAGAAGATTTTCAAAGAATTGATTAAATATTACACCTCATTTGCATAATTTGTAAAAATTCGGTCAACGAAAAATTTCTCATAAAAACCCGTTACGTATGTTGAATGCCCCGCTATCTACTTTCTACATTTCAAATTTGAACAAAAACGGTTAAAAAATGACTCAGTAATGGCTATTTATGTGTTTTTGCTATTTATAGTAACAGCGGCCATCTTGGATGTCGGGCGGGGTCGCCTGGTACAAACTTTGGTCCACCCCACCTAGGGACCTTCCACACCAAATTTGGTTCCAATTGGCCCAGTGGTTTCAGAGGAGAAGATTTTCAAAGAATTGATTAAATATTACACCTCATTTGCATAATTCGTAAAAATCGGGTCAACGAAAAATTTCTCATAAAAACCCGTTACATATGTTGAATGCCCCGCTATCTACTTTCTACATTTCAAATTTGAACAAAAACGGTTAAAAAATGACTCAGCAATGGCTATTTATGTGTTTTTGCTATTTATAGTAACAGCGGCCATCTTGGATGTCGGGCGGGGTCGCCTGGTACAAACTTTGGTCCACCCCACCTAGGGACCTTCCACACCAAATTTGGTTCCAATTGGCCCAGTGGTTTCAGAGGAGAAGATTTTCAAAGAATTGCTTAAATATTACACCTCATTTGCATAATTCGTAAAAATCGGGTCAACGAAAAATTTCTCATAAAAACCCGTTACATATGTTGAATGCCCCGCTATCTACTTTCTACATTTCAAATTTGAACAAAAACGGTTAAAAAATGACTCAGTAATGGCTATTTATGTGTTTCTGCTATTTATAGTAACAGCGGCCATCTTGGATGTCGGGCGGGGTCGCCTGGTACAAACTTTGGTCCACCCCACCTAGGGACCTTCCACACCAAATTTGGTTCCAATTGGCCCAGTGGTTTCAGAGGAGAAAATTTTCAAAGAATTGATTAAATATTACACCTCATTTGCATAATTCGTAAAAATCAGGTCAACGAATTTCTCATAAAAACCCGTTACATATGTTAAATGCCCCGCTATCTACTTTCTACATTTCAAATTTGAACAAAAACGGTTAAAAAATGACTCAGCAATGGCTATTTATGTGTTTTTGCTATTTATAGTAACAGCAGCCATCTTGGATGTCGGGCGGGGTCGCCTGGTACAACTTTGGTCTACCCCACCTAGGGACCTTCCACACCAAATTTGGTTCCAATTGGCCCAGTGGTTTCAGAGGAGAAGATTTTCAAAGAATTGATTAAATATTACACCTCATTTGCATAATTCGTAAAAATTCGGTCAACGAAAAATTTCTCATAAAAACCTGTTACACATGTTGAATGCCCCGCTATCTACTCTCTACATTTCAAATTTGAACAAAAACGGTTAAAAAATGACTCAGCAATGGCTATTTATGTGTTTTTGCTATTTATAGTAACAGTGGCCATCTTGGATGTCAGGCGGGGTCGCCTGGTACAAACTTTGGTCTACCCCACCTAGGGACCTTCCACACCAAATTTGGTTCCAATTGGCCCAGTGGTTTCAGAGGAGAAGATTTTCAAAGAATTGATTAAATATTACACCTCATTTGCATAATTTGTAAAAATTCGGTCAACGAAAAATTTCTCATAAAAACCCGTTACGTATGTTGAATGCCCCGCTATCTACTTTCTACATTTCAAATTTGAACAAAAACGGTTAAAAAATGACTCAGTAATGGCTATTTATGTGTTTTTGCTATTTATAGTAACAGCGGCCATCTTGGATGTCGGGCGGGGTCGCCTGGTACAAACTTTGGTCCACCCCACCTAGGGACCTTCCACACCAAATTTGGTTCCAATTGGCCCAGTGGTTTCAGAGGAGAAGATTTTCAAAGAATTGATTAAATATTACACCTCATTTGCATAATTCGTAAAAATCGGGTCAACGAAAAATTTCTCATAAAAACCCGTTAAATATGTTGAATGCCCCGCTATCTACTTTCTACATTTCAAATTTGAACAAAAACGGTTAAAAAATGACTCAGCAATGGCTATTTATGTGTTTTTGCTATTTATAGTAACAGCGGCCATCTTGGATGTCGGGCGGGGTCGCCTGGTACAAACTTTGGTCCACCCCACCTAGGGACCTTCCACACCAAATTTGGTTCCAATTGGCCCAGTGGTTTCAGAGGAGAAGATTTTCAAAGAATTGATTAAATATTACACCTCATTTGCATAATTCGTAAAAATTCGGTCAACGAAAAATTTCTCATAAAAACCCGTTACATATGTTGAATGCCCCGCTAACTACTTTCTACATTTCAAATTTGAACAAAAACGGTTAAAAAATGACTCAGTAATGGCTATTTATGTGTTTCTGCTATTTATAGTAACAGCGGCCATCTTGGATGTCGGGCGGGGTCGCCTGGTACAAACTTTGGTCCACCCCACCTAGGGACCTTCCACACCAAATTTGGTTCCAATTGGCCCAGTGGTTTCAGAGGAGAAGATTTTCAAAGAATTGATTAAATATTACACCTCATTTGCATAATTCGTAAAAATCAGGTCAACGAATTTCTCATAAAAACCCGTTACATATGTTGAATGCCCCGC
Source organism: Tegillarca granosa (assembly GCA_029721355.1). NCBI lineage: Eukaryota > Metazoa > Mollusca > Bivalvia > Arcoida > Arcidae > Tegillarca > Tegillarca granosa. The sequence goes on along the minus strand of CM056606.1, from coordinate 31,152,675 downwards.
TATCTACTTTCTACATTTCAAATTTGAACAAAAACGGTTAAAAAATGACTCAGCAATGGCTATTTATGTGTTTTTGCTATTTATAGTAACAGCGGCCATCTTGGATGTCTGGTGGGGTCGCCTGGTACAAACTTTGTTCCACCCCACCTAGGGACCTTCCACACCAAATTTGGTTCCAATTGGCCCAGTGGTTTCAGAGGAGAAGATTTTCAAAGAATTGATTAAATATTACACCTCATTTGCATAATTCGTAAAAATTCGGTCAACGAAAAATTTCTCATAAAAACCTGTTACACATGTTGAATGCCCCGCTATCTACTCTCTACATTTCAAATTTGAACAAAAACGGTTAAAAAATGACTCAGCAATGGCTATTTATGTGTTTTTGCTATTTATAGTAACAGCGGCCATCTTGGATGTCAGGCGGGGTCGCCTGGTACAAACTTTGGTCTACCCCACCTAGGGACCTTCCACACCAAATTTGGTTCCAATTGGCCCAGTGGTTTCAGAGGAGAAGATTTTCAAAGAATTGATTAAATATTACACCTCATTTGCATAATTCGTAAAAATCGGTCAACGAAAAATTTCTCATAAAAACCCGTTACAGTATGTTGAATGCCCCGCTATCTACTTTCTACATTTCAAATTTGAACAAAAACGGTTAAAAAATGACTCAGCAATGGCTATTTATGTGTTTTTGCTATTTATAGTAACAGCGGCCATCCTTGATGTCGGGCGGGGTCGCCTGGTACAAACTTTGGTCCACCCCACCTAGGGACCTTCCACACCAAATTTGGTTCCAATTGGCCCAGTGGTTTCAGAGGAGAAGATTTTCAAAGAATTGATTAAATATTACACCTCATTTGCATAATTCGTAAAAATCGGGTCAACGAAAAATTTCTCATAAAAACCCGTTACATATGTTGAATGCCCCGCTATCTACTCTCTACATTTCAAATTTGAACAAAAACGGTTAAAAAATGACTCAGCAATGGCTATTTATGTGTTTTTGCTATTTATAGTAACAGCAGCCATCTTGGATGTCGGGCGGGGTCGCCTGGTACAAACTTTGGTCTACCCCACCTAGGGACCTTCCACACCAAATTTGGTTCCAATTGGCCCAGTGGTTTTCAGAGGAGAAGATTTTCAAAGAATTGATTAAATATTACACCTCATTTGCATAATTCGTAAAAATCGGGTCAACGAAAAATTTCTCATAAAAACCCGTTACATATGTTGAATGCCCCGCTATCTACTCTCTACATTTCAAATTTGAACAAAAACGGTTAAAAAATGACTCAGCAATGGCTTTTTATGTGTTTTTGCTATTTATAGTAACAGCGGCCATCTTGGATGTCGGGCGGGGTCGCCTGGTACAAACTTTGGTCTACCCCACCTAGGGACCTTCCACACCAAATTTGGTTCCAATTGGCCCAGTGGTTTCAGAGGAGAAGATTTTCAAAGAATTGATTAAATATTACACCTCATTTGCATAATTCGTAAAAATTCGGTCAACGAAAAATTTCTCATAAAAACCCGTTAAATATGTTGAATGCCCCGCTATCTACTCTCTACATTTCAAATTTGAACAAAAACGGTTAAAAAATGACTCAGCAATGGCTATTTATGTGTTTTTGCTATTTATAGTAACAGCGGCCATCTTGGATGTCTGGTGGGGTCGCCTGGTACAAACTTTGTTCCACCCCACCTAGGGACCTTCCACACCAAATTTGGTTACAATTGCCCCAGTGGTTTCAGAGGAGAAGATTAAAGTTTACGCACGCACGCACGGATGTATGGACGCACGCAAAACCATGCCATAAGCTCAGCTGGCTATAGCCAGTTGAGCTAAAAATGCCAAATAACAGGCAAGGTTGATTTGATGAGGCAATACAATTACACCTACTTTAAAATTTTAAATTTAAGGTTAATTTTTTAATTCTTTATCTTGTTATTCAAGTATTGATATGTGGTGTAATTATACAGATATATCATATTTATTTGGGCTATTCAGGGAAAAATATCAGCCTCACGACTAAAATTCCCTTGCTTTAAGGCTCAGGGAATTTTACTATCTTTCCACTGGTATTTTTTAATAAACATGATATATAATGTATAAAATCTCAAAGAGTTTATACCAGTAACAAGAGGCCCAATAGGGCCTGTATCGCTCACCTGGCATACCCTTATTTTGTTCTTTGCTTTTTCTTTTAAAATATATCCAATCAGTAAAATGTAAACAAACTGACTAGCAATATCCTTTTTTTCTATTATTTCAAGCACTATTTATCATAAATTTCCTTTCCATTGGCCTTGTACTTTGAGAAGATTTAGGCTGAAATAGACCTTTTTTACATGTTACATAATTATTGCAAAAATTAAAAATTTTACAGAAAAACCCATTACATATGTTTTATCCCCTGACATCTAAGTTTCTATGTTTCAAATTTCATGTTATACATTTCTTTGTTATAAATTTGAACAAAATCAGTACATAAATAAACCCATAATGGCCATTTTTCGATTTTTGCTATTTATAGTAAAGGCAACCATCTTGGATTTCCGACAGAAATGACAGAAATAACTTTGAATCTATACCACACAAAGACCTTCCACAATCAATATCCTTTCAATTGGCCATGTACTTTCAGAGAAGAAGATTTTCAAAGATTTCAGCTAAAAAAAGATCTTATTTGCATATTACGTAATTATTGCACAAACGAAAAATTGTATGAAAAAACCTGTTATATATGTTTTATCCCCCAACATCTAGTTTCTTTGTTTTAAATTTCAACAAAATCAGTACATAAATAAACCCATAATGGCCATTTTTAGATTTTTGCTATTTATAGTAACGGCAGCCATCTTAGATTTCTGACAGACATGTCGGATAAAATTTTGAATCTATACCACCCAAGGACCTTCCACACTCAATATCCTTTCAATTGGCCATGTACTTTCAGAAAAGAAGATTTTCAAAGATTTCGGCTAAAAATAGAACTTATTTGCATATTACTTAATTATTGCACAAACGAAAAAATGTACGGAAAAACCCTTTATTTATGTTTTATCCCGACATCTAGTTTCTTTGTTTCAAATTTCAACAAAATTGGTATATAAATAAACCAATAATGGCCATTTTTCGATTTTGCTATTTATAGTAACGGCAGCCATCTTACATTTCTGACAGACATGTTGGATACAATTTTGAATCTATAGCACCCAAGGACCTTCCACACTCAATATCCTTTCAATTGGCCATGTACTTTCAGAAAAGAAGATTTTCAAAGATTTCGGCTAAAAATAGAACTTATTTGCATATTACTTAATTATTGCACAAACGAAAAAATGTACGGAAAAACCCGTTATGTATGTTTTATCCCGACAGCAAGTTTCTTTGTTTCAAATTTCAACAAAATTGGTATATAAATAAACCAATAATGGCCATTTTTCGATTTTGCTATTTATAGTAACGGCAGCCATCTTGGATTTCTGACAGACATGTCGGATACAATTTTGAATCTATAGCACCCAAGGACTTTCCACACTCAATATCGTTTAATTGGCTATGTACTTTCAGAGAAGAAGATTTTCAAAGATTTCGGCTAAAAATAGAACTTATTTGCATATTACATAATTATTGCACAAACGAAAAACAGTATGGAAAAACCCGTAATATATGTTTTATCCCCCGACAGCAAGTTTCTATGTTTCCAATTTCAACAAAATCAGTACATAAATAAACCCATAATGGCCATTTTTAGATTTTTGCTATTTATAGTAACAGCAGCCATCTTGGATTTCCGACAGACATATCGGATACAATTTTGAATCTATACCACCCAAGGACCTTCCACACTCAATATCATTTCAATTGGCCATGTACTTTCAGAGAAGAAGATTTTCAAAGCTAAAAATAGAACTTATTTGCATATTACCTAATTATTGGAAAAACTAAAAATCATACAGAGAAACCCGTTATATATGTTTTATCCCCCGAGATCTATTTTCTGCGTTGCAAATTTCAACAAAATTGGTACAAAAATGAACCTGTAATGGCCATTTATAGGTTTTTGCTATTTATAGTAACGGCAGCCATCTTGGATTTAGGACGGACATGTCGGATACAATTTTTAATCTATAGCAACTAAGGACCTTCCATACCAAATTTCATTTGAATTGGCCTATTGGTTTCAGAGAAGAAGATTAAAGTTTACGGACGCATGCACGCACGCACGCTTTATCATTCCATAAGCTCACCCTGGCTTTGCCAGGTGAGCTGAAAATAGATGTATGACAAATTTTGAGGTTCATTTCAGTTGAATATTTTTAACAATGAGTCATGCATTTTATTTATCAATAGATGACTTACCTCCCCCTAATTTGTAACAGAAAGAAGCAGACAGGGCCCCACACATGCTTTGACCTTGACCATCAGTAATAATGTTATCCGAAAACCTCAAGAAAAAAGTTCTGCTGCAAAGATTGGGTTGGCTTTTCAGAATTTCTTCTCCTGCTTTTTTGCTTATGAAACCTTCAATTAACCTACAATTAGTGAAATAAGATAAAAAGAAATAAAAATAAAACAGACATACTAAATCAGAGAGTTTATGTCTACACTTTAAAGTAAAAGAAGAAAAAGTTATGTTGCAGCATGAGACCTTTTGTAATCATGGCTAATTTTGAAAACAAAGTGATAATAACAAGGCATGGTATAAATTTGTTTCCCTTAGCAATCTGCTGCATGTTTGGGAACCAAAACAAATGTAGTGCATGGAAATGAAATAATTTTAAGTTTTAGATTTCATTTTAAATTATCAGTGACCTTGAGCTTTTGAATTTTCTTAATACTCAATCCAAAACCAGATACTGTCACAAACAATTCACGTAGAAATTTAAATAAATCCCTGAACAGTTTATCTCCAAATATTTGAAAACCAATCTTTCCTTATAGACACCTTGACTATTTACATTATTTTGGACTTCTGTTTAACGATTCATTTTAAATCCCAAAACAATCTTTTTATTGGTCAGTTTTTAGGTGCTGCAGTGCTCTAGGATTCAGATTTCCCATCTCTCGTACCAAGTGAATTTTGGTCACTGGAAAGTTATAAATTTTGGCTTTCTTCTCCATGGGAAAGTGAAATTTATTACAATAAAATGCATATAATCCAGAATCAAATGCAGTTTCTTTTTTACAATTTCCACTGGTAATCATTCCCGATTAACATCAGCAGTTGAAATAATGACTTTTTCAAATTAAAACCCTGTTCTTGAAATCTCCATTCTTTACTGGTAAGGGGAGATAACTAGTATAGTGTCTGTAGTTTTGTATTTGGCTTTAGCTTTGTATCAAGTAACAATTTTTTTGTTTGTCAGAACATCTGTTACTTGTTTTTTAATAAAGAATATGAAAAATTGGGAAATTGAAAATGTCCTTAAAAAGATTCAGGTTCAAATCATCAAAAGAAACAGAACCAGCACCAGAATTTAGGTTTTTGAATTTTCATTTACTAACAATCCATATTTTTTTCGCCAAGATATGGGGAAAGTAAAACTGTTCTGTGGGAAATTGGATTTTCTGTTGTGATTTTCCCGTGGAAAGTTATCCATCTTAGTATTTCACAAAGGCTGACAGACATCTATCTTGGTATTTTCTACTGTAACATATCGTTTCAGTGAAAAGGGAGATATTAACACAAACTTTACTCTCTGAATGTTGTATGAAAGACTTCAAAGGCAAAGTGGCTAATTTAGTACTGTTATGACTGACAGATTTCTGTATCTCTCACCAGCTAAGTTTCAATCAAAGTTGGAGCAGATTCTAATGTGAGAAAATTGGTCATTTATTTCTCAAAGTTCATTTTAATGTTATTCTTAATGTATGTCAATTTTCTTAACCAATCCACAACTGTCTAGATTCAAGTGAGAGAATCTTGACTGATGTGTAAAACACCATCAATGGAATTCCCCAGAGCTTCACCTGATATCTCATAGCATTTGTGCAGTACTATTATTTCTATATGGAATTGTATAATGGATATGGAATTGTATAAAATGACGTTTTTCGTAATAATAATTTTTTTTTTTTGAATATTTGATGTAGACGTTATCAATTTCATTCCGCACAAACGTTAAGAGGTATTGATCATGTGATATGCTGGTGAGTTCCATTGACTGGAAGTACTATAACATGTACATAATCATCCTTTGATTATGATAAATAATACACCCTTTAAATGAAATAAATTAACAACATACCCAACCAGCAACTCCTGAAGACATTAAGCTTTCAATAATGAAATGATAAAAAGGGATATACATGTAGATTTGAAAGGTAATAGATGATTAAAGTGGGGCAGTATTAGTTACATAATATTGTCTCCACGAATACATAAAATAAACAGAAACATGTACTGTACAACAACGAGATAAACTTATCAATTTTTAAAATTTTTCAAGTATACATAAATAAATATAATACTATATATATCGTTATTCATATATACCCATCACTCCACTCTTGTAGTAGATAAGTCTTTGTCAAGTTAAACACAGCAAAAAACCACATCCAAAATGTAGCCGACTTCTTCTTGTTATCTTCTCCTTCCACTATGTCCATCATCTTGTCCTGAAATTATTGGAGTTATATTCAAGAAAAAATAATTTTAAATAAATTGTCCTGAATTGTTAAAATTTAATTCAAAAAATGGTGTTAAGAGAATGGATCCTTCTGGGAATTATTGTTCAATTCAAGATAAATTTTTTTTTTTTTTGAAAATCACACTGAAATTATTGAAGATTAATTTTAAAAATACCGGTAATTTTAAGAAAATTGTCCTGATATAGTGAAGTTTAATTCAAGAAAAATTTTTTTTTTTTATGTAATTCCAATAAGTTTAATTAGAAATATAATGTTTAGAAAATCATTCTTATATTACTGAAGTTAAAGCTGCATTAAGTTTACCAATTTTCTGAATTTTTTTTGATTTTCTAAAAATATATTTTTTTAAAAGTAGATATCTTCTAACCATGATCCGTGACATTCATTTTCTAAAATTTCATTTCTTTTAGCTGTAAATAAACAGGAATCCTCTGACCGGTTGGTCAGTGTTCTACGATGGTAATTATGAGCTTGGAGCATGCACACGGATGTAGGGAAAAGCCTAGAATCGAAAGTGAAACATGACAGATTGCATTAATTGTCCTTCATTGATATCCAGATGTATTTGAAATGGTGTTATTTATCCCTTACTAAGTCACAAATGACAAATTCAACAAAGTTCCGTGTTTAATTTATCGTATTTCAACACTTTGAAAGTCGTGTTAAATGACCTGGGTTTTGATGACGTAACCATGTTCTAATATTAGATCCCAAATGCTGCATCTCGCTGGGTAAATACCGTAATTTCTGTATTTATTCGAGCTTTTATCGTTGAACCAAATGTAGCATTGTTCATTAGGAGCATCATTTATTAGATTAGCACCGTTTTAATTTTTTCTTTGGAAAACTTAATGCAGCTTTAAATAAATTGATTAAGTAAAAAATAATTTTAAGGAAATTTTTCTGAAATTGTTGAAGTTTATAATGAAAAATAATAATTTCAAGAAAATGGTCCTGAAAATGTTGAAGTTTAATTAAAAATAATAATTTCAAGAAAATTAATCTGAAGTTATTGAAATTAAATTCAAGAAGAATAATCTAATGAAAATTGTCTTTCTTAATTACCCATATAGATAGCTTTCAAACTCGTGTCTCATAAGTCTTTTTAAAACTAAATGTTTTAATATTATTATTATTAAGTGTAAATTATGTTTTTTAAGATGTGACATGCTTATAAACTAATATACAAATGTAACTAACGAACCCATATTTTATATAAATCGACTTACCACACAGAACTGTTTAAATGTAACTAACTAACCTGTATTTTATATAAATCTACTTACCACACAGAACTGTTTAAATGTAACTAACAAACCTGTATTTTATATAAATCTACTTACCACACAAAACTGTTTAATTGTAACTAACAAACCTGTATTTTATATAAATCTACTTACCACACAAAACTGTTTAATTGTAACTAACAAACCTGTATTTTATATAAATCTACTTACCACACAAAACTGTTTAATTGTAACTAACAAACCTGTATTTTATATAAATCTACTTACCACACAAAACTGTTTAAATGTAACTAACAAACCTGTATTTTATATAAATCTACTTACCACACAGAACTGTTTAAATTGGATCATTTCCTCCCCTTCTGGTTTTTCTACATAGAAATGATTAGTTTATTTTATTATTTGATCGAGACAAAGAACACTAAATGATTGATATATCCCAATATCTGAGGCAAGAAATTAGTTTGAGAATCTCCTACATCTCCATGAAAATGCAAAACAATTTTATCATGAAAACTGCTTTAAAAAGCAATTAATTGGAGGCAAAAATTGTGAAACTTGTTTTAAAACTAAACTTAAGAAGAACACTGAAATAACATTTCTTAGAAACCTTTCTAAGATAATACATTAAACATGGCGGACGGACAGACAGGCTGACTGCCTGAGGTCATAAAACTTTTTATTTACGAATCCAAAACCATCTAACGTAATGTGCTGCTTTTTTGTGCCAAAGTGAAGCATTTATAACAGATAATGTATATACCTCATTTTTAAAACTAGAAAATCTTATAACATAGCAATCTGAATATTGGTCAGTTTTAAAACTATATGACTGTCAATTTTTACAAACATTTTCCAAGGTTATGCTGCTTTATTTAGTCATGTAAACAGACTTTTATTAAATTTCTTGTCAACTTTATAAATTTTTAAATTAAAGAACCATTTTGGATATACTGTTTTTTTTAAATCTGATATAGTAAATTTAAAGACCTTATGGCAATTCAAAATTTATATTTCAACAACAACAGCGATATAAGTTGCCATTACTTTCACATCAGCATTCTCAAAAGTCAACCTATCTACCAAATTGATGATTATGCTTTAAATGATCAAATTTAAATAAAAATCCACTGACCTTGCTGACCTTTCACTTTGATATTAATTCTATCAGCTAGATGTTTGATTTCTTGTTCCTTCAGGTCTCTCCCTCCTAAAGCTTTGAATTTGTCATTCAGCATATTAGCTACAGTTAGCCAAGGTAAACTCTCTGGACATTTTGTCTCTATGGAGAACTGAAAAAAAGCAATTATTCCAATCTTAATGAAACCAGTAACTGGTCAAATGTAGATGATAATAAATTTTATTACAGACTAAAGTTGACCAAAAAAGCTCTTTTCTATTTTTATATAATTAGGTTAATTTGTTTTATAATATAGCATGTGATGTAACATGTGATTTTGTACATGTAGCATAATGTGACATTGTACATGTGGTGTTGTACATATAATGTTGTACATGTGGTATTATGCATATGTTGTACATATAATGTTATACATGTGATATTGTATGTGATGTTGTACATATATATATATACATGTCATATTGAACATGTGATATTGAACATGTAGTGTTGTACGTGAATATTGTGCATCTAATGTTGTACAGGTGTTGTACATGTGATATTTTATTTAATGTTGTACATCTAATGTTGTATAGGTGTTGTGCATGTGATATTGTATGTGATGTTGTACATATAATGTTGTACAGGTGTTGTACATGTGATATTTTATGTGATGTTGTACATCTAATGTTGTATAGGTGTTGCAAATGTGATTTTGTATGTGATATTTGTACATGCAATGACATGTAATGTTGCATGTGATATTGTACATGTGATGTAACATGTGATATTATACATGTGATGTAACATGTGATATTATACATGCGATATTGTACATGTGATAGATGTTGTACATGTTGCATATTTAGTGTTGAACATGTGATAGTGTACATGTGATGTAACATGTGATATTATATGAAGTGTTGCACGTGATATTGTACATGTGATGTTGTACATGTGCTGTAGCATGATATTGTACAAATGCTGTGCATGTGATGTTGTACATGTTATTTTGTACATATCATGTTGCATATGTAGTGTTGCACATGTGATATTGTACATATGCTGTGCATGTGATGTTGTACATGTGATGTTGTACATGTTATTTTGTACATATCGGAATATATTATATGTGTGATGTTGTACATTTGCTGTACATGTGTTTTTGTACATGTTATGTTGTATATGTAATGTTGTATATACAGAGGATCTTACATCTTTCGTAATATTGAATTTATTAAAAGAGTTGAATATTTTTTTATGCAATGAGCCTTGGTGAGTTGCAAAAAAAAAAAATTATATAAAAATAATTAATGAGTTTAAGAAATTCAATATTCAATAAACACAAATGTTAGATTCTATTTACTATATAATAATCAAAGCACAGACTGTGCTGAACGTATGAAAGTAGTCACGAAAGCCTGGTAACAGGGTTGATATCGATACTTAGTTGAGATGAGTGGAGTGGAGGAATGGTGCTTTATATTCCTGTGGTCTAAAGGGCAATCTTAAAGGTCACAGTGCCTTTCAGTGCCTAGATTAAAATGCTGCTTCGGCAGATCTTAGTGTGAGAAAGTATGTCAGTTTGCTTGGCAAATGTCAGTGGTTTTCTTGGGGCACTTTGGTATCCTCCTTCATCTAAGAACTGACTACCTGGATATGTCAAAAAGTCTTGACTGGTGCATAAAACATCATTACCCCACTACACTCGGACACCAATTTGCCAATTTAAATGAAATATGTTTGGATGAATCTTGCTTGATGCAGATTCCAAACTGGCATCTTTAGCAACATTCAATCAATAATGACATTACAGCAAAAAAGGGAAAATGACTTTTGTACTTTCTGACAACTGATTGATGCTAGACACCTCTGATAAGATAAAAAAATAAGAAAGTACATGAGAGGACCTTGACCTTTGGCCTTGAACCATATATCAAAATGATCATCATATCAATATCTATAATATTCATGTACATGCCTATTCAAAAAAGTAGTAACCTTCAAGATAGTTAAGAATTAAAACCTTCTTATACAGTTATGGCCTTGACCTTTGAACCAATGACCTTCAACCATATATCAAAATCATCATCATATCTATACATACAATATTCTAATATACACGCCTATAAAAAAGTTAATAGTTTTCAAGATAATTAACTTTTAAGCCATTATAGTGGCTATGACCTTGACCTCTGAGCCTTTGACCTTGAACCATAAATCATAATGATCGTCATTCCAAAACCTACAATATTCCCAGAAAGATGCGTATAAAAAAAGTTAGTGTTTAAGATAATAAACAATATTAGCTGTTTTATGCAGCTATGACCTTGACCTTTTAACCCATTTCATTCTGAGACCAATATTGTATACAATATGTTTAAATCTGAAAATTTTCCAAGGTGTTTAAAAATTGAAAAGTGATGCAACGGTAGTGTGGTTATTTTAATCATATCTTTTTTATTATTAATTTTAGGTTGCTATAACTTTATATTTTAGAATTTCAGAATTAAATTGTCTATCAGAATATGTAAAAAATTTTCATATATCTGAAATACGAAATATGTTATGGTTTATTATATTCGGTAAGTAATAATTGAAGGGGAAAAAAATAAATCTTACCATGCACTTCAGTGTTATTTTTTATCCTGTTAACTTCATTATATCCATATAGTTGATATGTATGAAATTTAGATAAATCATTTCTGCACATTTTAATTCAAATTTTACTAAAATATCTCCACTTTGAGCGAAGTTATTGCCATTTTAAAACTGTGAGGAACAAGTCACGAAAATGTCAAACATGAAAATTCTTCCACAAACCTATATAATGTCAGTGTTTGAAGTTTTATAACATCACAACTTTGAAAGTAGTGCACTTTTTTGCATTATTTGAATCTTATATCAAAAAAATAAATCAAAATAATGCTTAGCATTTGCCTCCTCAGGGTTTCAAACAGTAGCACCACCATGCCGTTTATAACGGTTTCTCTTGGGAAAAAACCGTCCGTGACCAATCTTGGCTGAAATCCCTGAAATTCCATGTCCTCTTCAGAATCCGAGTTGAAAAAATCTCTGATCCAACCTTCATCATCATCAACCGGCTCAAAAACATTATTGACATTGTTAATTATATCAATTTCGTCATCAGAATTGTCGCTAATATTTATATCACTCCCTTCAGATACATTGCCGGCCATGGCCATTTTAAAAAAATTGTACTTTTGGTTTAGAAGCCTACATGTTCAATCTAAAATCGCTGTTTCCACGTGTAAACAAAGTCATTTTAAGGTCAAATAAATGCGCATGCTCAAGTTCTATTTTAGTTTTCTAAAGTCAGTAAAATGTTTGTAACATACGGGGTTTACCATAGCCTGGTTTCGTCATGCATACGAACGTGATTTGGAAAAACCGCATAGATGCGGCTCCCGAATGAAAAGGTAGAAACGCATGAATGCGGCTCCCGAATGAAATGGGTTAACCAATGACCTTGAATAATATATCAAAATGATTGTTATATCAATACTTACAATACTCCAATATATATGCCTGTACAAAAAGTTAAATGTTTTCAAGATATACTTATAAATATATAAGTTAAAGCAATTTCCCCACTAACTGCCTTGCCATGTTCCCATTTTGAGCCCCAATACTACCATTTGTGCAAATCTATAACTAGATGATCTGAGAATAATATATATAAAATAACTAAGGTATACCTCTTCTACATTCTGAGGAGAAGATTTTCACTATTTCCCCCTTTATGGAACCCCAAAGGTACATAACTCCTTTACTTGTGGAAATTTAAAAGGCAACCAACAAGGCATGATGGTATCCAAGTTTCAATGAATTTGCCTTAAGGTGATGGAGGAGAAGATTAAAATGTAAAATGTTTATGCACGATACATGATGGACAACAGATGATGATGGAACTCAATAGCTCTCAGAGCTTTCAGCTCGGGTGAGCAAAAAACCTCACAACAGTAATGTATATAAAATGACTGAAAAAGGAAGACATAAAAAAGTTTCCAAACAGTAACAGGATTTTTTTTTTAGTAAAACCAGTACTTCTATTGCACCATGAGTCAGAAAATGAAAGTCTTATTCAGATTCAGGAAAAAATAGAAAATGAGTGAAAGATGGCCCAAAACTCGGACAGAAACAGCGACGGCAACTATAATACTGGTAAGCAAAATCTAAAGACATGTCTATGTCAAGTTAATCAGAAGATTCTGATTTCATAGCACTTGTACGACATGTAGCATGCCAGATCAGTGCAATTTTGGGCATCAAATTATGAAACTGTCTGTATTTCTCAAATTGTAAAGATGGATTTCTGTGCAAATACTATGAATTTTTTGCTTCTTTTATCTCTAATAATATTGAAATTCAAAAATAAAAAATAAAGACTGATTGATTTTGAACAACTGTATTGAAAGTAAAAAAAAAAAAAAAAAACCTTGACTGAATCTTGACAGTCTATGTCACTATTCCCAATTTATTTTCCTGTTAATACATTTTTTCCAATTAACCCTCAGGGGCCTTTTCCCAAAATACAGAGAAAAATTTCTGTCCTTCAATGCTTTTGGACATCTTTACTTTGAAACTTTAATATTTTTTTAAAATTTCCTCTTTTTCTTTGTCTATAATTCCGGACACGATTTTGCTGGAACTCAGGTGGAGCATATGATACAGAGTGCCTTTTAATAAAGATTGAATAGAACCAAGAGCAAACATCGTTGTTTGTTGTTGTTTCGATGTGTATTGGCGCGATGGATCGATCTGTACATCGTTACTTAAGACCTGGTGCTGTACCGTGCAGATGATCTACACATGTAATTACGTTTTTTTGTTAACCCAATAAAAATCATACCTGAATATAAAGTGCTTTTATTCTGTATGAAAGTTAAAGCTGATTAAAGTTAATGTCCATTGCTGAGAAAATCGTGTATGACAACTGTCGGTACACCATTTCAACATCAAACACATTTTTTCTGATGAAATTAGGAAGTGACATTTTCAATTAATTTCATTGGATAAGAAAAAAAATGACGAATTCCTCTGATCAAGGATTCCAGAAAATGAATGATTTAATGTCCTAGCCGACACAATGTCGTTATTGCTGTTATGGCTAATCAGGTTTTATACAAGTGTAAGTCTAGTTACCATAAACAGTTAAGTCAACTTATAACGGTGTTCCAAAATTAGAAGAATATACACAGACAAGAAGAAGTTTTCCCAAAAATAAACGGAAAGTAACAATATATCCGAAGAGTCCGTGACCTATTTCTGCAACGCGAACTATACCCTCTATATTTTATTTATTATCTTCTTTTTAATTCTTTAATAAATATTTTTTATTTTTGTTTTCATAAAGATTTTCTATATATATTCATTTACAGAGTCATTGTTGTTCGTTTATTTGTAAAAGAGAGGCTGTTCGGAGCTGGACAGTTGATATGCAAATTTTCAACCCGGAAAAAAGCAAATTCCTCCGCAACTCTGTGTGTGTAGGGGAAGCGGTTTTATTTATTTATTTATTATTCATTTATTTATTTTTTGTACGTGTTACTTTCTTTTCTTCTCTAAATTTTGTGATTCGAAACTGGATTAAAAAAACCAGAAATGCATTTGTAACACCTAGATTGTGCTGTGCTGGACAGGTCTACTTCTTTGGAACGCAAGTACTGTAAACGTATTAATTTTCGCTTATTTCGCGGTCATCTGTTTTGCGCGAAAATTAATACAAAGTGAAAATTAATACCAGAAATTGAAATGGTAGGTGCATGTGTATGTGTATGTGTATGTGTGTGTGTTAGGGGGGTGGTGGTTTGGATGTTCAGGAATTCTTATATTTTACATTGAACTGATAATGACTAGTGTCTTACAACTTATATTATCTGTAACAGAGGTTAAAAGAATAAGTGTAGACTACTCACATTTCAGAGATGAATTTAATATAAACTCCAAATATATTAGTAATCCAAACGAAACCATAACCATGGTATTTACAGATATACACACAAATTATTTACAGTTAAAGTTTATCAGCTGTTATACAGGGTTGAATAATTCACCGGATAGACCACGCGTGTCAATTACAATTAAGTCCTTTGATAGTTATAGTTCATTTCAAAAAAGAGCGTCTTTGATACCTGATTTTTCCCAACCTCTTAACAATGTAGCTTGTGTAACTGATTGGAAGGCAGAAACCATCCACCCAGTGTAAGTGGTTTCAAAGTACTCAATTTTAAGACCACGTTTATATTATCTACACATTTTCCAGATTTTAACCCGGCTTGGATCTGTGTCTTTGTTCACTATTATAATGATTATAATGATTATAATCTCCACGTTTTCTTTTTTTTGATGATGAACCTTCTGACACAGCCTCTAAAACACATTTGTTTGCAGCAGCAATAGCTAATGATTTTTCTGGTGTATCTGCTGTTCTGGGATCTGGTAAATAATCAGCTTCTGGAGATTTTTTAGCAGATTGATTTAACCACCGTTTCAACTTTTTTATCCAACTATGTAAGTAAGTACTGAGCAATAACAATAAAGAACTCAAGAGTGAGTAGTTTTCACTAAATTTTATTGTCGTATATCAATATCGAAAAAATATGTTATAGGCTGTTTCAAAAAAACCGCTGAATTTTATTATCGAAAAAAATATGTTATAGACTGTTTCAAAAAAACCGCGAAAATTAAACTACGCGAAAAAGTTTGATTTCATAAAACCGCGAAAATTAATACACGCGAAAATAAATACGTTTACAGTATACAGTAGTGCTCAAGAAAACTGACATTTGTTTACATAGATACGATACGTTAGTTACCAACAACGACATTAACTAGAAAAGTCTATGACTTTCCTACGTAATAATAATTTAAAACATGAGTTTTATTGTAAAAATGCAACCTGTCTCCTTTATGTAACAAGAGGCCCATGGGTCTTAACACTCACCTGAGGATATGTCCAAAATTGTTTGCAAAGCGCAAAAGACTATATATTAGGTACAGAAACTTTAAAAGTTTTCTCAAGTTAAGAACTCCCACAAAACTTAATCAGAAATATATCCAGTCGCATTTTATTTATAAGTAGCTTATATAATATGCAAGAAGTGACTGTAATGCAATAATGAATAATTCCAAAATCATTAACAAATTTCAGTATACTTATGCAGCTATGTCCTTGACCTTTGAACATATATGAACTTGAACCATATATGATCACCATGTCAATAGATCTACCTACAATATTCTAATATATATGCCTATACAAAAAGTTAAAGTTCTCAACATAATAAGCAATTTATGTCTTTTTTTGCAGCTGTGACCTTGACCTTTGAACACATGACCATGAACCATATATCAAAATGATCATTGCTGCAATACCTACAATATTCTAATATATATGCCTATACAAAAAGTTAACAGTTTTCAAGATAATTAGCAATTTAAGTCTTCTTTTGCAGCTGTAATTTTGACTTTTGAACAAATAACCTTGAACCATATATCAAAATGATCGCCATATCAATTTCTACAATATTTAAATATACATGCCTATGCAAAAAGTTAATCGTTTTCAAGATAATTAGCAATTTATTTAGCAAGTTAGCAAGATAATTATCAAGTATTTTTGCACCTGTGACCTTGACCTTTGAAAATATGACCTTGAACCATATATCAAAATGATCATTACTGCAATACCTACAATATTCTGATATACATGCCTATACAAAAAGTTAACAGTTTTATGTAAGATAATTAGCAATTTAAGTCTTATTTTGCAGCTGCGACCTTGACCTTTGAACATATGACCTTAAACCATATATCAAAATGATCATTGTCACAATACCTACAATATTCTAATATACGTGCCTATACTAAAAGTTAATAGTTTTCAAGATAATAAGCAATTTATGTCTTCTTTTGCAGGCTATGACCTTGACCTTTGAATACATTACCTTAAACCATGTATCAAAATGATCATTACTGCAATACCTACAATATTCTAATATATATGCCTATGCAAAAAGTTAACAGTTTTCAAGATAATTAGCAATTTAAGAATTCTTTTGCAGCTGTGACCTTGACCTTTGAACATATGACCTTGAACCATATATCAAAATAGTCATTGCTGCAATACCTACAATATTCTAATATACATGCCTATACAAAAAGTTAATAGTTTTCAAGATAATTAGCAATTTAGTCTTCTTTTGCAGCTGTGACCTTGACCTTTCAACATATGACCTTGAACCATAAAGCAAAATGATCGCCATTTCAATACCTACAATTTTCTAATATACATGCCTATACAAAAAGATTATAGTTTTTAAGCTAATGCACAATTTTGGTATTTAAAAGCCAGAAATAACATTTCAAGGGCAACAACTCCTACATGGATTACCATATAGTTACAAAACTTGGTACCTTTTTAAATTTTGTCATGAGGAACATTCTAACAATGTTTTGATTTCATATATCTCATTAAATTTGAAAGACAATTGCCTTAAACTGCATAAATCACAAATTAGGTCATGACCTTGATTTGTGACCTTGACCCTATTTTAATTGTCATTTCAAGAAAAAGTCAAAACTGAAAACCCCACCCCATGTCAATATCTGTTCAAATAGTCAAGTTATAAAAATTTGAAGCCATTTTACCCATTTTTTTACCAAATTTCACGAATTGAACAAACTATAGGCTTAAGACCCTAGAGACGCCAAATATCACATCAGATTTTTTCTCCCATCATCAGTTTCGGAGAAGAAGATTTTTTATGATTTTTGGACCCCTAGGTCACCTTGACCTAGTTTTTGTAGCCATGGTAACGCCATGAACAAGTCTGAATTGCTCTGGCCCATATATGCTTCTGACTAAGTATCATTGAAATCTGTCCAGCAGTTTTGGAGGAGAAGTCAAAAATAGGTGTTAACGACGCATGCACGCACATACACACGCTACGCCATGCCATAAGCTCACATGACCTTTCGGTCAGGTGAGCTAAAAAGAGAGCTAACTGACGGGAATACAGACAATGTTATGTAAACATGTTGACGTCAGCACATGCACATTGTAATTTCAACAAGAGCTCACTCTGGTTTCCATGGTTGCGAAAAATGATATAACATGTGTGTGTTATACATGGCTTTATTGTATGGTGTTAAAGAGATTATATAATAAATTAGTGTGTGTGTGTGTGTGTGTGTGTGTGTGTGTGTTGTAGAACATGTGATGTACATATGAAGTTTTTCACTTACTGTTAAGCACACAATGTAAATTAACCAGTGCTATACACTTCAAAATATAACTTATTCAAAGTTAAGTCAGTCACATGCAGTGTATCTATATATATATATATATATATATATATATATATATATATATATATATATATATATATAAGATATACAAACACTCTTTATTTAAAAACAGGTCACTTAAGCACACTCTATAAGGAATATAATTTGCTTACAGCATCATCCATACTGTAACACTGCCATAATACAGACCCATGAGCATTACAACTCTGACTGGCTCCAGTAATCACCACCAGGGGTAGAGAAAATGTCTAAAAATATACATGTATATAAATATATGTAAATACAAAACAAAATACACATCTATAAATATATGTAAATACAAATAATTTATGTTTATTTTTAAACATTTTCATAGTCTTATAACTGCTCAATACATAGTACAAGACCATCATGCAAAATCCCTGTAACAAAGGTAACCAACCAATCAGAAGAGACTCCTAGCCCTAACTCATATGAGATATTTTGTCACATCCTTTTTTGTGTTTATGTAAAGGTCATTATGTATTTATTACTGTATAACGTAGCTGATGCAAGCTTTGACAACACTCAGATCAACAAGCTGAAAGAAACTCTTTAAATCATGATAATACCAATAAGTGTAGCAATACTGAAATGGTAGAAAAATTTGGTGACCAAATAGTAGGTTGGTTGAATGTTGTTTTAGGTCGCATCAGCAATTTTTCAGCTATTAGTGATGAGTCATTTTTAGTTATCTCAAAGATTAATCTAAACACAAGTTTGCTGGTGTCCAAGGGTGTTAATTTGTCTGCATTTTACTAGTCACACTTATGATGACCTTTAGAGTGTTTATACAATCACCTGTAATCTCTCAGATAAATTTGCAGACTACTTAGTCACCTGACTTGGGCTTACAATGTTTGAAATTGTGTCCATTCATTTGTTTAATGGAAGTTTTTTCTCCTTTTAATGAAAAAGTCTAGTACAGGTCTGGTATAATACAACCTACCATCAATGGAATTGTTTCATCAGCAACAGGTACAGATGTTTTGAAGGACAATTCTGAACTTTTCTTCACAAACTGGCTTGTCAGAAGTTTTATTAAAATTGTCTTTACAGCCAAAAAGTTCTAGTTTTTTGAAAACAGCTTGGTGAGTTTTCTTCTCAAACAGAGCCTCGTTTCCTTTGAGTGGAAATTCTTTAAGAACTGGATCCAAGTTTGATTGATGCATATCAACCAAGTCATCCTCACGGCAAAAGTAAGCCATAACTTTTTTTGCTCCATCTAGATTTTCTGCTGCTAGTAACCTAGTACACAGAACAAAAACTGATGTTATATTACAGAGAATCTTACATCATTGATCATGTAATATTAAACATGTGTTTTGTGGAAGCTGCATATAAAAAAACAATAATTCAACGAATTTATACGTCTCGCCTGATAAGTTTTTGATCGAGTATAAAATAAATTACTTTAACATAAACTTTCAAATTTTGACAAGCCATCGCTGACGACACAAGAAAAATAACACCTAAGTCTCGCCTTATGGCTATGCCAGGCTCGACAATTATATTTATTCAACAAGTTTAATTATGTCCGTAGTATGCACTGCACAAGTCAAACAAGATGAAAGGATGAAGTTGTTCCACGATAACATAAGACTGCAGCAAGAAATACTACATGTATAAACAAGAGGCCTATGGGCCTTAACGCTCACCTGAAGATATGTCCAAAATTGTTTGCAAAGCGCAAAAGACAATATATTAGGTACAGAAACTTAACAAGTTTTCTTAAGTTAAGAACTGCCACAAAACTTAATCAGAAATATATCCACTCACATTTCATTTATAAGTAGATTATATAATATGCATGAAGTAACTGTAATGCAATGAATAATTTCCAAATCATTTACAAATTTCAGTATACTTATGCAACTATGTCCTTGACTTTGAACATATATGACCTTGAAAACATTTATGATCACCATGTCGATACCTACAATATTCTAATATACATGCCTATACAAAACGATAACAGTTTTCAAGATAATTAGCAATTTAAGTCTTCTTTTGCAGCTGTGACTTTGACCTTTGTACACATGACCTTGAACCATATATCAAAATGATCGTTCTCACAACACCTACCATATTCTATTATACATGCCTATACAAAAAGTTAATAGTTTTCAAGATAATTAGCAATTTTTGTCTTCTTTTTCAGCTGTGACCTTGACCTTTGATCATATGGCCTCGAACCATCTATCAAAATGATCATCATATCAATACCTACAATAGTCTAATATTCATGCCTATACAAAAAGTTAATAATTTTCAAGATTATTAGCAATTCTTGTCTTCATTTGCAGCTGTGACCTTGACCTTTCAACATATGACCTTGAACCATATATTAGAATGATTGTCATATCAATACCTACAATATTCTAATATACATGCCTATACAAAAAGTTAACAGTTTTCAAGATAATTAGCAATTTAAGTCTTCTTTTGCAGCTGTGACTTTGACCTTTGTACACATGACCTTGAACCATATATCAAAATGATCATCATATCAATACCTACAATATTATAATATACATGCCTATACAAAAAGTTAATAGTTTTCAAGATAATTAGCAATTTTTGTCTTCTTTTTCAGCTGTGACTTTGACCTTTGATCATATGGCCTCGAACCATATATCAAAATGATCATCATATCAATACCTACAATAGTCTAATATTCATGCCTATACAAAAAGTTAATAATTTTCAAGATTGTTAGCAATTCTTGTCTTCATTTGCAGCTGTGACCTTGACCTTTCAACATATGACCTAGAACCATATATTAGAATGATTGTCAAATCAATACCTACAATATTCTAATATACATGCCTATACAAAACAATAACAGTTTTCAAGATAATAAGCAATTTCAGTCTTCTTTTGCAGCTGTGACTTTGACCTTTGTACACATGACCTTGAACCATATATCAAAATGATCGTTGCTGCAATGACTACAATATTCTAATATATATGCCTATACAAAAAGTAAACAATTTTCAAGATAATTAGCAATTTAAGTTTTCTTTTGCAGCTGTGACCTTGATCTTTCAACATATGACCTTGAACCATATATCAAAATGATCTATGTCACAATACCTACAATATTCTAATATGCTTGCCTTTACAAAAAGGTAATAGTTTTCAAGATAATTAGCAATTTATGTCTTCTTTTGCAGCAGTGACCTTGACCTTTGCACACATGACCTTGAACCATATATCAAAATGATCATCATATCAATACCTACAATATTATAATATACATGCCTATACAAAAAGTTAAAATTTTTCAAGATAATTAGCAATTTTTGTCTTCTTTTGCAGCTATATATATTGAACCATATATTAGAATGATTGTCAAATCAATACCTACAATATTCTAATATACATGCCTATACAAAACAATAACAGTTTTCAAGATAATAAGCAATTTCAGTCTTCTTTTGCAGCTGTGACTTTGACCTTTGTACACATGACCTTGAACCATATATCAAAATGATCGTTGCTGCAATGACTACAATATTCTAATATATATGCCTATACAAAAAGTAAACAATTTTCAAGATAATTAGCAATTTAAGTTTTCTTTTGCAGCTGTGACCTTGATCTTTCAACATATGACCTTGAACCATATATCAAAATGATCTATGTCACAATACCTACAATATTCTAATATGCTTGCCTTTACAAAAAGGTAATAGTTTTCAAGATAATTAGCAATTTATGTCTTCTTTTGCAGCAGTGACCTTGACCTTTGCACACATGACCTTGAACCATATATCAAAATGATCATCATATCAATACCTACAATATTATAATATACATGCCTATACAAAAAGTTAAAATTTTTCAAGATAATTAGCAATTTTTGTCTTCTTTTGCAGCTGTGACCTTGATCTTTCAACTGATGACCTTGAACCATATATCAAAATGATCGTCATATCAATACCTACAATATTCTAATATATATGCCTATACAAAAAGTTAACAGTTTTCAAGATAATTAGCAATTTAAGTCTTCTTTTGCAGCTGTGACCTTGACCTTTGATCATATTTGAACCATATATCATAATAATCATTGTTACAATACCTACAATATTCTAATATATATGCCTATACAAAAAGTTAATAGTTTTCAAGATAATTAGCAATTTTTTTTCTTCTTTTGCAGCTGTGACCTTGTTTTTGAACATATGACCTTGAACCATATATCAATATGATCGTCATATCAAAACCTACAATATTCTAAAATATGTGTCTATACAAAAAGTTAACAGTTTTCAAGATAATTAGCAATTTAAATCTTCTTTTGCAGCTGTGACCTTGACCTTTGATCATATGACCTTGAACCATTTATCAAAATGATTGCTGTCATAATACCTACAATATTCTAATATACATGCCTATACAAAAAGATAAAGTTTTCAAGCTAATGCACAATTTTAGTATTTATAAGCCAAAAATATCATTTCAGGGGCAACAACTCCTACATGGATTATCATCTAGTTTTGAAACTTGGAACCTTTTTAAATTTTGTCATGCTGAACATTTTAACAATGTTTTGTTTACATATAACTCTCAATATTTGCAAGAAAATTGCCTATAACTGCATAAATCACAAATTAGGTCATGACCTTGATTTGTGACCTTGATCCTATTTTAAAGGTCATTTCAAGAAAAAGTCAAAACTGAAAACCTCATGTCAATATCTGTTCAAATAGTCAAGTTATAACAATTTGAAACCATTTTACGAAATTTTTTAAATTAAACTCAAAAACGCTTAACCCATTTTTGACCAAACTTCACGAAATGAACAAACTATATGTTTAAGTCCCTAGAGAAGCCAAATATCACATCAGATTTTTTCTCCCATCATCGGTTTTGAAGAAGAAGATGTTTTAAGATTTTTGGACCCCTAGGTCACCTTGACCTAGTTTTGGTAGGCATGGCAACGCCATGAACAAATCTGAATTGCACTGGCCCATATATGCTTCTGACCAAGTATCATTGAAATTTGTCCAGCAGTTTTGGAGGAGAAGTCGAAAATAGGTGTTAACGACGCACGCACGCACACACACACGCATGCACGCACATACACACGCCGCGCCATGCCATAAGCTCACATGACCTTTCGGTCAGTCGAGCTAAAAACGGAGTGATGATATAACACTCATGTTACTTTGATTTTTTCTAAATGGCTTTATGGCATAGATTTGAGGACAGATAATACAATAAATACAAGTTAATGCATTATCATCTTAGGTTTTAGAAATTTTACATTTGTGGAGATGAGTATTGGTAACACTTTAGTCAAGATTATTTCCCTTATAACAAGGTGGTCGGTTTCAGAGATGATGGAGGAAACTGGAATAAAAGAGAAAACCATAGATTAAGATAAAAAGTTGGATTCAAGATTAATAATTTCCAGTTCTAGCACCAGAATGTGCTGGTTTTAGCACCAGAATGTGCCAGTTCTAGCACCAGATTGTGCCGGTTCTAGCACCAGAATGTGCTGGTTCTAGCACTATACTTTCTTAATGTTACATGCTTGTCCCTGAGCAGGATATTCCAAACTGTTAAAGTCTACTCAGCTGTTAATGGATAGAAGCAGAAATACGAGTAAGGAATTAATTCAATGTTGGACTGTATCCAAAAAGATGAGTTGTGTACTTCAAACTGTCATTCCAGCAAAACAAAGACCAAAAAATCACCATAAAAAGTTATTAACTATATCTGCACATTATGAAATACCTGACTGTTGCATGAAACTTCGGACATCTAAATTTGTCATCACTACCCCCGCCATCTTTGTTTCTTTGTTTGGTTCCTTTCTCCACTTTAATGTAGTGCTTAGGCTGACTGATGCACAGAAAACTCCTATATACAAAATAAATAAATAAATAAATAAATAAATAAATAAATGAATGAATGAATGAATGAATAAAATAAATAAATAAATAAAATAAATAAATAAATAAAAATATAAATAAATAAATAAATAAAAATAATAAATAAATAGACCTAAATAAATGAATAAATAAATAAATGAATAAAAAGTAGTAATTATTTCTCTCAGATGCAGTTTTGTATGGTATGGAATTGTCAGATTTTTACCAGAGGTCAGTAAACCACACGGCAGCTCAAATGTAAAAATGTGTAATTTTAATAAGGTCACTTAACAAATTTACAAATGAAGCTTAAATTGTAATAAAACTCATAAAATTGTTTACATCTATGAAACAGATAACAAAAGCTGATTGTTTTATCTGTCAAGAATCAGTGATGACCAGCGACTATATGTTTAAATCAGTGATGACCAGCCACTATATGTTCAAATCAGTGATAACCAGCCACTATATGTTCAAATCTGTGATGACCAGCGACTATATATTCAAATCAGTGATGACCAGTGACTATATGTTCAATTCAGTGATGACCAGTGACTATATGTTCAAATCAGTGATGGCCAGCGACTATATGTTCAAATCAGTGATGACCAGCCACTATATGTTCAAATCAGTGATGACCAGCCACTATATGTTCAAATCAGTGATGACCAGCAATTATATGTTCAAATCAGTGATGGCCAGTGACTATATGTTCAAATTAGTGATGACCAGCATCTATATGTTCTAATCAGTGATGACCAGCGACTATATGTTCAAATCAGTGATGACCAGCGACTATATGTTCAAATCAGTGATGACCAGCCACTATATGTTCAAATCTGTGATGGCCAGTGACTATATGTTCAATTCAGTGATGACCAGCCACTATATGTTCAAATCTGTGATGGCCAGTGACTATATGTTCAATTCAGTGATGACCAGTGACTATATGTTCAAATCAGTGATGACCAGCGACTATATGTTCAAATCAGTGATGACCAGCCACTATATGTTCAAATCAGTGATGACCAGCCACTATATGTTCAAATCAGTGATGACCAGCAATTATATGTTCAAATCAGTGATGGCCAGTGACTATATGTTCAAATTAGTGATGACCAGCATCTATATGTTCTAATCAGTGATGACCAGCATCTATATGTTCTAATCAGTGATGACCAGCGACTATATGTTCAAATCAGTGATGACCAGCCACTATATGTTCAAATCTGTGATGGCCAGTGACTATATGTTCAATTCAGTGATGACCAGTGACTATATGTTCAAATCAGTGATGACCAGCGACTATATGTTCAAATCAGTGATGACCAGCCACTATATGTTCAAATCAGTGATGACCAGCCACTATATGTTCAAATCAGTGATGACCAGCAATTATATGTTCAAATCAGTGATGGCCAGTGACTATATGTTCAAATTAGTGATGACCAGCATCTATATGTTCTAATCAGTGATGACCAGCATCTATATGTTCTAATCAGTGATGACCAGCGACTATATGTTCAAATCAGTGATGACCAGCGACTATATGTTCAAATCAGTGATGACCAGCAACTATATGTTCAAATCAGTGATGACCAGCCACTATATGTTCAAATCAGTGATGACCAGCCACTATATGTTCAAATCAGTGATGACCAGCAATTATATGTTCAAATCAGTGATGGCCAGTGACTATATGTTCAAATTAGTGATGACCAGCATCTATATGTTCTAATCAGTGATGACCAGCATCTATATGTTCTAATCAGTGATGACCAGCGACTATATGTTCAAATCAGTGATGACCAGCGACTATATGTTCAAATTAGTGATGACCAGGCACTATATGTTCAAAGCTTTAACATTGCATCAGCAGTTTTTCAGCTACATGTATTTAGAATGGTAGCAAGTTTATAAATCTCTAAGGATTAATCTAACAACTCTGGTTAATGAAGCCTTGGTGGGCAAAAGGTGTTAATAGCAAGTTCTCAGATCACTGAGCATTCTCAGTGTCTGGGTTCAAATTTGACATTGGAAGACTCTAGTGTGACAATTTTTTTTCATTTTGCTCAGAATATTCTAACATTCTAAAACTGAAAGCCTTCATGTAAGTGAAAACGTCTTGACTATAGAAAACACATTTACTGCACTTCAATCTGTGTATTAGCAAATAGTTTTTAAAGAAAGGTGTTGTAGGAAATAACTGTAACCACTTGCAATTTAATATACATGTATATACATGTATATTGGAGAAAATTTTAAGTAAATTATATGGCCCCTCTATATTTTCCCTATTTGAAGCTCCAATACAAAGGTTACTACATCTTCATACACTTCTTGTAAATACCTTATGTTAGCTATTTTATTGCTCATCAAATTAATTAAGGAGGTGACTGATGTAATGTCATTGGTTTTGATGATATATCTTATATAATTATGCATTTTAATTGATTTAAATGTATATCTTAGATGAAAATGATGGGGAAAATTATTAATTTTGAGCCTAAAAAATGAATGACTAGAATGAATATGTTTGCACTGGTTGTCTCATATGAAGCCCATCATTTTGTATATAATCTGCTACAGAATTCAGGCATCCTAAAGCTAGCAGAATGTCCTGCAATTCTGCAATCTATGAACTGTGTCTTGACTTGTAGTGACTGTCCAGTCCACTGTACTGAATGTAAGACCAAAGTGAGAGAAAACTTGTGATGGTATCAGATCTGACTTCTTGTGATTGACAATCCAACCTAGATGACACAGTAAATTCAGACAACCGAGGTTTGCAGATTTAACCTAAGGGGCATTACGTGTGTAAACATATTAAAATAAACTTACTGTTGTAACAGTGAAATAAATAAAGTACATATTATTTGTTCCCATTTTTCAACCTCTTTATCATTATAAATTTGCTTCAGTTTTTGAAAATCATAGATGATGACATCATACAGTAACTTTCCAAGATTAGCACACCTGAAAAATAAACCAAAATTACCGAAAGATTATCTAAGAAGTTAATAAGTTCCTACTGATTATTTTGTATCATCAATGTCTTCCCGATATTTAGCTGTAGAACTTATAAAGCATACACAAATCATTTTGAATTAGATCTGAGTGTTTTAAACAGCTTAACTCTAGCATTAGATTTCAGTGTTTTAGAAAACATACTTATATTTTCAAGTAAACCATTCATTACAAATCTTAGTCTTGGTAACCATGGTAACCATTCATCACAAATCCTAGTCTAGGTTACCATCATGATAACCATTCATTACGAAGCCTAGTCTAGGTAACCATGGTAACCATTCATTACAAATCCTAGTCTAGGTAACCATGGTAACCACTCATCATCACAGCTGCTTGTACTGATTAGAAGAAATATGAAAAATTATACAAGTGACACCTTTTTTGCTGTTACAAGTAAAACACAGAGCTTCACAAAGCATACAGAATTCATTTGGTATTAGATTTCAGTGTTTTAGAAAACCGGATAACTATAGTAACCATTCATCATCGCTGCTTGTACTATTTAGAAGAAATGTGAAAAATTATACAAGTTACACCTTTTTTGCTGTCACAAGTTAAACACAGAGCCTCCAATCCCCCCCCCCCCAACCCACTCATACATATTGGACCCTATTAGAAAAATGTTTGAAGTCTAATAGCTGTTGTTACAGGGCTCTACAATGGCAAAAATTTCTACTGGCCACCAATCTAACTAATATTTGTATTATTTTAAATGAAGTTGAAAATAAAATATAGATGAAATGTGTTGAATCAATAATAATTAACTATATACATGTACAATAGTGTCATAAAAGACTTATCAATACACTGATTATCACAATGACTTGTGTAATAAATTAAATGAGATTGCCTTCTGAAATGTCATGACAGAGTCAATGTTTGTAATAAAACAATCTATAGTTTTTCATAACACATTTCCTTATTTGGTACTGGAGGACACAGTGTGGATTTTGTTTCTCTTTTGAACTTTTTCTTGCCAGTTACAATTTCGCTTTTTCTGGCTATCTCTGGTCCAGCTTTTTTGCTAACATCACAATACATCATATTGCTAGTTTCATCATAGACTAACCATGAAAAATCACTCTTCCACCCTTCTTGAAAAGATACATGTACCTTTTTATTGGTTTAATAACTTGAGCCACTCTTGGTTCGCTTGATACTGCTTCAAACAATTCCTGTGTCTTGTGTTCAACAGTATCAGAAACTGATTTGTTGCACAGCGAGTGAAAGAACAAATCATACTCACATTTACCAATAATAACTCGCAAATGCGGGTATTTTACTCACATTGTAGAGCCTGATGTTACCATGAAAAATAAAAACAAAAAAATCAGCTCAGCAGTATAAAACGTCAACTTGGTTCCAGTATTACAATTATTCACTCAATTGAGTGTACACTCAAAAATGTGTTGAAAACTTATAATGGACTGATGAACAAACATGGACACATAGGACTAAACCTTTATGTTGCATGGGGTATAAAAATATATATGACTAAGTGTATATGTCTCTTTGTCCTGTTGTTTCATATAATATGTAAAATGCAAAAAATATGGTTAATAAAAATATGAATTTCAAATACCAGTTATCTATGGGCTGAAGTGATTTTTCAGACTGTAAATCTACATAACAAAGCTGTCTACTTTTCTTCCACTTTTTCAAGTATTCTGTCAATTTTTCAGTTTCTTGCATGCCTAAACTCGATATATCTGTCAATGATTGAATGATTTCCTATAAAAATATATAAAGTTTTAATATGAAAATATTTATCTATTCTACACAATTTAAAAAACAACTTCTGTAAGATTAGAAGAAACAATCTTCACTTTTCTAATTCTAAAAGTAAGAATTTTATCAGTATTTTTTTTCTCCGTTCATCTGAATGTTCTTTTCTTAAAAGGTCTGAAAAAAAAACTCTTGTCAGAGCAAAAGAATGCTTAATAATATTTGTTAAATTGAAATTCCAAACTCAACACTAGATTCTGTAATAATTTTACAAAATTAAATGGGGTGCTCTTGAAAGAGAAGGAAATTATCAACTAATTGTTAATAAATTATTATTTTTTTCAATAAACTGATGATGTTCCTGTGGGTCTTACCATCTTCTTTCCTGTAACTTTGTCAATCTGATGTTTGTGTGCAGTATCCAGCAATTGTATTTCATTCTGTAACTTTGGAACTACAGAAACATGGCCATTTTGAAGAGTCTGGGAAATATAGTCAGTCAACGTTTCTGTTAAAAGAAAAATACACATGTCAGACAAAAATCAACTCAACACTATAGCCATTGTTAACAGAGGTATATCATCAGTCAAGTCAAATATCTGACTTCAAAAATAAATTTTGAAAAACACTGTTATAGAAATGCTCAACTTACAAACAAATCTGAAAAACAAAACAATGGGATTCACCCCTAGTGGACTAAAAAAGCAATACGCTGTATCTAATTGTTGGACTTATAAAATACCTTTAACTATTCCTGCTGGATATAAGGCCTCTATCTATCCCTGCTGAATATTCAGGCTCTATCCATCCTTGCTAAATATACAGCCTCTATCTATCCTCAGATATACAGGCTCTTTCTATCCCTGCTGGATATACATGCAGGCTCTATCTATCCCAAAATATACAGGCTCTATCTATCTCTGCTGTATATATAAAGGCTCTCTCTATCTGCTGTATATTTAGGCTCTTTCTATTTTTGCTTGATATACAGGCTCTATCTATCTCTGCTGAATATACAGCTTCTATCTATCCCCAGATATACAGGCTCTTTCTATCCCTGCTGGATATACAGCTTCTATCTATCCCTGTTGGATATAAAGACTCTCTCTATCTGCTGTATATACAGGCTTTTTCTATCTCTGCTGTATATACAGGCTCTCTCTATGTCTGCTGGATATACAGGCTCTATCTATGTCTGCTGGATATATAGGCTCTATCTATGTCTGCTGGATATATAGGCTCTATCTATGTCTGCTGGATATATAGACTCTCTCTATGTCTGCTGGATTTATAAGCTCTATGTCTGCTGGATATATAGGCTCTATCTATTTCCGCTGGATATATAGGCTCTCTCTATGTCTGCTGGATATATAGGCTCTAACTATTTCTGCTAGATATATAGGCTCTATCTATGTCTACTGGATATATACTAGGCTCTATCTATGTCTGCTGGATATATAGGCTCTCTCTAAGTCTGCTGGATTTATAAGCTCTCTCTATGTCTGCTGGATATATAGGCTCTCTCTATGTCTGCTGGATATATAGGCTCTAACTATTTCTGCTAGATATATAGGCTCTATCTATGTCTGCTGGATATATAGGCTCTATCTATGTCTGCTGGATATATAGGCTCTGTCTATGTCTGCTGGATATACAGGCTCTCTCTATGTCTGCTGGATATATACTAGGCTCTCTCTGTCTGCTGGATATATACTAGGCTCTATCTATGTCTGCTAGATATATAGGCTCTATCTATGTCTGCTGGATATATATACTCTATCTATTTCTTCTGGATTTATAGGCTTTATTTATCTTACATGCACTGTCTGAACTAACAGGTTCATATTACCCCTGTTGGACATACAAACTCTATCCACCTTTGCTTGAGAATAATTTCAATATTACATGCATTTAAGATCTTTCATTTATAGTGTCTGCTTTATAACTTATATTTATAATATTATTATTTATTTTACCATTCTTTGTTATTAACTGATGTGCCTGGCGTAACTCTTCTTCCACTTCTCCTTCTAATTCGTCAATCTCTCGTTCAAGTTTCTGAAAAAAATTTAAAGCTATAAACTTGTCTTTTAACTGATTTAAAGAAGGATTATACAGTGTATCAGACTTCTTACAAGGAAATACATGACAGACGATGGACAAATATTTTATTTATGGTTTAATACCAACAGTAAACAGTAACAAGCCTCAATTTTCTTCTATCATCTGTTATGTGCAATAGATGAACAAACTCAAGTAACAAGCCTCAATTTTCTTCTATCATTTGTTATGTGCAATAGATAAACAAACTCAAAACTCTCTCTCTCTCTCTCTCTCTCTCTCTCTCTCTCTCTCTCTCTCTCTCTCTCACACACACACACACACACACACACACACACACACACACACACATCAGCTTCTAAAACAATATATATCTATGTTTTTGGAAAGTTAAAAATCTATAACATAATTCCAAACTTCAGTCTTTGATATAACTGATAAAATTAATACCTTTTAGTACATCATATGTTAATTTGTTGAATAATCATTGGATAACTACATGAATACTATTTTATGTAGAAATAATCTGTCCTTGACAACGCATAGCAACAGGACTATACTAGGTATAGTCCCCCGACATCCAAGTATAGTCCCTCGCGTGACCCCCGCAAACCAAATCAAATTACTCCCCTTTGTTCAGGTGGCACTCTGTTTTGTTGTCGTCTGATACAAAATGGCTTCCGACAATAAAATTAATAGTTAATTTGAAAATTAATTCTTGCTCAGATTGGAAAAGAAAGACATGGAATGTACTAAATCCATTATGGACCTCTCCCTAGGGAACCGTTCTCCTATAGTGTTGTCTGGAAAGGTATAGTGACCGAGCCGATAGGCTTGGTCACTATACTTCTCCAGACAACACTGTAGGAGAACAGTTCCCTTGGGAGAGGTCCATAATAGATTAATAGAATGATTTTCATTTTACATCCCAGTTCACTTATATTGAGACATCACCAGCTAAAGACGAAGTGTCAGAAATTTTTGCCTTTGCAATGTGCTAAGGGCAATGTGCAGAAAGGTTTTTTTAAGTTTGCCAAGCCTGCCGTGACACAGGGCATCGGTTTTTAAGATCTCCTTCGAAAGATCCTGTGACCTTCATTTTTAAATGCTAAGTGCTTGATGAAAGAGCAATCACTGCCTATTTTCAAGTCTTGGTCAGATCCAACTTCCCACATACAAAGCGAGCACTCTACCAACTGAGTTACCATAGTGATCTTTGTCCAATGAGCTCAATCTTTACAGTAAAATAAAAGTCTTTAAAAGACACTATGATTTATGAAAAAAAAACCATCAACTTGAACATAATAAACATAATTGAGCTCTGTGGCAACCAAGTATACTAAAAACAAACAAGAGGCCCATGGGCCTTAACGCTCACCTGAGGATATAGCCAAAATCATTTGCAAAATACATACAATATTCTACTATACATGCCTATACAAAAAGTTAATAGATTTCAAGATAATTAACAATTTGAGTCTTCTTATGCATCTATGACCTTGACCTTTCAATGTATGATCTTGCATCTTATATAAGAATGATGGCCATATCAATTCCTATAATATTTTAATTACATGCCAATGCAAAAAGTTAATAGTTTCCAAGATAATAAACAATTTCAGTATTTTTATGACCTATAGCCAAATATCAAAATGATCGTTATGTCAATACCTACAATATTCTAGTATATATGCCTATACAAAAAGTTAATAGTTTTCAAGATAATTAACAATTTGTGTCTTCCTGTGCATCTATGACCATGACCTTTGAACATAAGACCTTGAATCATACATCGGAATGATCGCCAAATCAATTCCTACAATATTTTAATATACATGCCTTACAAAAAGTTAATAGTTTCTAAGATCATTAAAAATTTCAGTCTTTTTATGAACCTATGACCTTGACCCTTGAACATATGACCTTGAGCCATATATCAAAATGATTGTCATGTCAATACCTACAATATTCTAAAATATATGCCTAAGCAAAAGGTTAATAGTTTTCAAGATAATTAACAATTTCAGTCTTCTTTTGCATCTATGACCTTGACCTTTGAACATAAGACCTTGAATCATACATGCCTTTACAGAAGTTAATAGTTTCTAAGGGAATTAACAATTTCAGACTTTTTATGAGCCTATGACCTTGACCCTTGAACATATGACCTTGAGCCATATATCAAAATGATTGTCATGTCAATACCTACAATATTCTTATATATATGCCTATACAAAAAGTTAATAGTTTTCAAGATAATTAACAATTTGAATCTTCTTGTGCATCTATGACCTTGACTTTTGAACATAAGACCTTGAATCATACATCAGAATGATCGCCATATCAATTCCTACAATATTCTAATATACATGCCTATACAAAAAGTTAATAGTTTCCAAGATAATTTACAATTTCAGTCTTTTTATAAACCTTTGACCTTGACCTTTGAATGTATGACCTTGAGCCATATATCAAAATGATGGTCATGTCAATACCTATAATATTCTTATATATATGCCTATGCAAAAAGTTAATAGTTTTCAAGATAATTAACAATTTAAATGTTCTTGTGCATCTATGATCTTGACCTTTGAACATATGACCTTGAGCTAAAAATCAAAATGATCAACATAACAATACTTACAATATTCTCAAAAACATGCCTATACAAAAAGGTATTAGTTTTCAAGCTAATGCAAAATTTTAGTTTTCATAAGCAAAAAATAACATTTCAGGGGTGACAACTCCAACATGGATTATCATATAGTTCCGAAACTTTGTACATTTTTAAATTTTGTCATGCTGAACATTTTAACAATGTTTGATATCATTTATCTCTAAAAATTTTGAAGGAAATAGCCTAAAACTGCAAAATTACAAACTAGGTCATGCCCTTGAATTGACCTTGACCCCATTTTAAAGGTTATTTTAAGAAAAAGTCAAAACTGAAAACCCTATGTCAATATCTGTTCAAATAGTCAAGTTATAACAATATGAAGCCATTTTACGAAATCTAAATTAAACGCAAAAACGCGTAACCCATTTTTGACCAAATTTTACCAAATGAACAAACTATAGACCTCAGACCCTAGAGAAGCCAAATATCACATCAGATTTTTCCTTCAATCATCGGTTTTGGAGAAGAAGATTTTTGGACCCTAGGTCACCTTGACCTAGTTTTAGTAGCCATGGCAACGCCATAAATAAATCTGAATTGCACTGGCCCCTATATGCTTCTGACCAAGTATCATTGAAATCTGTCCAGAAGTTTTGGAGAAGTTGAAAATAGGTGTTAACGATTCACACACACATGCACGCACGCACACACACACATACACACGCCGCAACATGCCATAAGCTCACATGACCTTTCGGTCAGGTGAGCTTAAAATGCTGATGTGTCAAATTCCTTAAGGAGTTATATACATATTGTCAAGTTCTGCAAGAATTAACCTATGTACCTTCTTTCTATCATCTAGTAAAGTATGTAGGTTCAATACTTCTGACATGTCATCAACATCCATGTCTTCAACTCTGCTTGTTGATTTCTGAAATAAAACATCATTTTTATTTTTTAACAATACATGGACGTGAAAACTAAAGTCAATATACTGAAACACCAGACCTAGTTTCCTAACAGCTAAGCTTAAGCATACAATGAAATTAAGGCCACATTTTTATATTAATTTAACTACAGAATACACTGAAACAAAGGATAAACTTACAGTAATTTAACTCAAATATACACTGAACTCAACTATATACTGAAACACAGGGCACACTCACAGTCATTTAACTCAGGTATACATTGAAGCACAGGGCACACTCAGTCATTTAACTCAAGTATACACTGAAACACAGGGCACACTCACAGTCATTTAATTCAAGTTTGCATTGAAACACAGGGCACACTTAGTCATTGAACTCAAGTATACATTGAAACACAGGGCACACTTACAGACATTTAACTCAAGTATATACAGAAACACAGGGCACACTTACAGTCATTTAACTTAAGTATGCATTAAAACACAGGGCACACTCAGTCATTTAACTCAAGTATACATTGAAACACAGGGCACACTCACAGTCATTTAACTTAAGTATACATTGAAACACAGGGCACACTAACAGACATTTAACTTAAGTATACATTGAAACACAGGGCACACTCACAGTCATTTAACTCAAGTATACATTGAAACACAGGGCACACTTAGTCATTGAACTCAAGTATACATTTAACACAGGGCACACTTACAGAAATTTAACTCAAGTATATACAGAAACACAGGGCACACTTACAGTCATTTAACTTAAGTATGCATTAAAACACAGGGCACACTCAGTCATTTAACTCAAGTATACATTGAAACACAGGGCACACTCACAGTCATTTAACTTAAGTATACATTGAAACACAGGGCACACTTACAGACATTTAACTTAAGTATACATTGAAACACAAGGCACACTCACAGTCATTTAACTCAAGTATACATTGAAACACAGGGCACACTTAGTCATTTAACTCAAGTATACATTGAAACACAAGGCACACTCACAGTCATTTAACTCAAGTATACATTGAAACACAGGGCACACTCAGTCATTTAACTCAAGTATACATTGAAACACAAGGCACACTCACAGTCATTTAACTCAAGTATACATTGAAACACAGGGCACACTCAGTCATTTAACTCAAGTATACATTGAAACACAAGGCACACTCACAGACATTTAACTCAAGTATACATTGAAACACAGGGCACACTCACAGTCATTTAACTGAAGTATACATTAAAACACAAGGCACACTCACAGTCATTTAACTCAAGTATACATTGAAACACAAGGCACACTCACAGTCATTTAACTTAAGTATACATTGAAACACAGGGCACACTTACAGTCATACAGTCATTTAACTTAAGTATACATTGAAACACAGGGCACACTCACAGTCATTTAATTCAAGTATATATTGAAACACAGGGCACACTCAGTCATTTAACTCAAGTATACAATGAAACACAGGGCACACTCAGTCATTTAACTCAAGTATACATTGAAACACAGGGCACACTTACAGACATTTAACTCAAGTATATACTGAAACACAGGGCACACTTACAGACATTTAACTTAAGTATATATTGAAACACGGGGCACACTCACAGTCATTTAACTTTTTTATACACTGAAACACAGACACACTTACAGACATTTAACTCAAGTATATACTGAAACACAGGGCACACTTACAGACATTTAACTCAAGTATATACTGAAACACGGGGCATTCTCACAGTCATTTAACTTTTTTATACACTGAAACACATGCAGTGCTCTAGGATTCCCATTTCCGATTTCCTGTATCAAGTAATTAACTGAAAGTTTGGTCAGTGTTTCAGTGTATACTTGAGTTAAATGACTGTGAGTGTGCCCTGTGTTTCAGTGTATAAAAAAGTTAAATGACTGTAAGTGTGCCCTGTGTTAAAGTGTATACAAAAGTTAAATGTCAGTAAGTGTGCCCTGTGTTTCATTGTATACAAAAGTTAACTGACTGTAAGCATACCCTGTTTTTCATTGTATACAAAAGTTAAATGACTGTAAGTGTACCCTGTGTTTTAGTGTATACTTTAGTAAAATGACTGTAAGTGTACCCTGTGTTTAAGGGTTTATTTAAGTAAAAGACTGTAAGCGTAACCTGTGTTTCAGTGTATACAAAGGTTAAATGACTGTAAGCGTGCCTTGTGTTTCAGTGTATACAAAGGTTAAATGACGGTAAGCGTGCCTTGCGTTTCAGTGTATACAAAAGTTTAATGACTGTAAGCGTACCCTGTGATTCAGTGTATACAAAAGTTAAATGACTGTAAGT
Organism: Tegillarca granosa; assembly: GCA_029721355.1. Classification (NCBI taxonomy): domain Eukaryota; kingdom Metazoa; phylum Mollusca; class Bivalvia; order Arcoida; family Arcidae; genus Tegillarca; species Tegillarca granosa. The sequence goes on along the minus strand of CM056606.1, from coordinate 31,115,708 downwards.
GTACCCTGTGTTTCAGTGTATATAAAAGTTAAATGACTGTAAGTGTGCCATGTGTTTCAGTGTATACAAAAGTTAAATGACTGTAAGCGTACCCTGTGTTTCAGTGTATACAAAAGTTAAATGACTGTATGTGTGCCCTGTGTTACAGTGTATACAAAAATTTAATGACTTAGTGTGCCTTGTGTTTCAGTGTATACAAAAGTTAAATGACTGTAAGTGTGCCCTGTGTTTCAGTGTATACAAAAGTTAAATGACTGTAAGCGTACCCTGTGTTTCAGTCTATACAAAAGTTAAATGACTGTAAGTGTGCCTTGTGTTTCAGTGTATTCAAAAGTTAAATGACTGTAAGCCTACCCTGTGTTTCAGTGTATAAAAAGTTAAATGACTGTAAGTGTGCCCTGTGTTTAAGGGTTTATTTGAGTTAAAAGACTGTTAGCGTACCCTGTGTTTTAGTGTATACAAACTTTAAATGATTGTAAGTGTGCCTTGTGTTTCAGTGTATACAAAGGTTAAATGACTGTAAGTGTGCCTTGTGTTTCAGTGTTTATACAAAAGTTAAATGACTGTAAGTGTACCTTGTGTTTCAGTGTATATAAAAGTTAAATGACTGTAAGCGTACCCTGTGATTCAGTGTATACAAAAGTTAAATGACTGTCAGCGTACCCTGTGATTCAGTGTATACGAAAGTTAAATGACTGTAAGCGTACCCTGTGATTCAGTGTATACAAAAGTTAAAAGACTGTAAGCGTACCCTGTGTTTCAGTGTATACAAAAGTTAAATGACTGTAAGTGTGCCCTGTGTTTCAGTGTTTACAAAAGTTAAATGACTGTAAGTGTGCCCTGTGTTTCAGTGTATAAAAAAGTTAAATGACTGTAAGTGTGCCCTGTGTTAAAGTGTATACAAAAGTTAAATGTCAGTAAGTGTGCCCTGTGTTTCATTGTATACAAAAGTTAACTGACTGTAAGCATACCCTGTTTTTCATTGTATACAAAAGTTAAATGACTGTAAGTGTACCCTGTGTTTTAGTGTATACTTTAGTAAAATGACTGTAAGTGTACCCTGTGTTTAAGGGTTTATTTAAGTAAAAGACTGTAAGCGTTCCCTGTGTTTCAGTGTATACAAAGGTTAAATGACTGTAAGCGTGCCTTGTGTTTCAGTGTATACAAAGTTTAAATGACGGTAAGCGTGCCTTGCGTTTCAGTGTATACAAAAGTTTAATGACTGTAAGCGTACCCTGTGATTCAGTGTATACAAAAGTTAAATGACTGTAAGTGTACCCTGTGTTTCAGTGTATATAAAAGTTAAATGACTGTAAGTGTGCCATGTGTTTCAGTGTATACAAAAGTTAAATGACTGTAAGCGTACCCTGTGTTTCAGTGTATATAAAAGTTAAATGACTGTAAGTGTGCCATGTGTTTCAGTGTATACAAAAGTTAAATGACTGTATGTGTGCCCTGTGTTACAGTGTATACAAAAATTTAATGACTTAGTGTGCCTTGTGTTTCAGTGTATACAAAAGTTAAATGACTGTAAGTGTGCCCTGTGTTTCAGTGTATACAAAAGTTAAATGACTGTAAGCGTACCCTGTGTTTCAGTCTATACAAAAGTTAAATGACTGTAAGCATACCATGTGATTCAGTGTATACAAAAGTTAAATGACTGTAAGTGTGCCTTGTGTTTCAGTGTATTCAAAAGTTAAATGACTGTAAGCCTACCCTGTGTTTCAGTGTATAAAAAGTTAAATGACTGTAAGTGTGCCCTGTGTTTAAGGGTTTATTTGAGTTAAAAGACTGTTAGCGTACCCTGTGTTTTAGTGTATACAAACTTTAAATGATTGTAAGTGTGCCTTGTGTTTCAGTGTATACAAAGGTTAAATGACTGTAAGTGTGCCTTGTGTTTCAGTGTTTATACAAAAGTTAAATGACTGTAAGTGTACCTTGTGTTTCAGTGTATATAAAAGTTAAATGACTGTAAGCGTACCCTGTGATTCAGTGTATTCAAAAGTTAAATGACTGTAAGCGTACCCTGTGATTCAGTGTATACAAAAGTTAAATGACTGTAAGTGTGCCCTGTGTTTCAGTGTTTACAAAAGTTAAATGACTGTAACTGTGCCTTGTGTTTCAGTGTATACAAAAGTTAAATGACTGTAACTGTGCCTTGTGTTTCAGTGTATACAAAAGTTAAATGACTGTAAGTGTGCCCTGTGTTTCATTGTATACAAAAGTTAAATGACTGTAAGCGTACCCTGTGATTCAGTGTATACAAAAGTTAAATGACTGTAAGCGTACCCTGTGATTCAGTGTATATAAAAGTTAAATGACTGTAAGTGTTCCTTGTGTTTCAGTGTATACAAAAATTAAATGACTGTAAGCGTACCCTGTGATTCAGTGTATACAAAAGTTAAATGACTGTAAGTGTGCCTCGTGTTTCAGTGTATACAAAAGTTAAATGACTGTAAGTGTGCCTTGTGTTTCAGTGTATACAAAAGTTAAATTACTGTAAGTGTGCCTTGTGTTTCAGTGTATACAAAAGTTAAATGACAGTGTGTCCTGTGTTTTAGTGTATACAAAAGTTAAATGACTGTAAGTGTGCCTTGTGTTTCAGTTTATACAAAAGTTAAATGACAGTGTGTCCTGTGTTTTAGTGTATACAAAAGTTAAATGACTGTAAGTGTGCCTTGTGTTTCAGTTTATACAAAAGTTAAATGACTGTAAGTGTGCCTTGTGTTTCAGTGTATACAAAAGTTAAATGACTGTAAGCGTACCCTGTGTTTCAGTGTATACAAAAGTTAAATGACTGTAAGCGTACCCTGTGATTCAGTGTATACAAAAGTTAAATGACTGTAAGTGTGCCTTGTGTTTCAGTGTATATAAAAGTTAAATGACTGTAAGCGTACCCTGTGATTCAGTGTATACGAAAGTTAAATGACTGTAAGCATACCCTGTGATTCAGTGTATACAAAAGTTAAATGACTGTAAGCGTACCCTGTGTTTCAGTGTATACAAAAGTTAAATGACTGTAAGTGTGCCCTGTGTTTCATTGTATACAAAAGTTAAATTACTGTAAGTGTGCCTTGTGTTTCAGTGTATAAAAAGTTAAATGACAGTAAGTGTGCCCTGTGTTTCATTGTTTACAAAAGTTAAATGACTGTAAGCGTGCCTTGCGTTTCAGTGTATACAAAAGTTAACTGACTGTAAGTGTGCCCTGTGTTTCAGTGTATATAAAAGTTAAATGACTGTAAGCGTGCCTTGTGTTTCAGTGTATACAAAAGTAAAATGACTGTAAGTGTGCCCTGTTTCAGTGTATACAAAGGTTAAATGACTGTAAGTGTGCCCTGTGTTTCAGTGTATACAAAAGTTAAATGACTGTAAGCGTACCATGTGATTCAGTGTATACAAAAGTTAAATGACTGTAAGTGTGCCCTATGTTTCAGTGTATACAAAAGTTAAATGACTGTAAGCGTGCCTTGTGTTTCAGTGTATACAAAAGTTAAATGACTGTAAGCGTGCCTTGTGTTTCAGTGTATACAAAAGTTAAATGACTGTAAGTGTGCCCTGAGTTTCAGTGTATACAAAAGTTAAATGACTGCAAGCGTACCCTGTGATTCAGTGTATACAAAAGTTAAATGACTGTAAGTGTGCCTTGTGTTTCAGTGTATACAAAAGTTAAATGACTGTAAGTGTACCCTGTGATTCAGTGTATACAAAAGTTAAATGACTGTAAGTGTGCCTTGTGTTTTAGTGTATATAAAAATTAAATGACTGTAAGTGATCCTTGTGTTTCAGTGTGTTATTTAGTTAAATGACTGCAAGTGTGCCTTGTGTTTCAGTGTATACAAAAATAAAGGACTGTAAGCGTACCCTGTGTTTCAGTGTATATAAAAGTTAAATGACTGTAAGTGTGCCCTGTGTTTTAGTGTATATCAAAGTTAAATGACTGTAAGCGTACCCTGTGTTTCAGTGTATATAAAAGTTAAATGACTGTAAGCGTACCCTGTGTTTCAGTGTATATAAAAGTTAAATGACTGTAAGCGTACCCTGTGTTTCAGTGTATATAAAAGTTAAATGACTGTAAGCGTACCCTGTGTTTCAGTGTGTCATTTAGTTAAATGACTGTAAGTGATCCTTGTGTTTCAGGGTTTATTTGAGTTAAATGACTGTAAGTGCTCCCTGTGTTTCAGTGTGTCATTTAGTTAAATGACTGTAAGTGCTCCCTGTGTTTCAGTGTATTATTTAGTTAAATGACTGTAAGTGCTCCCTGTGTTTCAGTGTCATCTAGTTAAATGACTAAGTGCTCCCTGTGTTTCAGTGTGTTATTTAGTTAAATGACTGCAAGTGTGCCCTGTGTTTCAGTGTGTCATTAAGTTTAATGACTGTAAGTGCTTCCTGTGTTTCAGTGTGATTTAGTTAAATGACTGTAAGTGCTCCCTGTGTTTCAGTGTCATCTAGTTAAATGACTAAGTGCTCCCTGTGTTTCAGTGGGTTATTTAGTTAAATGACTGTCAGTGTCCCCTGTGTTTCAGTGTATACAAAAGTTAAATGACTGTAAGCATACCCTGTGTTTCAGTGTGTCATTTAGTTAAATGACTGCAAGTGTGCCCTGTGTTTCAGTGTATACTTTATTTAAATTACTGTAAGTGTACCCCGTGTTTTAGTGTATACTTTAGTTAAATAACTGTAAGTGTACCATGTCAGTGCTCTAGGATTTTTACTTGACACTAACTATACTATAAATTCATTCAATATGCATATGGCCATTATAATTCAAGGGGGACTATATCTACCCAATTCAATAATACATTTATACAATTTAATGTAATTTCATTATGTTTTGAGTTTACATGTAGTTCATTGTTTATTTTGTTATTTTAAAACTTTAAGGATGTTTTATATGTGAATGAGTAGCCCACAGAAAGCCAAAACATTTATAAATTTTGTTTAAATGTTCTTTTATATTATATATGTAAATATATGTAAAACATTGGTGTTATAATTTATTTAGTTGTAGCACTAGCAGATAAAAAATTTTGGTGTATGAATAAATTGTATACTAGTATATAAATATCATATTTACTTGTTGTGTTGTGTATAAATAATACAAAAATTCCATCTCTTTTATCTATTAAAATCATAAGATTTAATGGTTGCATGTGTGTTTACTGCAATGCGGTAAACTTCTGCTTAACCCGAGTAACACAACTTTGTGATTGACAATACACTAGTGTCAATAAAAGGACGATAATTAGATTAAAACAGAAACAAAGTGCATGTTTTCCATTACACATAAATGTAAACAGACAACTCTCGAAGTTAAAATAATTAAAAATAATGGAATGGATCATTAACACGATATTTCAAAAATAGTTAACAGTTCTGGAATTATCTAGATAATGGATAACATGAGTAAATAGCATAAAAAATCCAGGTAATATGATCAATGAACAGAAAAATATAATTAGGTCAGCATGACATAAACAATTAAATATGTCACTTAATGCGATTACATACTGGTAATATATTAAATATATTTATAAAAAAAAATTAATTGGGGTATAAAATTGCAAATCTTTTCATTATGTATATCTAGTATTTCTATTGATTTCTATCTTTAAAAAATCTACTGTACACAGTCAAATATAAACATCTGATATCAATTGTTACTCACTCCAGTAAACTTTTTCACCAATGCATCTTCCTGCAGCAAAAATGCTGCCACCAGCTTAACAAATCCAAAAGCATCATTTTGGTAATCATTCTGAAAAATCAAGATAACCATTTAAAAATACAATAAGAGGTAAATGAGACATAAGGCTCACCTGGGAAGATGTTTTATAATTCCTACAAAATTTTATTAGTCAAAAACATTTATCACAGGGCCCTTATTCTATATTTAAAGTTTCAAGCTTCAAGGTATTATATTACTTCAATTAAGAAGATGTTAAAATTTTTTACTTCTTCAGGTAACCTTTCTAGGTCAAGGTGCAATCATCTTGGCACATAAATCTTTAATTTAAAAAATCGAAATATCTATAAAAAAAAGTAGATTCATGTTCATTTAAATGACTTAGAAATAATTTATCATTGTACTAAACACATCATTACAAAATCTAGGACTTACTTTCAGATTGTCTTTCTCCATAACGACCGACATCTGATTTTGAACACTGCTAGCATCTGCTAACAAGCTGTCATAATAATCAAGGACCTTATCAAGAAGGCCTTCTGCATATGGTTTGACACTTTCCAAGTGATCTTGATGGAAACAATCCAGCACACAAGGCCTGAAGATAATATACAAAAATCATATTAAAATCAAAAACATACAATATATGTGAGATAATAAACAACATACTATATATATGTTTACATGTATTGATGAACTGGGAGATAGAATTTACAAGTAATAATATCAAAACAGCTTTAAAAGTTAATAATTTCATTTATTACTGACAATACTCAGTTTAAAAAGTAATATAACAAATATGAACAAAAACAATCTTTAATTTAAAATTTGATAAAAAAGTTTGCAGGTCTATAATTTGTTGTTAAGAAACATGGGTTTTAAGAATGCGGGACATGTTAAGATTTCTTGGTATTTTGTATATCTTAGTGGGCAGAATTTCATAGAATCAAAATTTAGGATGCCCAACACAATTTAGGTCTTCTACCATGTATATCTAAATCCTTCATACAACTTAAAAATATGAAGTAAAGAAATACAAATATTCAGTTTTCTGCATGCTGTGACCCTGACCTTTGATCTGCACAAGAATGCATTGTGTTCTGCACTTCTTAATTTGAAAAAATAATCATGAAATCATAAAATCAATTTTATAGTTAAATTAAGAAATAGACACTAAATTGTTAACAAGTTACTGAAAACTTTTAGCTTTCTGCATGCTGTGGCCATGACCTTTCAAATACATAACAAACACTCATAGCAATCCTTGATATTTTTTTTAAAAATTAAGTGGACACAGACATGTTAACAGAAACCCAAATTTAGTTTTTTACATTCCATAATCTTTGCCTTTAACTAGTTTTGCATGCATAGCACTTTTGGGTATGTCATACTGCATACATAGCGCTCTTTACATCTTTTGGGTATGTCATACTGCATACATAGCGATCTTTACATCTTTTGGATATGTCATACTGCATACATAGTGCTCTTTACATCTTTTGGATATGTCATACTGCATCTTTGGGTATGTCATACTGCATACATAGTGCTCTTTATACCTTTTAGATATGTCATACTGCATACATAGCGCTCTTTATATCTTTTGGGTATGTCAAACTGTCATACTGCATCTTTGGGTATGTCAAACTGCATACATAGTGCTCTTTATATCTTAAAGATATGTCATACTGCATACATTGTGCTCTTTACATCTTTCGGATATGTCATACTGCAAACATAGCACTCTTTACATCTTTTGGGTATGTCATACTGCATACATAGCGCTCTTTACATCTTTTGGGTATGACATACTCCATACATAACGCTCTTAACATCTTTTGGATATGTCATACTGTATACATAGTGCTCTTTAAACTTTTGGGTATGTCATACTGCATACAAAGTGCTCTTTACATCTTTGGGTATGTCATACTGCATACATAGCGCTCTTTACATCTTTTGGGTATGTCATACTGCATACATAGTGCTCTTTACATCTTTTAGGTATGTCATACTGCATACAAAGTGCTCTTTACATCTTTGGGTATGTTATACTGCATATATAGTGCTCTTTACATCTTTTGGGTATGTCACACTGCATACATAGCGCTCTTTACATCTTTTGGGTATGTCATACTGCATACATAGTGCTCTTTACATCTTTCGGGTATGTCATACTGCATACATAGTGCTCTTTACATCTTTTTGGTATGTCATACTGCATACATAGCACTCTTTACATCTTTTGGGTATGTCATACTGCATACATAGTGCTCTTTACATCTTTTGGGTATGTCATACTGCATACATAGTGCCTCTTACATCTTTTTATGTCGTATATTCATGATAAAGTTTAAAAAATCCTTAAATATTGTTATATATTTCTGTTTATGTATTTTGAACAGATGACATCTTAATAACATGTTAGACTCAAAACATAAAGAGGTACAAGTCTTATGCATGTTACAACTAAAAAAATTTGTATACTATGACACAAACCTATTATATATCATAAAATACAAATTAAATAAAATTACTCACCATTCCCTTGCTAAAAAATCAGCACAGTGTATTCTCATATACATGATATCAGAATGATTTCTGTACATCATCTGCCACTGGGACAAAAATAATGGGTGGGTTTTGCTCAAGTTCTGAATTGTATCCATAGCAACAATTTTTGCAGAATCAGAATCTGCAGAGGCTTCAACTGAGCTTGCCATGGAATTTTCTTCCTCGTAACTTTCTAGTGTATTAGGAACTGAGGTTTCACTTCCACTTGGACTTGATATGGTGGATGTCAAGTCAGAACTACTTAGCATATCATTATCGATCTGATCTACAATGACAAAATGTAAAAAGTAATAAGTAAATAACAGTGTTCAATCTTAAGTAGGGTCCTTGTAACCAATAGCCCAAATTCCAAAACTTGTGACAAGTTTGACCAATCATTTCAATCTTGATTAAGCATTTAGAAAATCCTGGCTTCTACTTCTTTCCAGTTTAAGACCACCTAGACACCAAGCATCAGGTGGACAGAGTATTGATTGGTTCACTTGATACCAGGACAATGTTACCAGGGGAGTGGCATATTGATTTGGTGAGCTAGCACCTAAACATCAAGTCACCCTGAGTGTGCCCTTAAAGAACAAGGCAGATCATAATACATCTTTGCATATCTCACACATAATATATTAATCTTATGAGATTAATATCCTTGCTCTTGTTGCCAATAGTTAAAAAATGCTGATGCAACATTAAACAACAAACAACCAACTAACTTTCTGGTTAAAATTTTGTCTTTATTACATAATAGCCAATTATTATATCAATTATATCTATAGAGATAAGTGATAATGAATAAAATGCACATGTTATAATGTTTAAAAAGAAAACTCCCTATATATGCAAGCCCAATGCCATCATTCTCCTGCTTTCTACATCTTTAGATTGAACAATGAATTTTCTTTTAATGTTGTTTATGAAATTTATTTGTTTATTTTTTAATTTTGCTAATACAGATTCATTTTTAACTTAAGTGGAAAACAAGTGTCAAATGAAAAACTCATGAAGATGAAATAAGGGCCATCCCTCATTTAGAAAATGAAAGGAAATTGAAGTTTAATGTAACCAGTATAAAAACAAAATTCCAGGGATTTAAATGTCTCATCTGGTTAGTTTTTGATCGAGTAGAAAATACATTATTTTTAACATAAACTGTCACATTTTGGACTTGCTGTTGCTGTCAATGACGGCACCAGAAAAGTAACACTTATGTCTTTCCTTATGGCAATGCCAGGCTTGACAAAAACAACTTTACACAAAACTTACATGCTTTGGGCATGACCACAATTAAGTTTTCTACATTTTATACATTATATAAGCTAAAAATAGAATTCCAATCTTATTTGTCTTTGTTGGAATTATAAGAAGACTTCATATTTGTAAATGGCATATACAGTATTTGAACTAGAAGAGTCATTAGCCTTAAAATATTTTGTCTTCAGTTGTTTAGAATGACTGAAAACTTCTAAAATTATGAGGGCTTTAAATTAAACTGCTAAAAATCTGCTGTCTGACTCTGACTTTATGGTATCTGTTCACCATGAAATGCCATAATAACATGATAATTTAAAACTTATTAATGGTACAAATTAATGTGATATTAAATTTTAATGATGTTTTGTGCTCATGTATGCTATCATATTTACATATGTGTATTATAACTAATAGATGTTCTCAGTATTGTATTTATTGTACAATTAGAGAAATAAAGAACTTGAACTTGAACTTGAACTTGTGCTGATAGGTCACTGTGATCCTGTCATTCTCAAAAATGAAAAAGGTAAAAGTGTAGATCCTTTTTTAATTATCGCTTGTTTTTTCAAGACCTGGGTCCAGATAACCCCAACAAACTAGTTTCAAATTGATCATGGCCTTTATTATGCAAACATTATATAATTAGTACAGATATTCATGTTTTTATTTGTTTATTGAATTTATCAATAATCTAGTTCTAGATCAGATTTTCTGAAATTCAAAAATGTGAATTTATTATGGGAGTGGTTTAAATTATCATGTTTCCTGTTTCTTAAAAATATAATCTCTTAAGGTTAGATATGGATTTCTTGAAAATCAATGGGTAAATTTTAATTTGTTTGTACCATTAAAATACATCTACTACAATTGATTAGATGCTGGATTTATAGGACTGACATGTATCTAATCACTAACTAGTTAACCATATTTATTATTACTAAAACCCTGTTTTTCAAAATTTTTAGCCACAATGCATAAAATTTTACAATTTATTCTATTGACATTATTTTCCTTAGAGTTGACCTAATGTACCATCTCAGTCTCTGCTCAAAATCTTATTTTAAAAAGTCTGCACAATCCGAAAAATTTTCAATTGTACATTAGGTCACCTCCGAATAAAACACTGTCACTAGAGTAAATTGTAAAATTATGTTAAATGTGGCTATAATCCTTGAAAAATGGAGTTTTATTAATATTGAATATGGTTTAATAACAACATTTAATAATCTGAAACTTCACATACAACAGAATTAAAAAACACTCATCAATAAACTATATTGAGTTTTTAGGAATGACTAAATTCACTCAGCGTATCAAGAGTCGCCCTGTATTTTCTGGCCACAAAATCAAAGATTTCAAACAAGACCTATATATCCAAGCAATTACAAAGCTTTCACCTTTTTTAAAGGGGACCCTAAGTGACTGAGAGGGCTAAAGCACAAACTTACTGTGTTTTCTTTAGTTTCCTAGCTCCAACATCTCGGAATTGCCCACCTTCCTTAAAGTGGAATTATCTTGAATAAGAAATTATTTCATCATTGACTTTTAACCCAGCTATATTTTTTCTCAAGTTGTCATGAAACAAAGCAGTAGGTTGGTAACCATGTTGAATTACTGGATAACCATATAGCACTTTACATATATAATCTTGCATAAGCATCTTTTGAGATTTTTACAACCAGACAAATTTTAAAAATAGCTCTTCAGGTTTAATAAAAAAAAAACTACTAGTCCATGTAATTTGTTAGTGAATTTGTGCAAGTTTTCTGCTGTCATTTCTTTGTTTTATAAACAAGTATAATTTAACTTATATGCCAATATTTAAAGACTTTGCTAGTAGCCAGTTTAGTCTACAATTTGCAGAATAACGCCACAGACCATTTGGTTTACTATACTTGATGAAGGCAACAACTTAAGACCCACAATGCAGTAAGAACTTTTACACTATCAACTGATTTATATATAGGACAAGTGGTATGTTGTGCAAGGCGATCCCAGGGTGGCTTGCAGCACAGATAAATTTTACGTCTTTTCCATGATAGTATTGGTACAATTCTTTGTCATTGTTTAATATTTGGGTTTTCCAAGGGAAATATTACATAATATAAAACATTTGTATTAAGTTTTTCAAAAACCTAAAATTTGATTTCTAGAAAACCAATGATATGATTTTTGAAAAACTTTATCTAACATAGCTTACACCTACCTACAACTTATAAAAGATGGACGACATCAAACTAACCAAGCTGGGGTACAAGATAAATTTTGGTTGGTTATTACAATGTAAGTTAAACCAATCAGCAGCTAACTTTCTTTTAAACTGACAATTCATGTATGAAAAAATTGTTTGTGTTTGTTTTTTCTTTTTGTTTTTGTCTTCTTTTCTTTTTCTTTTTTTATTTTATTTATTTATTTATTTTTTTTTTTTTTTTTGCTTGTTGTCCTGAAAGTCAACAGAAGCTTATATAAAAAAATAGTCTATTTCAGAGTTAAACTGTAACAGTTGTTGTTGAAGCATTTGTAAGGTTCAATTGCATTTAACCTTGCTATAAAACAATTGTGTATTAAAATTTAATACATTTTAATAATAATTCATTTGAAAAATTTCTTATGCTGGTTTTTATAACTACATCCCCGTCAAATGTTACAAAATGAATAAATGAACTTTGGACATTGTAAACAGATACTATTGCATGTCACATGTATGGAATGTCCTAAGCAGTATGTAAAACAATTTGTGGTTGGTTGTAACTGTACTAAGGTAGGTCAATAGAAAATGCTTTTTTCAAAACTATACTTATTTATAATACTTAATTTAGTGCAGTTTGACATTTGTTTTTTGAAAATGATCAATAAAAAATATATGGATTTTGTAAGCCACATGTGAGAAATTGGTGAAAGAGACAAATATCTAATACAAACTATGTTATATATATCAAAACACACACACACACACACACACACACACACACACACACACCTTCAAGATATATTTTTAAAAAGTGGATCTTTTCATCCAAGTCAATTTTTTTAACCTACTCTGAATGAGTAATGAAATAATTTTTATTGTAAGTGTTACACCAGTGCACATTTATACTGTGACAATTGGCATGAGTTCTTATGGTCTCAGCCAAAGTTCCTAAAACTGTCTTCATTTTACCCAAATCTGTCTTTATTAAATTAGCAATGATTATATATTATGTATGTAGGAAATAAGACAATACATCATGTTATTATATCTGGTTCTATGAATAAAATATTAAGTCATGGCAATGGTTAACTGAAAATTTGAAAAATTTAACATGTAATTAACAAACAAGCACCTGGCAAAAGCCAACACAATCAAGAACATGACACAACAAGCAAAGAAACAAATATAAAAGCAAAGAACAAAATTAACAGATACTAAAACTACTAACTATCCGTAACTTACTGAAATTACTAACTACCTGTAACTTACTGAGCAAGTAAACCAATTTCAAAACAGTATACAAACCTAGAAGTTCATATAAATTGTCTGATAATTCCATATTTACATTATTTTTTTAAACTGACATTGAATGTTTGTAAAAGTCAGCCATGAAAGTTGTATTAGTGACTATACAATTATAATGGGTTAATATTAGATTTGTATACATAAATCACATTGTTAAATTATTTTCAGAAAGGAAGAATTCTTTTTTTTTTTATAAATGTATGGTTTTTAAAAAATGCTTCATTTAATAATATTCAAAATAAATATGGCCATTTTCCAAAATTGAAAATCAAATTATATGTGAGTCACACAGGTTTAATTTTGATATATTTTTATATATATATTGTATAGGTGGGATTTAAAGGTAGGTGGTATAATACAATGATCTGTCAGCTAGTGCTTGAAACCATGCTGCCATCAAGGCAGTAAGAAGTTCTCATTAAATAAAATCAGGTCAGACACAACAAAGCCTTATGGGAGGTCAGAAAGCTAGAAACCTAAATACAAATAATACAGGTCATACAATCACAACCTGGCTTCACAGAGACCTTCATGAAGTGTACTACAGTCGGAAGCAAATACAACAAAGCATGACATTTGACAGATCAGGTTAGAAGTTAAACATTATAGATATTATAAAATCTAGACCCCAACTATAATCCAGATCCTGATTGGTTAGGTGGTGGACCTCAAATAAGAAAAAGTGAAAAGAGGTCAAACAAAAAAACTAGTGACAATGAAACAGATTTAAAAACCATTTGTCTAGAAGCGTCAGCCAAGCCAGCATCAAAAAAAATTCTGAGATTTGTAATGCTCATCTGGACTTACAGGCCCTAGATAGTGTTAGACCTAGTATCCACTGTGATGTAGCTAAATGTACCTTTTTATTTGCTGATGCCAAACTTATTAAAGGATGTGTACACCACCAAAAAAGTATGATTTAACATGGAGCTTACCTTTCAGTGGAATGAAGTAAATCAAGTATTATGCACCTCAGTGGAAATTGATTGATATCGTGTTCTGTCATGATGAAGAAAACAGCTGCACTAGAGAAAACCATGAAATTATTTGGTAAGTGAACTAATGAATTAACTTTCAAACACTAGAATCTGACTTTAATTCAAACCTATAGGCAGTGAGACTTCCTTCACTGGTGCTGCTATTGAGACCTTCCTTGCATCGATGCTGACTAGAGTACTTCTATAAAATTCTGTCTTGTTAAGAGTCAGAATTGTTAAAAAGTTGCTTGTTGGTACATTACAGTTCCCTTAAAGCTTATATAGCAAATAATGTACCTGAAGACAAGATAGATATATATAGGTATTCTTACCCTTAATGTTACTGGTTATAGAGGAAAAATATTAACATACTTCAGAAATACTTTTTCATTAATATCTATACATAAACATTTAACTGAAGTTTGGTTTGATTGTTGTTGTATGTTGTTGCTGTGTGTTATTGTATGTTGTTGATGTGTGTTATTGTATGTTAGTACTTCAACTTGCTGTGTGTTATTGTATGTTGTTGCCATGTGTTATTGTATGTTGTTGCTGTATGTTATTATATGTTGTTGCTGTGTGTTGTTGTATGTTGCTGATGTGTGTTATTGTATGTTGTTGTTGCTGTGTGTTATTGTATGTTGTTGCCGTGTGTTATTGTATGTTGTTGCTGTATGTTATTATATGTTGTTGATGTGTATTATTGTATGTTGTTGCTGTGTGTTGTTATTCATTGTATGTTGTTGCTGTGTTGTTGCTGTGTTATTGTATGTTGTTGCTGTGTGTTGTTGTATGTTGTTGCCGTGTGCTATTGTATGTTGTTGCTGTGTTGTTGTATGTTGTTGATGTGTGTTATTGTATGTTGTTGTTGCTGTGTGTTATTGTTTGTTGTTGACGTGTGTTATTGAATGTTGTTGATGTGTGTTATTGTATGTTGTTGCCCTGTGTTATTGTATGTTGTTGCTGTATGTTATTATATGTTGTTGATGTGTGTTATTGTATGTTGTTGCTGTGTGTTGTTATTCATTGTATGTTGTTGCTGTGTGTTGTTGCTGTGTTATTGTATGTTGTTGCTGTGTGTTGTATGTTGTTGTCGTGTGTTATTGTATGTTGTTGCTGTGTTGTTGTATGTTGTTGCTGTGTTATTGTATGTTGTTGCCATGTGTTATTGTATGTTGTTGCTGTGTGTTGTTGTTCATTGTATGTTGTTGCTCTGTGTTATTGTATGTTGTTGTTGCTGTGTGCTTATAGTATTGATGTTGCTGTATGTTGTTGTATGTTGTTGTTGCTGTGTGTTTTTATGTTGTTGCTGTGTGTTGTTGTTCATTGTATGTTATTGCTTTGTGTTATTGTATGTTGTTGTTGCTGTGTGTTGTATGTTGTTGTATGTTGTTGCTGTGTGTTGTTGTATGTTGTTGCTGTGTGTTATTATATGTTGTTGCTGTGTGTTGTTGTTCATTGTATGTTGTTCCTGTGTTATTGTATGTTGTTGTTGCTGTTGTATGTTGTTGATGTGTGTTATTATTATATGTTGTTGCTGTGTGTTATTGTATGTTGTTGTTGCTGTGTTGTTGTATGTTGTTGCTGTGTGTTATTGTATGTTGTTGCTGTGTGTTACTGTATGTTGTTGCTGTGTGTTATTATATGTTGTTGCTGTGTGTTGTTGTTCATTGTATGTTGTTCCTGTGTTATTGTATGTTGTTGTTGGTGTGTTGTATGTTGTTGATGTGTTATTATATGTTGTTGCTGTGTGTTGTTGTATGTTGTTGCTGTATCTTATTGTATGTTGTTGCTGTGTAATTGTATGTTGTTGCTATGTGTTATTATATGTTGTGCTGTGTGTTTTTGTTCATTGTATGTTGTTGCTGTGTTATTGTATGTTGTTGCTGTGTTGTTGTATGTTGCTGCTGTGTTATTGTATGTTGTTGTTACTTTGTGTTATTGTATGTTGCTGCTGTTTATTGTATATTGTTGCTGTGTGTTATTGTATGTTGTTGTTGCTGTTGTTATTTTAAGTGATTATGTAGCTGACACACTGGCAT
Source organism: Tegillarca granosa (assembly GCA_029721355.1). NCBI lineage: Eukaryota > Metazoa > Mollusca > Bivalvia > Arcoida > Arcidae > Tegillarca > Tegillarca granosa. The sequence continues at coordinate 31,099,691 of CM056606.1, read as the reverse complement.
TATGTTAGCATTTACAATGTACAAAGCATGTATAGATCTGGACTTCTAACACATAGTCTTTTTTTTTTAATACCCCTAGCTTTTGCCCACAAACATGAAGTCAATGAATATTATAACACACAGTATAAGTTTTTTTATCTGTTGTTAGTATGTTTTTTTTTTTTTCAATTATATTATGATAATCTTGGTTTCTGTTAGTATAAGAAAAACATACCCCTTAAGGTGTATTTTTGCTCTTTGTGGGCCACTGACTAGAAATAATAAAGTTATTTAATCTTTATTATTTTTGCCACTTTTTTATTCTTCTTTCCACTAAAATTTCTCTCAAAGTATGTCTGTTCAATAATGGTCCAAACTTGATGATACTTTATAGGATTGTTACCCAGTATAAGCAGTGTAAATTTTTAAAATTTTCAAAATGGCTACCACTGCCATGGAAACTGGCAAAATATGAAATCAATTTCACTTAATTATGTTTGAAAATAAACCCTAAATACACATGGTAAACATAAAATTATTTGCCAAGTGTATCAACAGTTAATTCAATCATAAACTTAAATAAAATAATGAACATAATTTTTAAGTATAAGCAATGAACTGTATTTGGTTTATTGTCATTTAACTCTGTCCCGAATTTTGAACATGCAAATTTTCTGTGATTTACCCCCAAAGGCTGCACATGTTCAATTTGCAATAATGTAACCAAATGGTTACATGAATACCAAATAACTAATTAAAGTCAGTTTATTGCTTAAATAAACATAAGAAATGAAACAAAAAAGGTCATCAAATTTTAAAAATCGTCATTAATTTTATAAACAGTTATAAAATAAACTTGTAAGAGAAATATATGAATATAAACACTCACAATGTAAAAAGTGAATATCTAATTTCCTGAAAATACAGGTAGAAACTATCTTTAAACATACACACAATAATCGTAATGTCAATTTATAATCAATTATTGTAAAACCATTACTTTATCTATGATTTTAAGTTACACTTCTTAAAAATAGGTCATTTAAAAAATTAAGACAGTAATAAATTCTGATTTTTTAAAAATCATACTACAGCTTATAAATATAGAAATTAATACATCCTTGTTTTTATACTATAGTCATTTTCAGAAAATAAGGACGACTAGGGTAAACAGCATGACAAAGCACAATAATATCTTTACAGTTTATATATAAATATGTATGTAAATACCACAGCTCATTAAACCTGTAATTTCCGTTGACACATGTTTATGTATTTATTTATTACAAAATGTGCACTTCATTGAGAGTAACTATATTTTTACTGAAACAGAATTTTTCTTTGTATCAAATATTATCTTAAATAACACAATAGGCTTTTAAAACAATAAACAATTATTCATAAAATTATATGATAATTTTTTAAAAATTATTTTTTGTTAATTTATTATGCACATAAAAAAGTTGTCAATTGGGTGTGAAACTTTTTATACATTTATAAAAAATCTAAAATACACATATAAAGACAAGACACTAGATGATTATATAAACATACCAGACACACTCACCTAACATCAAGTCCAGCTTATATACAACTTTATTAAAAATAAACTGCTTTTTCAAAATTCCCAGATTTATGGGAAATAAAGTTTAATCTGTTTACAATGTAAGTACTTGAGAATGTTTAACAGGCCAGATTAGGAAAAACCTAGATACATATAAAATACACCTACATATTTGAAAGTAATCATCCCTTATAATATCTAGAATCTTTGTGGCATTGTGGTTACCAGCACAAGGTTAAATTAAACCCTCACCTTGCCATATATTTCATACCGGTCAATTTGCCCACATTGAACATGTGTCACAAGCAATTTTTATGTAAATTATGCTCACACATTAAGCTTTCACAAACACATGCATTATCTAACTTTCTAGCAAAAAAAAAAATAATAATAATAATAATAATAATAATAATAAAAACTGATGACACAGATCTATTATTATTAAACTTGTTTACATTTTCAATGGCACTCAGGTACAACAGCCTAATCTAAATCCAGCAATTTTATACCAATCTGATAATATTTTGGTTTATTGCAAATCATTTATATTGCAAATTTTGAAGATACTGCTGCTGTTGTTCAACTGATGTCTGAAATTACAGGTGAATGAATGATTTTACACCATTTTTTCCAATTTTTCTAGGAGGAATGCCTCCTTCTTTGGATTGTCACATGCTTAACTTTGAAAATCCTTGACAGCTATGTATATCTACTTTATTCTGATGAGTTACTTACATGAAAAATTAAAGAAATTCTATTAAATATTAATACTAATCTGTTTAATAAGAATGGCTTTTCAGTGGCAGTTTTAACAGCCGGGGACGGAGTTTATCACTTAGTAATGTTATGCTATTATTTTTCTTAAAACCGATTCCATGTTTCAGACTATCAAAATTGAAAAATTTTTCTCTTTAGTGCAGCTCTAAATGCAGGATTTTGTGTATTTTTTTAAAAAAAAAATTGTTCTTGATCACTTGACTTAACTAATCAAGTCTTTGATTGCCACCTTATACACCCCCTTCTAAAATCCTGGACCTACATCTAGTAGAACACTTTGTTACGCCAGTAGGGAGTTTCGGTATTAACATGCTTACATAGTTACTTTGTTACAAAGTCACAATTCCAATTTACCTGTGGTAGCCTAAGGCTTGTATTGTAATTTATGACAGAAACCTGTTACCATGGTTACTTAAATATGTTCTCCTTTCAACATACAACAGGCAATTAATGTTTAAATTTACATAATGTGAATCTGTGGAACAAACAGAACCTAAATTTTGTTGTCAAAAAATTCATTAACATAAATAGAAAAATGTTTCTCTAGGTAGCTACTAAACTTGAACATTTAGATTAATGGTATGAAAAATGCAACCATTTTTAAAAATACCAATTTTCCAGAAATCTTCTTTACCGAAAACTACTGTTGACTATCCTAAAACAGGTTAAGTATGTATCTTTCTATTGGTCCTCCTTTGTCCTATAAGATTACTTACACCAATTAACTAATGACTTAAAAAGATTTATATGATACAAAAATATAAGGGAATAATTTATTGGTTCATCTATTTTGAAGTCACCAATCAAAATAAGGTTTAAATTTTCACACAGAGGTTAAAGGTGAAAACAAACATTTTCTGAAAATGCTTTGTGCAACAACATCTGTTTTAAAAGATTTGACAATTTAAGTTTGTTTAAGTATTTTCAAATTTTATCATTGAATATCTTAAAATAAAACCACAAAACAGGGCCAAGATCAAAAGATTATATAACAGGACAAGTGCTACTATGAATAAAGGATTAGTATGTTGTAATGATTTTTTGAAAATGACTTCTTAAAACAGCACATTGCACATGGACAAGTTTATATTTTCTGAAAATTAATATAATCAATGAGTAGCAGTGTTGTTAATAGGATAATGTGTACAAAGTGTATAGTTTTATTGAGTGAAGATACTTGGTCTCAAAGTGTACAAACTGCTAATATTAAAGGAACTTAAAAATATAACGAAAATGCAGAAACAGACGACTTTGATTACTGATGTGTAATAAATACTAATAATGTATGAATTAGGTATTCAGCAGAGGCAGATATTTCAGATATTATACATTGTATTATTTACACCAAAATTAGTTTTTAAGGAAGGATAATTTGTTTCATTTTTTTCTAATTTAATACCATGTATCCACACAGGATTTTGTTGTGTATAGAAGGATAAGAGTAAGAACTTTGTTTATTTCATATATGCTTGGTAATACATTAACAAATAAGAGGATGAATTATTTTATACAGCAAGATCATCATTTTTGCAGCTATTGGCAATCACTCGGACAGCATACTAACAGTCTAGCTTCATCATGTGGAGTAGTTACAACAAACTCAATCAATAGTTAAAGTGCAACAATGGGAATGGCATGGCTACAACAATGTGGCATGCTAAACAGCTCAAGTACAACAATGTGGAATGGCAACAACAAACACATTTACTGATGAACAATGTGGAGTGACTACAACAAACTCATTAGCTCATGTACAACAAAGGGAGTGGCTACAACAAACGCAATGGCTGAAGTACAACAATGTGGTGTGATTACAACAAACTCATTTACTGATGTATAACAATGTGGAGTGACTACAACAAACTCATTTACTGACGTACAACAATGTGGACAGCCTACAACAAACACAACATCTCAAGTCAAAACATTTCAAGTGGCTACAACAAACTCGATGGCTCATACACAACAATGTGAAATGGCTACAACAAACTCATTAGCTCATGTACAACTGTGGAGTGGATACAACAAACTCATTAGCTCATGTACAACAATGTGGAGTGGCTACAACAAACACAACAGCTTGTGGAGTGTAAAACAATGTGGAGTGGATACAACAAAGCTTGTGTACAACAATTTTGAAGTGGCTATAACACTCATTAGCTTAAGTTTAACAATGTGGAGTGGCTACAACAACTCATGTACAACAATGTGTAGTGGCTACAACAAATACAAACTCAATAGCTCGTGTACAACAATTCTGAAGTGGCTACAACAAACTGACTTGCTCAAGTTGAACAATGTCGATTATATAACAGCTAAAATAAAACTTTGTGGAAATTTTGATAACAGCCAGTGTGCCAGTTTGAGGCCTGGACATGTTTAAGATAGGAACTGCTAAAAATAGGTGATACTGGATGGTTATATTTTTATTTTAATACTATTTACAGTCAACAGTTATTGATCAAAATAAGAAAATACTCAAAACTCAATGCATTATTAATCACGGAAAAATCAAGTTTTGTTCAAACATAGTCCAGAATTCCTACATAATTAAGTTTCCCTTTAAAAGATGCTTTTAGCTTTTAAAGAACAAGATTTATGAAAGGTAAGTAAACAATTAGTGAATTAGTATTTCAAAATACTGGATATTTTTGTGACTGCATGCACAAATGTACAAGACAATCTATGAAAAAATAGGGTCAAACCTCAAAGTATTTGCAACAGAAAATATTTTTATGTGATTGTTTTTAGGAATTGTGTTTTTATTCACCATAAAAAATATACCAATTTCAATGCAGTGGAATTTGGGTGTTTTGTCAATTGAAGTTACTAATACTCATTTTCTATAGAGAAGGGAGATAACTCTGTATTGTGATCCTAAATTTTACACAAAAATTTTCAAAAACTTCAAGTTTTCTCTGATACTTTATGAAGAACAACCTAGAAATTAGATGAAAATTTATGCATAGACTTAAAATAGATAATTTAAGACAATTTAGAATGTAATATGTAAATGAAATGTAAAAAAATTAAATAATTTTGTTGAAAGAATTTATCCAAAATGCTGATTAAGGGCATGTTGATGAGATGGAAAAAAGATTTATTCACCTGAAATATGTGTTGTTATACACAAAAATGATAAATTAAGTATACTTGATATATTAGATTGTGAAAGACTTAAAATAAAATGCAACTGAATGAAAATGGGCCAATGATTTCACTTTAAATAAAATCAGAAATGTTGAATATACATATGGAATCTGAATTATGATTGATTAATTCCAGGGTCTTTGCTTTACTTTTTGTTAAAATGGAAAAAAACATATGATAGTTGGACTAAAACTCCACCTGTTTTACAGGAGTTATCTCCCTTGTCCATAGAAATTCCCATAAGAAATTAAAACTTCTCACCAACTTGTTTCCCCTTGTCAGATTTTGGAAGGCTTTTTACTATAAACATTTCATGTATTTGAGAGCATATCAGTAACAAAATTTGTTCTGTTGCAATTAGTTTGAGGTCAAACTGTAGATTGACTAGACTATATCTCTTGTCACTGATGATCGATACCTTTCTATAAGTTTTGGGGTTGATTTTCCTCTATTAGTTTTGTAAAAATCTGAAAAAGTCTTGGAAAATTATTCAAAGAAAAAGTTTACAATTGAAATTTTTTTTTCAAAAAAATCATTATTCAAAATAAGATTGCCAAAAAACTCAGGTAAATAATGGATACAACTTTCTTTTTTTCCCCCTTCAATCTTTAACTATGTAATATGTAAGTAAAATGGATCTCTCAAGCCTATTCATCTTTATAACACTAAATCAATATTTCTTTTGTTAATTATGAATAATTCACAATATATACATTTATCATAACATCACATGGTTGTAACTGCACAATTCAAGTATTGGTGATATACAAAGCATTTATTCTTTCATATTTATTTATTCAAATACAAGTTCTATAAGCAGGGGGTCCTTTAGGGGAGACCTTGAAAACCAATGCCCATGTCATGGCCAACTTGGCATGATAAAAATTCCCTCCCTGCACACTTGCCCTAATTGCACTGCAAAGACCAAAATTTCTACCACTTAAGCTATAGCTGGTGTAAAACTGCATATATTTTAAATAATTTCCGTTGTATTTGTGAATCATATTGAAAATGCTAAAAATTAATATTGAATTTAAAAACTATTTTGAATTTTATGAAAATCAAACAAGCAATGAATAAATAAGAATATTTGAAAAATGTATAGAGTTAATGATAATATATTCTAATTACCTAATACATCAATGAAATGTATGTCTGTACTACAATCATCATAATACATAATCCAGTGTGTAAAACATTCTACAATTAACTTAATTCAGACTAAAATTTTGTCAAAGAAAAGATAGCCAGGAAGGTCAACATTTCTTATTGGCAAATATCAGTTATATTAAGCATCTTACCTTGGGAATACCATTAACTTAAGTGTAAAGTGAAAGTAGAAAGCATTCCAATAACATCTTTGAACACATCTCAGCATCACTGGTAATTTTCAATTGATATTTATAGGAAAATGGAAACTTTCATTAGAGATTTATAGTACACTGGAAATTTTCATTAGAACATTAACCCTGAGAATACTGGAAATTTTCATTAGAGAAACTTATTTCTATTGCAAATTTCTATATTGCACACATAAAAAAAAAAAACTTCTGAAAAAAGTCAATTACCAACCCTTGCAAAGACCTATTATAATACAAAAAAAAGTTCAACAATCTTATCCAATACAGGATTTCTGAGTTTGAAATGTTTTGCGCTAAGAAATAAAAATGATATAATCAAGTGAACTGATGCTAAGCATTTTGTTATGTCAAAAAAAAACCCAAAAAAAACATCAAACTTTATGTCCAAAATAAGATGAAAATATATTTACATCTATGAATTACATTATGTTGTTAAATTTTTGTTACATGTATTATTTTTTAAAATTTTACTTTAATGTTTTTTTTTTAATGCAGAACATGGCATGCCTTTCAATTCAAATGACAACTGCATCAGTCAGTAATGGTATTTCCACCCTTTAAATCAGTGCATAATTCACTTGTTTTGCATATAAAAATTTTAAAATCTCATTTCAAATTTTATAGATAGTTGTTTGTGTAATTTTCGTTTTCCCTCTATTACTTTTACCTTTAATATGCACTACCAAAACGTCGCCTAACTTACACCAATCAAAACATGAGAACCAACAGGTCTGATCAGTTTACCTCTGGCTTTGAAAAATTAAATCCTATACACATATTTTGATAATAAATTGATTAGCCAATTGTTTTTGCAAAAAATAACCTTTTAGAAGAAAGAACATCGACTATCTATCTATCTATTTATTTAATATTTATTTATTGTTTTCGTCTATCTCTTAATGTTCCCAAATTACCAAAACAGCAAAATTAGTAAATTTTTTAAAATGAATTTTCTTGGCAAAACTCCTAGTTTGGTAAATCATATCAATAACCATAATGTTCATATGTTGGATCGTATAATGTAGATCATTTTTGCACTTGCATGTTTCATTAAATACAATCAGTATAGCAATTTTAAAATAATTTCAATAATTTCTAAATTAAATAAAGAAAATCTGACCCACATTTTACTTAATTTCATGAAGTATAACATTAAATTTTTAATAAACATTGACTGAAAAATATTTTTTAAGATTTTTACACTCCAAGATCACCATGACCTAGTTTTGGTAGCCATTTCACAATGTCATGTACAAACCTGAAATGTGCCAACCCATACACACTTTTAATCATTTCATTTAAATCTGTTTTGGGAGGTCAAAACTAGTTGTTAACAATGTACTCAATTATCATGATGTTAAGAACTTAAGAGTTCTACTACACTTGCCCTTAATGTTACAAATTAATATCTGTGTGCACTGACCACTCAAATTTCTGGTACCATGCCAACAAATAATGGCATAAGGCAAGGAAAATCCCATTGAAAACTGGTAAAACAAGGCTGTGTGATACCTTGGGCTTAAAGGCTAGCATCTTAAACCCTTGGTAACTGTGGCACAGACACATATGACTAAACCAAATTCCTGTTTCCTGAAACCTTATATGTTAAGCATTTGAAATAGCTGTCACTTGATACATGTACCAAACTCATGCATTTTCATGCAAATGAAGTCTTTATTGATACTGGTGTCATTTACATCAAATACCCCAGTCAAGAGAAGATGTTTTATAAGAGAAATTTAAACATTAAACCTGATATAATGTAAATATCTGTAATGATTTTTATAAAATACATTGATCTTCAATATTTACCTCATCTAAAGTCAGACATCAGTGCAAAAAACATTTTAACTCCTCAACTGACTGAGAGAAAGTTTCACCCATTTTTATCCTCACCAGCTGCATTAGGTACAACTGATAAAAACCACATGAGTCCAATTAACAGTTTAACTGATTGACATGATTAGTTATCATGTATTTACACATATTCAGTGTTAAAAAAATAGTATGCTTCAGTTTAAAAAGTTTAAGTTTACTTAAACTATTTTTATACCATTATTAGATTAGTATTTTCTAAATTTCATTTACGGGTTTACCTGGTACAGTCGTTAACAGACAGATAGTCCTAGCAGCAGTTGTTTCACTGTATGCAGTACATATGCATGTCATACGTCAGTCCTATATGTATGTACAACAGATGAAATTAAATAATGTGCATCACAATATGTGTAATATGCACGCAGTGTCTTGTTACATAATCAGGAAGTTAATTTAAATATCAGTAGGGTAGTTTATAGTTTAATTATACCTTTTATAGATCTAGTTCTGATAGTTTGATGTGGCTAAATAACCTTTACATGTGATAAGTATAAATCATCAGTTTGTCTTTGTTATTTAGACAAAAACTATTATAAAAACAATAAAGTTGTAATTTTCTCAAATTTGATTTACAAGTCAAAACAAGGTTATAATTCACAGACAGTAAGAATTGCACTTTTGTTTGCATTGGGGTCAAATACCCACATCAAACTTGTCACAATGATAAAGTGACAGTGGTTCATAGATGATATTTAATCTGTTAGGTGCATAAATGTCACTAATTTAAGCTGATTGAAATTCTTTACACAATTCAGTCATAATGTATATATATTAACTACAAGATTTTATTACATAAACAGACATTTTGTCAAGTGTGTAAAATGTTAAATCTAAAAGGAAAACAAACAGTATTGATCAGTCAACAGATGGCAAAAATTGCACATGTACTTCAATAAGTTATAATCTATAAAGCTTTTAAACCAAGGACAAAAATATTTCACTTATATCAAGTTACAAAAGTTATAGAAGAAAAACAATAAATTTATTAATGTAATTGCAGACTGATTAAACAATATGTCTAGATCAGGAAGCTTCACTTATATCAAGCCATATGTAAAGTAGCGGAAATTTATATACAATGCACTTACTGCAAATCAACAATGATAAGCCTAAGCATACACAAGGAAATAATTTCTAAGAACTGCATGCATGAAGTACTTGTTTTTTACACCAAAGTCACCTTATCTTATTTTTTATGCTTTTCATTCAAAATCAAAATTTTAGAGGTGGGTACAATGGAAGTCCTTCTGAATTTTCTATCCTGATCTCACTGTTTGTCTATCTAACATCTCTTTCTTCTCTTCCAGGTGCAACAGGAACAACTTCAGTAAATATGGGGAGAATATGAAGACCTCCCTCATTCTGAAAGTCAATTTGGCTGTACACATATCCTAAAAAATTACCTGAAATGATTTTGCTTTTCATTTATTTGGTTGTTCTTATTTAAATATGGATTTAGCTAAAATTTCATTAAAAATCCAGAAAAAAAAGAAAGAATTTGTTGAATTCCAGATATAACTCCAGTTAACCCAAATCAAAATGGCCAGTTTTTGGGACTTGTGTCTTGAAGTTGTCATTATTAGTATTAATCAAGAATATCATTGACATATGTACAGTGATATCCTTACTAAAATCAGACTAATACTACTTTGTTGTTGAGCATTCTTAAATTTTATTTTGTGCTAATTATATGATGGAGTGGAATTTGCATCAGATGTATACACAGGTTTATAAATTAAGAAATTATTAATGATCCACTTTGATAAACACACAGCTAATAAAACACCTTTCTTAGATTGCGACCCACATCTATAATCAACCCCTTACTTAGATTGAGAATGTGACACCTGTAATCAACACCTTTCTTAGATTGAGACCCACACCTGTAATCAAAACCTTCCTTAGATTGAGAATGTGATATCTGTAATTAACACCTTTCTTAGATTGAGACCCACACCTGTAACCAATACCTTTCTTAGATTGAGACCAACACCTGTAATCAACACCTTCATTAGACTGAGAATGTGACACCTGTATTCAACGCCTTCCCTAGACTGAAACCTGTAATCAGCACCTTTCTGAGACTGAGACTGTAAAACCTGTAATCAACACCTTCATTAGACTGAGAATGTGACACCTGTATTCAACGCCTTCCCTAGACTGAAACCTGTAATCAGCACCTTTCTGAGACTGAGACTGTAAAACCTTTCTGAGAATGAGACTGTAAAACCTGTAATCAACACCTTTCTGACAATGAGACTGTAAAACCTGTAATCAACACCTTCCTTAGACTGAGATCCACATCTGTAATCAACACCTACCTTAGATGGAGTGGAGTGGAGTAATGGTGTTTTACGCCCCAGTCAAGAAATTTTCACTTATTTCGAGGCGGTCAGTTCTGGGATGGTGGAGGAAACCAGAGTGCCAGGAGAAAACCACCGACCTTTGCAAGCGGACCAACAAACTTTCTCAAACTAGGATCTGTCCCGCATGGGATTCGAACCTAGGCGGTGAAAGGCACTGTGATCCGTAAGCGCGCTTTAGACCACTCGGCTGCCGAGGCCCCTCCTTAGATGGAGACCTCACCTGTAATCAACACCTTCCTGAGATTGAGATCATGACATCTGTTATAAACACCTTCCTTAGATTTAACAATGCCACCTGTAATCATCACCTTCCTTAGATTGAGACCACACCTGTAATCAACACCTTGGTTAGAACGAGACCCACACCAGTAATCAACACCCTCCTTAGAACGAGACCCACACCTGTAATCAACACCTTCTTTAGATTGAGACCGTGACACCTGTAATCAACATCTCCCTTAGATTGAGACACAAACCTGTAATCAACAGGATGTTAATTTACAAAATTGATTTACAAGTGTTCATTGATTTTAATAACTTTGGTAATATATCACACCTGAATTACTGCCAGACCTTTTGGTCCAGATCTTTTAGTCTTGTGTGGAAGAGCACTCCCTCTTGTTACAATATTATATCATGATATCACCTCAAGTGCTTCCAGTGAAATAAAATGATTTAATTTTGTAAACATTATTTGTCATTCAACTAGGGCTTCAATTACAATGATTTTAAAAAGTTGTGTTCAAATAAATTAGGAGTTGAAAGTAGTCTCCAAGAAATTATGTATAAGAAGCTGATTAAAGATGGAAACAAGTGATCATTTTTCTTTCATTTCTCACAGGTTAAAAATCCATATTAAAAATTCTAAATTTTGAGAAGGAGGTTTACACACAGCAAATGCCCCAATGAGCTACAAGATAAGTGTGTGTGTGTGTGTGTGTGTGTGTGTGTGTGTGTGTGTGTGTGTGCACATTTATTTTCTTAAGACGTTTTTATTGCTTCAAGTCACTGTGACCTTAAGTGCAGGTCAATTTCAGGCAAATTTGAAAATCAACCAAGCTCTAGTCTCACAACATTCTGCAAGATTCTTTGCTGGTGACGTACTGGTTTTTGGAGAAATTAAGTTAAAAGTTTACAGACAATGGACAAAGAACAAAAGATAGCTCACTTCAGCAAAGGTTTAAATGGGCAAATAATGCATATTATGAACAGTTATCATCATTTGCTTAAGCTATAGAAATCTTCATTCTGGGAATAATTGTTAAACTTAAAGTACAACCATTGCTATAAATACTAATATTATCATTGCTGCCATCATCATAATTAAGTTATTAATTATTCAATTGCATGAAACATGGGAATTGATGGGAAATTGATTCATTTATTGATATTTTTCAGTATTTGACTGACAAAAGTAGCCCAGTAATTCTTCTACATTTACTAGCTTTTGGTATTGTTGATATATGGCTTTAAACAGTAAATCACTTACTCACTCATTGTATATCATAACCTTATTATTATCAACCAACTTGGTAGCTCAGTTGTACAGAATCTGTCTTGTCAGAGGCAGGGAGGGGGGGGGGGCAATATCGAGTCAAATCCTGCATTTATTCTCAATATTGTTACTGCAACATACTGACTGTCTGAATTATGTCAATTTCATGTCTATAGCCAGGTGTGGCAAGAGAGATAACTCAAATATTTAAAAAGCAGTTTGAAAAGAATGCAAGTGAAAAACAGTACATTACTAAGTTAGAATAAGTTTATTAACTATTTTTATTACTTGATCTTAACATACTGAATGAAAGTGTCTATCAGGTATGTCAACTACACATCAATCTGCAAATGTGTCTGTTAGGTTAGCAATTAATCAACCACTGAGTAAACAAAAGTAATAACAAACATTAATGATTTTCAAGATTTATTTATACATCAAACAGATAGAGTAAATTGCACAATAATAATTTGAATTTCAAATGAAGAATTGCAGCTTGAAAACCATGTGAATTAATACTGAGGTACCATTTAATCTGTATAATCTACATTGAATAATTTTCTTTCACAGTTAATCATAATTTCTAGTGATCTAAATTCAAATCTGAACCAATTCTAGAATTGTATGTCAAGAGCTGCCAAATAACCTGCAACTGTGTGTCTGACCCACATTTACATGTGAGTTCCTGCTGACCCGCTAAGAAAGGGACTGACACGCAAATGACCATAGAGTTTTGAGAATTTGCACTTAAGAAATAAAAAAAAAATGAAGAAATAAAAATGTGTTGTGTCTTTAAAACATAATAACATCATGTATGCGAATATTCAGTAGGTAGTTTTACGCAAGATAGTGGGTGAAAAAATCTCAAAATCACTGTGTGCATACTCTATTCATTCCTCTGTAAAATGATCATACCAGAATGCACCATTGTTATCTAATCCTCAAAATTTTTCAGAGTGGGAAAGGAGGGCCATGACCAAAGAACCCCTAGCAGTGCGCGCCTCTGGTGGAAGATGCGCCTTTGGTGCGCTTAAGTTGTGACCTGCAATTACACAAATAGGGATGACAGCTCTGCATGTCACCAACTGACCAAAAGTATTACTTAAACCTACTTCTTTTTAATATGCTTACCCGTGTTGTTGTCCAGGTAGCTGTACATTTTGAGTAGCGTTGTTTGTAAACCGTCGTTGAAATGACCGACACAAATTGCTAAACTTATATTTTCTTGTAAGGCATAATGAAAACAGGTATTTTCTGACAATGCCTATTTTCTGTATGCTAAACAGATGTCAGGTTTTCCGCGAATTTGAGCTTGAATCTTCAGTTTTTACTACAAAGTCGGCGATTGGCCAAAGTCTGCAAGCGCATCCAATCAAAACAAGTCTTTTAAAATGATCCGAAGGGGATTTCCAATTTTGACCTACTACTTCACTTTCTGAAAATGAAACCTATTCGGAAATCTTTGGCTTTATCTAAAGGTTTTGTTTTAAACAGTCTTTCAGAAAATGAATTTATTCCGAATCATTGGTTTTTATCATATATACAACAAGGAATCAAGTAGTCAGTGCATTAAAATTGTGAGAAATCCGCCTACGTCTAAACAATAACAGAAAAACCAGAAACTAGGACGAGCTAACCTATAGACATAGTAATCAACGACACCACTCTAAAGTATTTCTTGAAAATGTCATGTTTTACTTTTTTTATTTATTTATTTATTCATTTATTTATTTATTTATTTATTTATTTATGCATATTTATTAATTTAGAGCTTGTTATTTTTCTTTATTCATCTATTTTTTGTTTATTTAGACCTTGTTTTTTCTATCTATCCATTTATTATTTACTTATTTATTTATTTATGTAGGCCTATTTATTTATTAAGACCTTGAAGTTATTTTTTATTCTATTTTTCTATTATTTAGACCTTGTTATTTTTTTTTATTTATCCATTATTTATTTATTTATGTTTGTTGTTTTAATGTGTTCGGGTGTTCGGATTTTAAAGTCCATATATTGAGACATTCAAAATTTATGGAACGCCGTTTTAACATATATTCAATTATTTATACCTATCTTCAAATAATTGAACCTAGGTACAATTCATTTGAAGATAGGTATAATTCAATTACAATTCAATTATACCTAGGTATAATTCATTTAAAGATAGGAATAATTGAATTATACCTAGGTTCAATTCAGATGAAAACACCTATCTTAAAATCAATTAAAGAGACGTATCAATTATACCTAGGTACAAATGAATTATACCTAGGTATAATTCTATTGAAGATAGGTTCAAATGAATTATACCTAGGTACAAATGAATTATTCCTAGGAACAATTATTTGTTCCTAGGTATAAATATTTAAACCTAGGTATAATTCAATTGAACCTAGGTATAATTCAATTACACATATCTTAAAAAAATTGGACCTAGGTGTAATTAATTGAACCTAGGTACAATTATTTGAAGATAGGTATAAATAATTGAATATATGTTAAAACGGCGTTCCATAAAAGTTAGCACATAAATTAGCATATTATTATTATTATTATTATTATATAAGGAATAACTTTTTTTAACAAATTGATCGAGTCATAATTGTGTAATTGTGTCTTCATTCTTCGTTTTTTTTTTTTTTTTTTTTTTTTTTTTTTTTTTTTTTTTTTTTTTTTTTTTTTTTTTTTTTTTTGTCCACTCAAATGGGTTTCATGTAGGACTATGGAAGTGGCATCTGATTATAACGAAAACCGGTGTCTGTGTTTTTCCATCTCTAACAAATTTAACCAACATTTGTTTACTTTAATACAGATATTATTTAACGCTCTAACGATCCTAACTAAGGATAGAGACTGACGGTAGTGTCTAAGTCAAATATGGGATAAACTTACCAGTTACTATAGTTACTGAATGATGTTATTTCCATTCCTGGTAGCCAAGATCGCCAATAGCTACTAATTTATGAGACTTTTTTTCAAAAAGTAAGAAAATATAAGAAAAAATGCTTTATGAAGGCCTGTTTTTACTATTTTCACAAGTTTTGGAAATATAGCTACTAAAAATTTAATATTGCAGGAATGCTTGTGTATATGAAGATTGCATGTAGTGATACACTATTGTAGTTCTCGACAAGATAGAATTAATATTCTGGTAAGCCCTACATAATGCTTTAATTGTTTTGAAGATTTTATAGTGACGAATAGATGGACAACTTCAATCAAGTCGGAGAAAGAAAGATATATTACATATGAAGCTGTTTGACCATCAAACATTCAGTTTCAGGATCTTACATTTATTTTCAAGGTTATATTTGACTGTATTGTGTTAGGAAAACAAAACAAGTGCACTCATCCCGCACATCCGGTCTCTTCAAACCAAATTACCAGGATCATAAAAACGTTACTCAGTGTCACTGTTTTGTACGGTGTCTGAATGAGGCCATATAGCAAAAACATTTTACACGTGTATTTTGCTAACATGTATGATATATAAAGCGCAGTTACCTCTCTTTAACAACTTACTGATGTCTTGGACTTGGAGAACTTTTTATTTCAGTCCGCGATTTTCTTTCCATGAAGATTTATACGATCGTTTTTTTTTTTTTTTTTTTTTTTTTTTTTTTTTTTTATTTTCATTAAATTAATAAAGTTATTAATTAATTATTGTTGTGACTGGAAAAATATAACAAAAACTTCATTTAAACTATATTTCCTTTATAATTTTGAGATATGATGCATGTCGATAATTTCAAATGATATATAACCATCTCCCAAACAATCTAACCAACATACTGCTTGGTATATATGATATGATAGGCATGCGCAGATTGTAGAAATGTTTATATATGACTTTCTGTACCATCCCGGTGGTCTTGGAGTGTAAAAAAGAACCCGAACTTGAACTCAATATCATTAAGTCATTTATTTTTAACTTCTAAAATCGACTTAAGGTCTTTATATATTTTAATTCTGTTGTTTCGTTTGAGTTCATGTTGCATGTTTCTGACGGTTTCTGATGTTGCCAAGTAAACCCAAATGTTCTTAACTTCACATATTAGCCTTGGAAAACCGGAAATGCGTTTTTTATTTATTTTCCAAAGTTTTATGTGCATTCCGCAATTTTCCGCTCAGACAGATAATGTGTGTCGATGTGTGCATTTCAAAAGGAATCAAATCGAGGTAAATGTATAATTTGATGAGGTGTTTTTAATTCTAATATCTTGAAACATTGAAGTATTGGCTTGGTTAACAGAACAAAAAACCGCCCAGATAGCTCTCCTGAATAGCTGTCATAAGCATCACCAGTCAAATTGGAGAAACTGAGTTAGTTAGTAAGTGACGGTTATTAGTTAAAGCCACATCAGCATTGTTTCAGCTATTTGCGGCCAGAAAATGCTAAAAATACAACCGTATCAATAAAACATGAATTTACAACTAATCTTAAAAGAAGATGCTATAACTAATGCCAAAATGAGAACCAACAGCATCACAGATAAGTTAAATAAACACCGAACGATACACGGGGAAAATAGTATTTTATTTATCTCCCAAAGATAGCCTTAAATTTAACTGGCATTGTATCAAGGATCTTGCATCGATGAAATTAAAAATAGGGCCCCTTTTTTGTGGAAATTCGACACATTCCAACGAAATGTTTTTTGACAAATTGTTGACATATTCGAGAGCTTGTTATTCCATTGCGTGAAATGACTGACCGATTCTATTGCGTCCGAGAACGAAACCTTAACACCTGATGCACTGAAACAATGGTGTAAATCCTAAAGAAGGATGAATTAAGTTGAACTTAACATATTTATGGCTAATTTGACCGTAACTAAAGACTTTAAATCAGTATGACGAATTAAACACGAATTGGCATTTGGGTTGTTTTTCATACTGCCATATGGCTGTTTTACCTTTATCATTCAATATTCAAAAATGGTTATGTATTGTCATATACCCCATACTTTTACTACATTTGATGATGATGATAACTGGTTAACATACATACATACATACATACATATATATATATATATATATATATATATATATATATATCAATAAATAAAAATTTCACATGACCAGTTGACCAGGTCATTCAAAAGAATTCATAGTCACCTGAAGATTGTCGTAAGACATGAAAGCGCTAGTGACAATACAAATTGTTTTTTAAGAACTGGTCATGTGAAATTTTTATTTATTGATATAATTTTCTGTACACAACAAAAACTAACTGTGGACTATATATATATATATATATATATATATATATATATATATATATATATATATATATATATATATATATATATATATATATATATTACGAGATTCTATGGAACGCCGTTTTAACAGATATTCAATTATTTATACCTATCTTCAAATAATTGTACCTAGGTTCAATTAATTACACCTAGGTCCAATTTTTTTAAAAGATAGGTGTAATTGAATTATACCTAGGTTCAATTGAATTATACCTAGGTTTAAATATTTATACCTAGGAACAAATAATTGTTCCTAGGAATAATTCATTTGTACCTAGGTATAATTCATTTGTACCTAGGTATAATTGATACGTCTCTTTAATTGATTTTAAGATAGGTGTAAATAGAATTTTACTACGTTGAAACTTCAAAGCATTAATGATCAATTCATTTAAAGATAGGTATAATTTAATTATACCTAGGTACAATTCATTTGAATTGAACCTAGGTATAATTCAATTATTCCTATCTTTAAATGAATTATACCTAGGTATAATTGAATTATACCTATAATTGAATTATACCTGTCTTCAAATGAATTGTACCTAGGTTCAATTATTTGAAGATAGGTATAAATAATTGAATATATGTTAAAACGGCGTTCCATAAGATTCAGATTGACTTCAGGTTTAAAAAGAAACCAAGTAAATTGTAAGCATTTCGATTCAGACTTTTATTTGCTATGATTCTGGTTTATCACACAACTTTCAAAAATATTTTTTTATTATTAATTACGATTATTAACCTTTTTGTTTTTTTTTTTTTTTTAAAAAACTTCTTTTCCCCTTCAATACATGTTAGCTTCGAACTCTTATAATTAATCATACGAAAGATATAGAGAAATGTTCTTGAATTTAGACTTGTTATTGTATAAAAAATAATACCTCTAGCAATAAAATTTTATAACAGAGCATGTTTTGATTCTGTTTTTGGCACGGATATTATTTTTTTCTAAAAACTGCTCATGTAAAACTTGTATATCTGTAATGTATAGACGATGTAGACTGTATTAGTCCAAATTACTTATAAAGCTTGAAGGCAATTTAAAGATCTTTTCATGTTAAATGGCGCTGAAAATCTGCATGTGTTAAAATCTTACAAAGTCGAGTGATATGTCACAGGTTGTTTAGTGATAAATAATAGTTTATTATTCAAGATAATAATCATGGTTTTAAACATTTAAGTTTTTAATAAATGAATTAAACAAATAGTTTGGGAAAAATATCAGACCTTGTCCGCTCTTGAACATACACTATACTGTATCATTAATCAATCTTAATAAGGTTTTTGTCACAGTAAATATACGAAAATTACAAGTAGTCGAAAAAGTCACTGATTATAAAAATTAGCGAAATATTTTATATTTTTTCAAAGACTTTTGTGCACTTTTGTAGTTTTTTTTTTCAAAAAAATCAATGCCTTGTAGTGAGTGCTGCAAATACCTTCCGTTATTAGGTTCCGGGATGGACAAGATAGGATGGGTACTTTAAATTTTCTTAACTGACAGTACTTAATGATTATTTGGTAGTATGTAATTTTTTGTAAATAAATGACATAAAACAACAACAATATTATTATTATTATTATAAATGTATTATTATTATTAAAAATGTATTATTATTATAAATGTATTATTATTTTATTATTATTATCATCATTATTATTATTATTATTATTATGTATTATTATTATTATTATTATTATTATTATTATTATAAATGTCTTATTATTATTTTCTTATTATTATTATTATTATTAAAACATGTATTTTTTCATTATTGTACCCTGTAGTTGGATTATATTACTATCAGGGGGCCCTTAAACAAACAGTTTTTTATGATAAAAACTTTGAAAACAATTATTAATTTAATTGAAAAAATCTTGTTTCTTTATTGGTTTTATTGGAGATGTTCATCTAATTGACCACTTCTCCAATTAAAAGTGCAAACTAAAAGGAACATATAAAATGAAATATCACGAAGCTTAAATCATCTCTAGACTGTTTAAAATAACAATAATAATAAGAGAAATGTACAATCGTACAAGAAGTAATACTCTTACACTGATGATATAGGGTCAAGTGAAATGTACAACCAGACATGTAGTAATTCGCTTACACTGATTGTTTAGGGTCAAGTGAAATGTGCATCCAGACATGTAGTAATTCGCTTACACTGATTGTATAGAATCAAGTGATATGTACACCCAGACATGTAGTAATTTGCTTACACTGATTGTATAGGCTCAAGTGAAATGTACAACCAGACATGAAGTAATTTGCTTACACTGATTGTATAGGATCAAGTGAAATGTACAACCAGACATGTAGTAATTCGCTTACACTGATTGTATAGGCTCAAGTGAAATGTACAACCAGACATGTAGTAATTCGCTTACACTGATTGTATAGAATCAAGTGAAATGTACACCCAGACATGTAGTAATTTGCTTACACTGATTGTATAGAATCAAGTGAAATGTACAACCAGACATGAAGTAATTTGCTTACACTGATTGTATAGGATCAAGTGAAATGTACAACCAGACATGTAGTAATTCGCTTACACTGATTGTATAGAATCAAGTGAAATGTACACCCAGACATGTAGTAATTTGCTTACACTGATTGTATAGAATCAAGTGAAATGTACAACCAGACATGAAGTAATTTGCTTACACTGATTGTATAGGCTCAAGTGAAATGTACAACCAGACATGTAGTAATTCGCTTACACTGAATGTATAGGGTCAAGTAAAATGTACAACAAGACATGTAGTAATTTGCTTACTCTGATTGTTTAGGGTCAAGTGAAATGTACAACCAGACATGTAGTAATTCGCTTACACTGATTGTATAGAATCAAGTGAAATGTACAACCAGACATGTAGTAATTTGCTTACACTGATTGTATAGAATCAAGTGAAATGTACAACCAGATATGTATTAATTTGCTTACACTGATTGTATAGGATCAAGTGAAATGTACATCCAGCCATGTAGTAATTCGCTTACACTGATTGTATAGGCTCAAGTGAAATGTACATCCAGACATGTAGTAATTCGCTTACACTGATTGTATAGGGTCAAGTGAAATGTACATCCAGACATTTAGTAATTCGCTGACACTGATTGTATAGGATCAAGTGAAATGTACATCCAGACATGTAGTAATTCGCTTACACTGATTCTATAGGCTCAAGTGAAATGTACAACCAGACATGTAGTAATTCTCTCACACTGATTGTATAGGCTCAAGTGAAATGTACCTCCAGACATGTAGTAATTCGCTTACACTGATTGTATAGGGTCAAGTGAAATGTACAACCAGACATGTAGTAATTCTCTCACACTGATTGTATAGGCTCAAGTGAAATGTACCTCCAGACATGTAGTAATTCGCTTACACTGATTGTATAGGGTCAAGTGAAATGTAAAACCAGACAAGACGTTATTTTCTCACACTGATTGTATAGGATTTAGTGAAATGTACATCCAGACATATAGTAATACGCTTACACTGATTGTATAGGCTCAAGTGAAATGTACATCCAGACATGTAGTAATTCGCTTACACTGATTGTATAGGCTCAAGTGAAATGTAAAATCAGACAAGACGTAATTCTCTCACACTGATTGTATAGGATCAAGTGAAATGTACATCCAGACATGTAGTAATACGCATTCACTGATTGTATAGGATCAAGTGAAATGTACAACCAGACATGTAGTAATTCTCTCACACTGATTGTATAGGGTCAAGTGAAATGTACATCCAGACATGTAGTAATTCGCTTACACTGTTTGTATAGGCTCAAGTGAAATGTACAACCAGACATGTAGTAAATCTCTCACACTGATTGTATAGGCTCAAGTGAAATGTACCTCCAGACATGTAGTCATTCGCTTACACTGATTGTATAGGGTCAAGTGAAATATAAAACCAGACAAGACGTTATTTTCTCACACTGATTGTATAGGATTTAGTGGAATGTACATCCAAACATATAGTAATACGCTTACACTGATTGTATAGGCTCAAGTGAAATGTACATCAAGACATGTAGTAATTCGCTTACACTGATTGTATAGGCTCAAGTGAAATGTAAAACCAGACAAGACTTACTTCTCTCACACTGATTGTATAGGATCAAGTGAAATGTACATCCAGACATGTAGTAATACGCTTTCACTGATTGTATAGGATCAAATGAAATGTACAACCAGACATGTAGTCATTCTCTCACACTTATTGTATAGGGTCAAGTGAAATGTACATCCAGACATGTAGTAATTCGCTTACACTGATTGTATAGGATCAAGTGAAATGTACAACCAGACATGTAATAATTCGCTCACACTGATTGTATAGGATCAAGTGAAATGTGCATCCAGACATGTAGTAATACGCTTTTACTGATTGTATAGGGTCAAGTGAAATGTACATCCAGACATGTAGTAATTCGCTTACACTGATTGTATAGGCTCAAGTGAAATGAACATCCAGACATGTAGTAATTCGCTTACACTGATTGTATAGGCTCAAGTGAAATGTACATCCAGACATGTAGTAATTCGCTTACACTTATTGTATAGGATCAAGTGAAATGTACATCCAGACATGTAGTAATTCGCTTACACTGATTCTATAGGCTCAAGTGAAATGTACAACCAGACATGTAGTAATTCGCTCACACTGATTGTATAGGGTCAACTGAAATGTACAACCGCACAAGACGTAATTCGCTCACAGTGATTGTAAAGGGTCAAGTGAAATAGCCCAACAACCAGACGAGATATATAACACTTGGATTATATGAGTATTAGACTATGTATTAGCAATATCGCAAGTAACAAAACCATTCATATCATTTATAGAAGGTAATGGTTAAATAATGATTTTTTTTCTGCCAAAACCCAAATTGACAATAAATAATTTTGTTTAACCACCCTGTTCAAATCATCAATATTTAAAATACCAATGTTTATTGTTTATTCATTGAGATATTTTCACGCCTTTAACATGCTGTCAGGACCCCAAACAATTACAAACTGATCAAACAGATACTACTGAAACAAATAACAAACAATAAATAAAAAATAAATCTAAGGGGTCCTTATGTGGTTTACTATTTTCTATGTTTTGTTAAAATTGCTATTGTGAAATTTATTAACTGAATTCTTATCAAGAAAATAACAGCAATAATTGTCTTAATTATATATCAGTTCGAAAAGTGAAATAATTTGCAGATTTCTTCTTAAAACAATTTAAAGAATTTTACTTAAATAAATCCTATTTAGAACCCTCCGTTATTCATTTTTTCACAATTCAACACATTATTATAAATAACACTCTGTGTTCAATATTAATTTTAATATTGGTTTTAGTTAAACAAGCACTGATTTTTTTCTAATACTTTTAGCATTTGGACATAGTTCTCGTAAAAATAAAACTAAAAGTTGTTAAAAAAAACTTGGAGGTTCTTGTATGAACAATTCTTATTATTTTGACATAGCTTTCGTAAAACTTGATAACAAACTTCGTTGTACAAACTTGGAGAAGGCTTTCTAATAAACAATCAAAGTTATTTTGAACATGAAGCTCTATCGTGAAAATAAAACTTTTAGTTGTTAAAACCCAAGAACAGTTTTCGAAAAATGAAGAGTTCTAATTGTTTGGACTTCACTATCATGGAAATGGAATTTGTATGACGAAGAAGATGTTTCATAATGAATAGTTAATTTTAATTTAGTTCTGTTAGTTTCGTATACCACACAGTGTTTAACATTGTTGTTTGAATTTACTAGAGACTTGTAAATCCTGGAAGGAATCTAAGAAGATAGAGAGCTAATGGAAGATAGTTTAACTATAATCTGTCTGAACTTCTGTCAATAAAGAGGATTGTATTTGTAGAATTTGTTGATCGTGATAACCTCCATGGGAAAATCTAAAATCAGGATGGATTTAAAAGCTCATAGAATTATGGAATTTATAAGTGTATAGAGATTAAAAAATTTAATTTGAAAAAAAATTATGGCTGAGTTAAATACAGAAAGAGAAATGACAGCAACCAAACTGATAAGCAAAACCAATACAATGGCGGATATAAATTTGAAAACACGGAAAGGGAAAAGCAAAACAAAAGGAAAAAATAAAAATATCACGGAAGGGGACGTGTTCGATTGTTCAATTTGTCACAAGAGGTACACAAAACCTAAACACTTACCGTGCTTACATAGTTTCTGTTACGATTGTATTAACAATTACATCACCGATACAGATTACAACACTACGGCAAAAAAGTCGTTATCATTTCCATGTCCAGTGTGTAATACAAACGTCATACCGCCAAATCCCAGAGCCTCGTTTGAAACATGGGCAGAGCAGCTTCCAGACAATAGGTTAATGGAGGCCCTTTTAGAAGATGCTCCTATGCACGAGGAAAAAGAGGAATACATGTGCAACCCATGCGAAAATGGAGGAGATGAAAAAGAAGCTACGCATTGGTGTAAGGAATGTGCCGAGTTTTTGTGTGACAGTTGTCTTTCGACACATGAACGAATGAGAATAACATCTAAACACAAAGCCGTAGAAATAGATCAGATGAAAAAGAAAACTGTATCAAAAGGTGTTGAAGTTCCTGAACCATGTCCTCATCACCCTGGACGAAACTTGGAGGTTTACTGCATTGATCACAAACAGATGGTATGCGTTATCTGTTTAGCAGATAAACACCGACGTTGCGAGCACGTGCGCTCACTAGAACTTATGGCGTCACATATGAATGTCACAGGTGGCGCCACTTCAGTTAAAAGACAACTGCAGAACATTTTATATAAAGCAGAATCATTTCGTATTTATAAAGAGTTGTTACTAGAGAGACTTCAAGAACGGTATGTTAATATGCAAAAGAATATGGCTGATTTGGTCGAAAGAGCAAAAGCACGACTCGACGCTTTGCATGAAGAGTTCCAGGTTAATTTAGATGAATGTCATGATTTAATGACAGCAAAACTGACTGTGAAGAAAGAAAGAATAGAACGTTTTCAAAAGACTGTTGAGAATAGTTCTAGACTTTTGGATGTTGTTGGAAAGCGAGGATCGCCAAAGCAACTTTTTATAACAGTGGAAAGTATTAAGAAGCAGATGGCAATACAAATAGAACAGGTAGAGGCTTATTTCAAGAACGAAGAAGACATCGAGTATAACATCGAGATCAGTGATGCGCTTGAATCATTTGCTACTAGAATGACGTCACTTGGAAAAGTCCAGGTGTCAACAGCTGAAAAAGTTGAAAGCGAAAAGGAAATATTAGGGGACGTTGAAGAAGTGGTCGAGGCAGGTAAGGCGCTGAACGATGAAAAGTGGACAGCAGACGAGTTGTACATGCAAATACCGGCTGTGGAATCATTGAACGACGATTTTGGCATAGAGGAACATATAGTCAAACTAAAGAATGTAGAAAATGCTCCACTAGACCATTTGTCATACGAACGAAGTAGCTGGTTTACTGGAGGCACGTTTATGAGAGACGGTCGACTTGTGCTAGCAGATCACAACAACAATAGTCTTAAAGTGTTTAATCAGTTTTTAGCCCCTGATAAAGCTCATTCTTTACCTCAGCCACCATGGGATGTCGCTGCTGGGCGTGGACACGATATATTTGTTTCATTCGGAGAGCACAGGTATATTGGGAAATATAAACTTGAAAAGGACGTGTTACTGAAGTCAGCAAAATATAGACAAATGGGTGGAACGTATGGTATAGATGTGTGTCAAAACTATGTTGTGACAGCTAGAGAGGGCGCTGTTAATATACTAGACTACAATTGTAGATTACTCAGAACTATAACGCGCGGCGGATTAAACCATTACGTCTGTGCATCACGTAAGGTGGCTTGTTGTATTACACTGATTACGATGATGTGATATGTCGTCCGATAATTGGGAAACTAGACAAATTCCGATATTCTAATATGGAATTAAGTGGTACAAGGGGAATTGCGGTGGATAATGATAATAATGTATATGTTTGTGGAATATATTCTCATAACATCTTCAAAATTTCCAGTGACGGTTCAAAAGGAAAAGCGGTTATTCCACGTCTTGACAATATAAAGGAACCGTATGCTCTTGGCATCGACAAACGCGGAGAGAAAGTGTTCGTATCTTCTTATAACGAACAAACTGCGATAACATTCTTACAATTATCGAAGTCCTGGAAGCTTTAAGCCTGACTATTTATTGACAGACGAGGACTGGAGATGGTCATTACAGTTATCGATGTCCGCGAATTTGAAACATAATACGGGTCATTTATTCCCTTAATCATCGACATTTTTAATTAATTAGCTTAAGTTTTTTACGAATACTGTTTGCAGCGTGTGTCACATGCTTTCTTGAGAAATGTATAATTTTTACGTGAATCAGCAGCATCGAAAAAAAAACAACAGTTACCAAATAGTTAAAATGAATTGCACACGCCGCAAGCACAAAAACTACAACTTTTAGATATCACAATAAAAAAAGATGAAGTCAAAAGTATTTGCTTTTTAAAGATAATTATTGGAAAAATTCATATGATCTATATAAAAAAAATCAAAATGACGAAATACAATAAATCTTTGATTATCAAGCACAACAAAAGCTTTTGCTTCAAATCTTCTTTGATTATCAAGCACAACAAAAGCTTTTTGCTTCAAATACGTAATTTTGAAATAAATGGATATTGTAAGACAAAGTATGTTAAGAAGTGTAAGTACTCATAAAATTCAATGTCATTGTCAATTTCTGAATGTTTCTTGGAGTGGAGTGGAGTGGAGCAGTGGTGTTTAACGCCCCAGTCAAGATTCTTTCACTTTCTAGTTGGACAGTTCTGGAAAGGCGGAGGAAACCGGAGTACCCGGAGAAAATCACCGACTTTTGGCAGCGGATTTGAGAGCATTCCCATACCAGGATCTGTCCGGGTAAGATTTTGACCCGGGCGTTTAGAAGCTACCGCCGCGTTACAGTTTAAAAATATAATCTTGTCCTTTCATGCTTTCGAGTGAAAATACATACCATTTTCATATAAATTATGCATGCATTTTTCAAAACATTTTTATTTGTATAATGGTGTTTACCCTTTAATTTCTCTGTTCGTTGAAATTGTCATGGACTGATATATATATATATATATATATATATATATATATATATATATATATATATATATATATATATATATGTGTGTGTGTGTGTGTGTGTGTGTGTGTTTTATAACAATGTTTAAATATTTTGATTAAATTTTTAAATGGCCTTATGTTAACGGAAATGCCCAAATTAAACTTTACCTCTTACATTTTAATGTTTTCGTACACTAAAATTTTTAAATAGCATTATGTTCAAGGAAAT
This sequence comes from Tegillarca granosa, assembly GCA_029721355.1. Classification (NCBI taxonomy): domain Eukaryota; kingdom Metazoa; phylum Mollusca; class Bivalvia; order Arcoida; family Arcidae; genus Tegillarca; species Tegillarca granosa. The sequence continues at coordinate 31,072,459 of CM056606.1, read as the reverse complement.
GCCCAAATTAAACTTTGCTTCTTACATTTTAATGTATACGTTTAATGTGCACGTGGAAAAAACGAAAAGAAGTATTATTTAGGAAATGAATTTCACTTTTTACGTTGTTATCGGGGTGTAACAACGTGGAAATTATTACAAATTGTGTAAAACTGCGTAGCGTAGCGTGTGTCAACTTAGAGGTTGTCGTTTCCCATTACAAAAGAAAACTGATGAACAGTGTTTAAAAACAGTGGAACCAACAAATAAAATGGAATTAATGTCTACTTGGTTGAAACCGATTTTTGCCAACTTTGGGCTGGGAGTGAGACGAGGGAATTTCGTTTAATGATGACACCGGTGGTGGCTGTAATGGCTGATCAGAGACGTGGAGGTAAAGTAAAACAAGCGGTAGGGGTGCATTAGACTGGACGTTAACCGAGGGGGGGTATCACTGACATGTTTATTATGTGAACATATTAAATATTAAATACATGTATTAAAACACAAATAAAAACAGGAGATACGTTATGAAACAAAAAGAAACAATATATTATTTTGTGTTGTCGTTTAACTACTTGTATAATAATAATAATAATAATAATAATACGTTTAGCCTCTAACACCGCCAAAATTATCTACTCTATTATTTTGTCATTATAGATATATATTGATTGTTGTGATCTGGAGTTTTAATAACCATATTTTTTTTTTAATTTGTTTTTTTTTATTCAAGTTTTTGTTGTTTCTTGTTTAGTATGGAATTCACTTTTGCTAAACAAAAGTAAGATAAAATTTCCAATTTCTATGTTGCGTTTTTCGCATTTTACAAAATATACTTCGTCTCGAGAGGATATACTGTAGGAACTCAAAAAACAATTTGTAATGGAGAACAGTCACTTTAAAAGTGATATTTTCTTCTTACGGAAATTTTGGTCCGATCTTTTGTGTTCCTTTAGTGAAATGATATGATTTACAAAAATATCTTTACAAAAATATTTATTTTTTTAATTTCAATTTTCAACACTCAGGAATAAAGCGTTTAAACGGAGACGTGAAGAAACTGGAAAAGGTGTTTTGTGTTTTTGTACCAATCAAAATACTGTAAGATGCGAAAATTTTTATATAGACAACGCATAGGAAAATACTTTAAGTTTTTATTAGAGAAGGTTATATAAATCAAGCATAACATACGCATGTTTAATTCAGTGATTGGTGATTGATGATTTTTAAAAACATTGATTCCAATCACCAAATTTAAATGTGTTGAAAACCTATACGGCTGATAATTTGATTAAATCAATTAACATTATTTGTTATCAAGATCAATTGAAGAACAATATTGAAGAAGAACTGTTATCGAGGTTCCCAAGGGTTACTAAACTGAAATTACTTGCTGCTTTTTAAAAGTTAGTTGGTTGATTGTTGTTTTACGTCGCATATTTCATGACAAGACATTTTTCAGTAATCAAATTAATTTATCCAAACAATGTTCATGTTGTGACTGAGATTATACAAGTATTATGCACTTATGACGACATTTAGAGTGCTAGCATACAACGAGAAGAGACCTACACACTTACTTGCGTCGACCGGGGCCGAACCAACAGCGGTGAAACTACTTGATCTTGATCACTTAGACAACCACGGCCCCTGGATTTAATTGTTTGTGTACTAAACAGTTTTAAGGAGGCAACAAATGTTCATTAGAGCAGTAAGTGACTTAAAGAATGTTGACTTACACGGTGCTCTGCTAAATAAGACTCTTCTTTTTCATTCAAAATGAAAACGGTTTTATTTATTTAAAAAAATCGTAGATGAAATGGTGGAGTGGAAATTTGTGCTCGAGTTTTCTAAAGCACCGCACCATCCTATGGAACAAAACGCCTGTACATTGCATAGATTCGAGTTCAATTCCAACAGATCTTTGTAAAGTTTTACATGGCAATTTTCTAAATCCGATGGTTTTCTCGAGGAATTTCGGTTTCCTCCGCTATTTCAAAAATAAATTTTAAAAAATTATTGACTGGGACGTTAAACACTCTATTTTTCCAATTGCATTCAAGCTATATATATATATATATATATATATATATATATATATATATATATATATATATATATATATATATATATATATTGTAATGGGAAAATGAAAGAATTGTTACGTGTACAAAATGACTAATTCTTCTAAAATTCAATTCAATGGAATGTTTAATTACAACCGTAGTCAATTAAAATGAAAAAAAAATCACTATGGCAAATACTCTGGTTGCCTGAATTATTAAATCTTTAAAAGCTGCATTAAGTTTTCCAAGGAAAAAAATTGAAACGGTGCTGATCTAATTAATGATGTTCCTAATCAACAATGTTACATTTGGTTCAACAATAAAAGCTCGAATACATACAGTAACAACAATAATTTCCCAGCGAGATGAAGTATGTGGGATAACAACAATAATTTCCCAGCGAGATGAAGTATGTGGGATAACAACAATAATTTCCCAGCGAGATGAAGTATGTGGGATTTAATATTAGAACACAAAACAACATTTTAATGAGTTAAGGTGTTATAGGGATTATAAATTTCTGGTCTTATTATACACAAACGTACGTATGTGCACCAAACATTTCAGTGTCTGATTGATGAGTTCAAGTATTTATTTATTAATTATTTAGCAAATTTTTCAGCCGTCTTAATTTTTGCAATTTATTTAAAACTAACGTTTGTTCCCTCATGCAAAGCATTACTTAAATAGATTTGGATTCATATAAATTTGGAACTTCATTAATTTTCAATTGTTTGGCTTATGCTTTTTTAATCAAACTTTTCGGTCCCAAGTGTCACTGATGATGATTGATTTTCCTAAATATGCACATCTGGCACATCTAAATTTAACAGGTATTTTTGTTAAATATTTACTTCTATCTTGTCATTATCAAATTACATTTTCAGACACTTTTTGACAATTAGTTGATTTTATATTTATTGTTTTACCCCTGAGAACCTCTATTAAACCAAATCAAAAAATGTGTTGATATGTAAAGGTATATAAAAAAAATAGGTGCTGACAGAATGATATATAGAGGATAATATCGGTATTATATACAAATCTCATATATAAATGACCATATATTATAAAGTCGTGATTTTACAGGACAACCAAATATTACTTATTCTGGAGGTATAATTATGATGATACAGAAACGTTATTATATTGCTGTAGTTATACATGTATGAATGTTACACGAAATAATATCAGCATTTGGAGTAGGTTTTTTTTTTCAAATAAACTGGATTATCTTTGAGAATTCTATGTTGGAACTACTTAGACTGTTGGTTAAATTGTCAGCGACTATGTTTGATTCTGAAAAAGACGGGAATGTAGGATTTATGTTTAAACGATATATTAAGCCATTGGTTGTTGGAATAATAATGAGTACAAAAATCATATTGTGTTAGGACTCATTTTCATAAAAATGGCATATTTGGCAAAACGTGTGTTAGAAGGTGATGTATTTGATTGTCCTATTTGTTTAGACACATTAAAAGAACCGAAGTATCTTCCATGTCTTCATAATTTTTGTGAAAACTGCCTTGATACTTATATTAAAGATGCTAACGAACAAAATCCACACGCCCGATCCTCATCGTTTCACTGTCCAGTGTGTAGATCAGTTGTGATTCCACCAAATCCACACGCACCTGCCCATTCATGGGCCGCACAAATGCCAGGTAACAAGCTTGTGACTGCTCTTCTAGAAGACGCTCCGCTTCATGAAAGTGAACATTTTTGCGATCCCTGTAGTGTTGGAGATGAGACGTCGGCTGCTTCTCATTGGTGTGAAGATTGCTCAGAGTTTTTGTGTAAGAACTGTTTTACGTCACACAAACGAATGAAATTAACATCCAGTCATAAAGTGTTTCGGGCGGACCAAGTCAAGCAGACGACTACCAAAGGCGTTGAAGTTCCAGAACCGTGTAAAATACATAAAGATAGGAATTTAGAAGTTTACTGTCTCGACCATAAAAAAATGTGCTGTGTTTTATGCTTAGCAGATAATCATAGGAAATGTGAGTACGTCCGGTCGCTGGAAGTCATGGCGACACATATGAATGTAGTCGGTGGTGCCTCAGCTCTGACTAGACAACTGCAGAACCTAATGTACCAGGCTGAGTCATATCGAAAATACAAAGAGATGGTTGTAGATGGCATTACGGAGAGATATAAAGATTTGAAACGCAATATGTCGGAACTCGTAGATCAAGCTAAACAGAGACTGGATGAATTACATTTCGAATTCAACGAAAGCTTAGACGAAACCTACGATATAATGAAAGTGAAAATATCGGTTAAACAGGACAGGATTCTAAGATTTCAAAAAACGCTTGAAAACAGTGTCAGGTTATTGGAAGTTGTGGGTAAACGTGCATCACCAAAACAGTTGTTTATTCAGGTAGAAAAAACAAGAAAACAAATGAGTCGTCAACTTCAACAAATTGAATCTTTCTTTCGGTCTGACGAAGATATTGAATTCAAAATTGACATAAATAACTCGCTCCAGAACTTTGCGTCTACAATTAAGAGTCTAGGTTCGGTCAAAATTGGCGTAGTGCCAAAAGAGGAAAGCAAAGAAAGCCAAGCACAAGCTGAACAGTTTCTTATGGCAGGTAAAGAATTAAATGAAAGCCTCTGGTCTGTCGATGACCTGTTTAAACAAATGGGAAAAATGGACTTTAATTTAGATGCGCTGACAGAGTCCAATATGAACAAGCTGAAGGATATGGATGATACCGGTGTTACTATGGATGAATTTAGCAACTGGTTCACAGGAGGAGCATTTTTAAAAGACTCCAGATTAATGCTTTGTGACAATAATAATAGTTCTCTTAAGCTTTTCAACCAGTTTGCTGTCATGGAAAAAGTTTTTAAAACTGAACATAGACCTTGGGATTGTGCCACTGGTAAAATGGACGATCTATTTGTGTCTTTCGGTGATCAGAAGTTTATCGGAAAATACAAGATAAATAAAAAAGACTTAATTACCGTGGGTAGGATAAAAAAGACTACGGGCACTTGGGGTATTGATGTTTGTCAAAATTATATTTTAACATGTAGAGAAGACGGTGTTGACATATTGAATTATGAGGGAAGATTACTGCGAACTATAACAAAAGGTGGCAACAATGTGTTCATTGCTGCATCCAGAAGCGGTGGATTATATTTCTACACAGATTTTGATGACATAGTGTGCAGACCAATAATTGGTAAGCAGGAAAAGTTCAGATTCAGTAACCCGGAATTAAGTGGAGCTAGAGGAATTGCAGTCGACAGATCAAACAATATCTATGTTACTGGAATTTATACTCATAATATATTCAAAATATCAAGTGACGGTAAGAAATCAAGGGAGATAATTGCATCTCTAGAGAATATTAAGGAACCATATGCTATGGGTTTAGACCGGCGTGGAGAAAAGGTGTTTGTTACATCATATAACGAACCGGTGGCTCTTACATTTTTTCAGTTATCAAAAGCCTGGAAATTTTAGATTTGATTGATTTGCAAACACAACTATAGCAGGTGCCCCAACATCAATACATTTTTCACGAAAGAATGGGTTAATTCTAATAGGACAAATGCCCAATATGATTTCAAATTCATAAATATGTTTTCTACCCTCGAGAGTCGCGTTATACGAAATATGAAACTGTTATTTTCGAACAAACTGTGTTTAAATTTTAAGTAAATAATAATTATTTGTTTGTCAGTACGAAACAGATTAAATTGAATGCCATACCAGTGTAACGAAGAATATTGACCCGGGGTTCACTTTTCAACGTTTAATATTGACTAGCGGGTGCTTTTTCAACGTTGAAAACTGAGACCAAAAGTCGTGATATTTATACCCGGGGTCATTTTTCAACGGTTTGATATTTTGTTTTAATTGCTGAAGACCTCAACACGTGGAAAATTGACCCTGTTGAAAATTGACCCAAACTACATTTTTTTTAATTGTTTATATCTCTTTCATTGAAATTTGCTCTATGAGACTGATCTATATCTACTGTCATGTTGCAAATTTTGAATTTACTTGATGTTTGTAAATACAAATAAAATGTTACGATACTACTTATCAAATATTAAATTTAAAAGTTAATTTTCCCAGAATTATAAGTAAAATTTCGTCTGAGATCACCCAATGTCCAGCAATACAGGGTTAACTTATTTTCATGTTTGAGGCCACATGATGTCAATAACAACGACAGTGTTTTTAATTTAACGGCATTTATTGGTTTTGATTTTTGCGTTTTAATAATGATTCTTTATCAAATAAAATAAAATTTATGGGATTTTTGGACCCGCACATGGCACGTCTATTAGGATGTGCAGCGTAATTTTTGCTCATCGAATAAATTCATGGCTCTTTGTAACTGATTTTTTTTCTTTTATATAAGCAGAAAGCCGCTTCGAATACCCCTCCCTTCCTCTGAGTCAAATGATTGTCCCCTAATTAAAATCAACTTGTAAGTATAAATAACAAGTCGATATACGAGTCCAACATACATGTGACACGTTTTTATATAATTATTCGAACCAACACCACCACCCCCACACCCTTTAATAAAACATGACTTATATATCAATCAATATCAATATATATCAATCGCATCTAACATTTCCTGAATATTAAATCATTGAATTTTAGGATTATAAAGAAAAATAGAGGAATTGACTGAATTTTTTTATTGAAAAAATCATGGTTTATGATCTAAGTTCATTGATATTTACTTTTATGTTGTTGAATTTTGAACCGGTTTTCCGATCAAAAGTCAACGACGCGGTTCAGTTTTCAACGGACTAGGGTCTAAATTCAACATCTTCGGTCTCATTATTCAACGTTGAAAAATGAACCCCCGGGTCAATTTTCAACCCGGGTCATAATTCTTCGTTACACCGGTGCCAATGGTGCTAGTTGTAAAATCATTAACCAAGTAAATGAGTTCGTTCGTTATGTGTGATATAACATGTACTTATGGTGTTATGACACGTTTTTATATAATTATTTATATCTATGATATCAATTCCGGTCAACTAGTCTAAGTCATACAGTTACTGATCACAGCACTTCTAGCTGCCTATGTTTGATTCTTACTAGGGGCGTATCTTATTTTGACCAAGCCATTCGTTTTCTGATGGACGGTGGTTTACTCCGAGCACTCCGTTTTCCCATACCATCTAAGACCTGATCGTCTCGATATAAATAAAAGAATCTTGACTAGGGCGTTAAACTCCAGCCTTACTTCACCAGGCACCGGTATCACAATCATTCCTTACCTAAAATGTTTCGTAATTTAAATCTGACAAATTTGAAATCTTAATATGTTTGTTAAATGTTTAGATGTTAAAGGGTTCAAGTCATTTCGAAGATAACTTCAAGCTTCTTACTGTACGTCTGTGTTTAGTTTCATAACAAATGTTTATTTGTAATTCAAAAATATTCCAAAATTTGCAAAATTTTAGTTAAGGGAAATCTTGGTTAAGGAATGATTGTGAAACTGGGGCCTGTCCTAAGATATCACTTCAATTATAATCTATATCTCAAGTACCTTATATTTTCAACAACGCAGCATTCAACTGGATCTGCCAATTAGAATTCCGACCCAAATATAAATCGGTTTTCTATTAAGATTTTACAACTTGACCGGATAGTTCTCGGGTTTATTCGTTACATAAAACGTGACTTCTCTTGGCAAACAAAAAGCTAAAAATAAGATTTTTATCTGTTAAACCATTTTATTTTGCATATAATGTCTCAAATGTATTTAGGCTTGTCTAGTAAACTTTTTAAATAAAATGACAACATAGAAATTACACTTGGTAAAACAGTGGTTTTGTACGAAAAAACCCGAAAATTAAGAGGTTTTGTCCCCCGTCATTGTAATATCTAAATAGGAAAATGATTCACGATGACTCGGAACATTTAATTGGCAAATGGTCTATTGAACAAGTATCTGTTACTTATTAAACATTGGGATTTATTTTTATTTGATATTTATTACATCCAAACAACATATTATAATCAAACGTCCAACTTTTTAGTAATGCCTATACAAATATTGTCTGCCGATCTCGCTGCAAAATATGATCAATCTCTTAGTCTTGGAACACATCCTACAAAAGTATCAAGCTAGGCACATACCATCGAACAGTATAACTGAGACAGAAAGTTAAAGATCGGGGCTGTCGAATCGCTAATTGTGCCCTAACTATCGGAACATTATTTTGTTAACATAATTTGCCTTATTAGTAGGAAGTATTTTTATCTTGAAGAACCCGCGAAACACATTATAAAGAAACACAAAATTAATCATATGTCACAACACAGTTTAAATATATATAGGCAGAAAATATCTGGCATTGTCATTACAAAATATAAGATCCTCGGAACTCATGGTAAAAAAATCATAGAATTAAACATGTATCACCAAAGTGTATTTTATGAAGACAAAAAGTAATGTTTGTGACTAAAAAACTTAATTTCGCCTTAATTGACGAAGAATCATAGTCCTTACATGAAAAACAACACTTCGAAAATATGAGTACAGGGTGAAGTTCTTTGCCTGGGGGTCTTTTAACGATTATATTTCTATTCTATTTCTATGTTCTGAGTTGTCTTCCATATTTATGTATTTATTTAATCAAGCAACTTAAAAAACGTAAGCAAACTTACTTACTATAGAATAATACGAATCATTGCCTCATCAAAAACAACTGTAAACTGCTGATAGGACGTAAAACAACAATACATCAAACCAGACCATCAGTATAGAAAAACTGCAGCTAAAGCGTGTAATGGAATTCGCAAGAGTACCACCTCATAGCGTTTGTGCGGGGCAATTATTTCTATTGGCAATATAATTGCATAAAGTGACGTTTTCCCGTAATAACGACGTTTTTTTTTCGGGAATATTTGACTCATTTCATTCCGCACAAACGTTAAGAGGTATTGATCACGTGGTACACTGGAGAGTTCCATTGAAATAAAAAAGTGCTGACATGATTTGATTTTGATATTGAGTTAATATTGCCTACCTTAAGAAAGTCAACTTTTAAGGTGAGAGAGAGAGAGAGAGAGAGAGAGAGAGAGAGAGAGAGAGAGAGAGAGAGAGAGGTATCATGCCCCAAAGTTTCAACGTCAATTTTATTTTCCAAGGCATTGAATCAACATCTGTTGGAACATGCCATAGATAAAAACCAAAGATAATAAGAAATTTTGTTGTATGTTATAATTATTATCAACATATTATAGGGATGTTTTATAAAGAACGGTATATTATGTAGTCAAAGGACAAAAACACTGAATATACTGGATTAAAATTTATAGACAGAATCATGTACATCGATGCACAAAAACGTTCTTAATTAACCCACCCCGTGTTAATCATAAATACGATCGAACCTTTTTATAACCTTTCATATTAGTTCATTGATTATCTTTTATCAATTAGATTAATTGATTTGAAATAAAGCACGTGATCATCTAAACACCTGTTTGGGTAAAATGTATTTAGATATTAAATTGATTTAACAATGTAGTAAGGCATAGACGACAAATGGGAATGTATAGTAACTCTTTATCAGTTTAAGAATGATTTTTATGATTATTATTCATAATGTCATTTGCAAAACAAACATTTACAATATAACAGATATTTGAAACGTGAAAAAAGCGAAAAACTAAGACTGGTCAATATGAGTGAACTAGCAAAGCGAGTTATGGAGGGAGATGTGTTCGACTGTGCAATATGTCTGGACACACTTAACAATCCTAAATACTTGCCATGTCTACATAATTTTTGTGAGAAATGTTTACATACTTATATAACCGACTCTGGAACAGAAATACCGGGTAGTGCATCATCTTACTTCAAATGTCCTATTTGCCGGGCAATGGTCATTCCTCCAGATCCAAGGTCATCTATTGAAACATGGGCAGGACAGATGCCCGGAAATAACCTAATTGTTGCCTTATTAGAAGATGCCGCCTTAGCGGAAGAACATTTCTGTGATCCATGTAAGAAAGGAGACGAAACTATAACTGCAGGAGTTTGGTGTCAAGACTGCTCTGAATTTCTTTGTGATGCTTGTCAAATAAATCATGCGCGCACAAGAGGTACAAACAAACATAAAGTTGTGTCAGCGGAAGTTGTTAAATCGACTGCTACAAAAGGAGTTGAAGTTCCAGAGCCCTGTATGATTCATGACGGCCGGAATCTTGAAGTTTACTGTCTGAAACACAAAAAGATGGCATGTATTTTATGTCTAGCAGACGAACATCGCCATTGTCCAGCATATTCGACCCCTTGAAACAATGGCAGCGCATATGAATGCTACAGGGGGAGCTGCAAATCTTACCAAGCAAATAACAAGCATCCTGCAAAAAGCAGAATCCTTTGTATCCTACAAAGAAATGTACATTAATACTTTAGATGACAAACATAAAGAAATGCATAGCAACATGGAGAAGCTAGTCGAGCAGGCAAAGCAAAATTTAGATTTTCTTCACGAACAATTTAAACGCGAACTTGATGATTCACAGGACATGATAAAGTCTAAACTAAATCTGAAGAAAGATAGGATAATAAGGTTCAAGAAAACATTAGAAAATAGTTCTAAACTTCTACAACTAGTTGGTAAGCGAGGATCTCCTAAGCAGCTTTTCATCCAGACGGACAAAATTAAGAAACAAATTGCACGACAGTTGGATCAAATTCAGGAGTATTTTGGAGATGAGGATGAAATAGAGTTTAGTGTTAAGGTATCAGAAGGATTCGATGATTTTTCAACCAATTTGCAATCCCTTGGAACTGTAAATGTTGTTTTTAAAAGTTCAAAAGACAATGGCAGTAAAAGCCGTCTTGGATCAGAAAAAGATCATGATCGGAGTTCCAATTACAACAATGAGAGTTCAAACAACCGCGGTAACAATGGTGATATGTCCAACTATATGGCTTTTAGAGGACAGTCCGGGAAAATCGGTGGACGTGGCTCGGTGTCCGGGGCCACGATTGGTCCTGGACAGACTGGGTTTGCAAATGTTGGTGGCAACGAACAACCAGGCTTTAATCCTGCATACAACAGAAGTAGAACTGGATCAAGAACAGGTGGTGGTTCAGGCCAGGGATTTGTACCAGCACCGGGGGTTAATGTTGGCAACTTTTCCTCTGGACCAACCCAGGGAGTCGTAATAGGTGAATATTTCCAAGCTCAGGGAACGCAACAAGTTCAAAATTCAGGAGTAACGATGGGGGATATTTCTCAAGCTCCAGGAATGCAACAAACTCAACAACCAGGGGTAGTTATGGGGAATTACTCACAAACTCAGGAAATGCAGCAAGGTCAGCCAGTACAACCAATAGGAACATTTCAAGGTGTGAATGGGCCAATGGATGCCGTCCCGGAAATGTACGAAGATGACTTTAATACTGACACTTTAGACCATCTTTTGAGTACTAGTTCCGTTTTAGACATAAATATGGAAGCCAGTCTCAGAGGAACAACACTTAATGAAGCTGAAAGAAATTGACAGTATAGGAGAGGGAGGTGAAATTAACAGCTGGTTCACCGGTGGGGCGTTTTTGTCTGATGGAAGAATCATTCTTGCTGATCATAATAATAGCTGTTTCAAAGTGTTCGACAGTTCTGCAGTTATTGAATCAACGCATAAGATGGAACATACACCATGGGACATTGCTTGTGGTCACGGAGGTGATTTGTTCGCGACCTTCTGCAAACGTAAATATATCAAAAAATTCCGAATCAAGGAGAACACCTTAGAACCATATGGCTACGTCAGAACAACAAAAGGAAATTGGGGAATTGATATTTGCCAGAATTTTATTGTAACCGGAAGAGAGGGAAGTATCGACATTTTGAATTATCAAGGGAGACTACTTCGAAGTATTTTACGAGGCGGGTTAAATGTTTATGTATGTGGTTCACCAAACGAGAAATATATATATTACACCGATTGTGATGATATCATCTGCAGACAGATTTTTGCAAAAAGCGAGAAGTTCCGATATAGATCTGACGACATCAAAGGTGCTCGAGGTATCGCTGTGGACAAGTCAGATGATATATATGTTTGTGGAATATATTCTCATAATGTGGTTAAGATTTCAAGTGACGGATCTAAACATATGGTGATAATTCCGGATCTGGAAACAATCAGAGAACCGTTCGCTTTAGGAATGGATCATATAGGAGAAAAGGTATTTGCTACATCTTACAATGAAGCTACGGCTGTCACGTTTTTTCAAATGTCTAAATCCTGGAGCATGTAATTCAAACTTAGTAGAAATCAACATCAAGTTTTTTTTTAATTTAAAGATGTCTTTTTTATAAAGTTGTTACAAAAACTTTATTCCAGATATCCAAGATTTAAGAATTCACCAGCAAGCTGCAAATCACCAATCTGAAGTGTTCACGAAATAAGACAAATAACTTTAGCCATAGTTCCTTTTGTGTATCCCCGTTAGATTGATTTTTTTCATTATTGTAGGTCTGTACTGGTAAGCACGGTGTCACTATGATGGACTGAGTTATCTTCGAGAATTATCAGCGACATTGAATGCTGGTGTACTAGCACTTTAAAGATTGGCATAATTTGGCACATGTACAATGCATATCACATCCACTTGCACATTTACGCATTATACACACATATGTTAAGATTTAATTTCAAGACTAATAAATTTAATCTTGTCACAATTTGCTGATGTGACGTTAACCAACATTCAACAGACCAATCATTTTGTGTGTTGCCGTTCTACAGTTTTATCCCCGAAAGCTTATAGAGTAGACTGATTTAAAAATAATTTCTGTTTTTGTAGAACTTTTATAGCCTATTGTATAAAATATTAATGTTATTTATTTATTTGGAATTTTATAGTTTTATACAGATACCGTACCTTGTAGGTTATCTGTTACTCAGTCAGAGTATGACGGTTCTACATAATATCTTGATCCCATCAATAATCGTTTCTTAAATCATTATCTCAGTTGCCTTATAAAGTCTGGATTTTATTATTTTGATAATAATAATAATAATAATAATAATAATAATAAACCTCTGCTAGAGAGCAAGTAAAACAGATGATTTGGTCGAATGTATAAAGTTGATAATTGGGGTGATTATATACTTTGCTATATATGATTGATTCTGTGATATTATTGGTATTGCTGTCACATGTAACATTTGTACTTTTGATTCTGTGATATTATTAGTATTGTTGTCACATGTAACATTTGTACTTTTGATTCTGTTATATTATTGGTATTGCTGTCACATGTAGCATTTGTACTTTTGATTCTGTTATAGTATTGTTGTCACATGTAACATTTGTACTTTTGATTCTGTGATATTATTGGTATTGCTGGCACATGTAACATTTGTACTTTTGATTCTGTTATATTATTGTTATTGCTGGCACATGTAACATTTGTACTTTTGATTCTGTGATATTATTGGTATTGCTGTCACATGTAACATTTGTACTTTTGATTCTGTGATATTATTGGTATTGCTGTCACATGTAACATTTGTACTTTTGATTCTGTTATATTATTGGTATTGCTGTCACATGTAACATTTGTACTTTTGATTCTGTGATTTAATTAGTATTGCTGTCACATGTAACATTTGTACTTTTGATTCTGTTATATTATTGTTATTGCTGGCACATGTAACATTTGTACTTTTGATTCTGTGATATTATTGGTATTGCTGTCACATGTAACATTTGTACTTTTGATTCTGTGATATTATTGGTATTGCTGTCACATGTAACATTTGTACTTTTGATTCTGTTATATTATTGGTATTGCTGTCACATGTAACATTTGTACTTTTGATTCTGTTATATTATTGTTATTGCTGTCACATGTAACATTTGTACTTTTGATTCTGTGATATTATTGGTATTGCTGTCACATGTAACATTTGTACTTTTGATTCTGTGATATTATTGGTATTGCTGGCACATGTAACATTTGTATATTTGTGACTTAATTTGTTTGTGTTTTATGTCAATAAAATGTTATTTTTATAATACAAATGTCTGGTTTTATTAGAGATGACCATCTTGACTGTTACCGAGTTATGATCAGCGGAGCAGGTAAATGCCTTCAATAGAATGCCAACTAGACATACACCTAATCTTACATTCGTAATGTATGGTACCACACATGATAGACATACTGATCCATACCCGACACATAGGGAGAGTGGAGTGGAGTAATGGAGTTTTACGCCCCAGTCAAGATTCTTTCACTTATTTCGAGGCGGTCAGTTCTGGGATGAATACATAGGGGATCTTCTGTTTAACGACAAAATATATATTAAACTCTTCTGAATCAAGACACATTCGTATTATTTTGGCTACCTGCCCGTTATATATAACAACTAAAATTGTTGCGATTCATAATTATAACAATAAAGCCTATATATGGCATGTTTTTGAAATTAAGGCCAAAAAAATACAATTTGTGTTTTTCTTACCAACATGTAATCTACTAATTAAGAAGTACGATTGCACCGTATGACAACAAGAATTGTGTATTTAAGAGCAAAAACATGCGGATGAACAAATCATACAATGTATAAATTACCCGCTGACTCTTACCAATCGAGTTTTTATCCAGGCACCGGATATAATGACAAAATATTCAACTGTTGATGGTTTTCTCCGATGCAGTTTTTTCATTAACATTTTACTATTACAGCTTTTTTACGTCTACAATATTGTGTCCTCATTTGTAATGTAAATACTACAAATACCGTGTCGTATAAACTTTAAATATAAAATTTGGTAATTGGAATACCAGCTTTAGTTTCAGGTACGACGAAACATGGAAATGTTAAACAAGAGGCCCAAGATGGCCATAATTTGTTCACCTGAGTTTAAATGTAACTGGTATCTCTTGATAATACCTGGTAAGTCATAACATGTTGCCTCAATAGAAGTGGTTTCAGAGAACATTATTTTTATTGTTTTGGTTTTTAGCTATGTAGGTCAATGTGACCTACTTTTGGTAGCCATAGCAAATGTGAATGGCAATGGTCTATAGATGCTATTGAATAATATGAATGAAATGTGACCAGTGGTGTCTGAGAAGAAGTCTTTTGATGGATGGATGGATGGCAGAGTTCCTATCCATAACAAAAGCTAACATGAGCAATTTTCAGATCCGGATTTAAGACTTTACAGATTTGGCATTTTAATTAAAATATTTTTTTAAAAAATTGTAGAAGTCAAATGCAAATTATTCAAAAAAAATTGTTCAATTTATTTGAGTTATGTCACATAACAGTGATTTTGTAAAACCAAAAAAAAAATTTCAAAGTTTTATCTATATCTACATATCAGTATCACATGTATTTCAAAAATAATAATTACACTAAAGGGTAAAAATTCATAAAATCTCTTCCATGCACCATTGTTAATCATAAAATTCAGAAATTGAAAAAAGTGGCCTCACTGGGATTTGAACCCTCGACCCTTGGGTTGCTAGAATTGAAAATGAAAATGGTCAAAAAAAGCGACTTGTATTTTACAGACTTTCATGAAAATTGTCAAACATATGTTTCTTCACATAAGAAAATGATGTTTGGAAAAAGAATTCACCTAAATTTATTCATTATTGTAATTTTGGTAAAAAAGTACTATTTACAATGTATAAACAATAAACGCAAAAACGCGTAACCCTAATTTTTCACAAAAATTATGGAAATTCACAAACTTGGTATATAAGATGCTTTAGATGCCAAATATCACATCAGATTTTATCTCAGTGAAGTGGTTTTGAAGAAGAAGATTTTCTTTAGGTTTCCAACTATGTAGGTCAATGTGACCTACATTTGGTAGCTATGGCAACCAAAAACACAAATCTGAAAGGCAATGTTCTATAGATGCTTTTGACCAAGTTTGAACAAAATGTGATCATAAGTTTCTGAGAAGAAGTCGTTTGAAGCAATTGTTGAACGGACGGACGACGGAGGGTCTGCCTCTATTAATGCAAAGCTCACATGAGTACTTTGTGCTCGTGTGAGCTAAAAAGAGAGAAATACTTGAAACTATCTTTAGTAAATGCGATTTAGAAAAGTTCAACGTTTATACGTGTAATTGTTCATTAATGACACCATTATGCCATGTCAAAATATTTGTGTAAAGAAAATTAATATTTGAGGTAAGTTTAACTAACATATTAGTATACCAGTTCAATAGATTTTAAAAATGTAAAAGATTAATAACACCAGCGCCAAAGTTATAATGAAATATCCTGTATATAAAATAATTCTTTCCGTCTTATCGATTGTTAGATTGCTAAATAATTGCTTATACATGAACGATGTCAATCGGAATCTATGAAGTGGATTTTATCCATTTAAAAACACTGACCATCGATAATGACCAACATTTTCGCGTTACAAAAACCCGAGTTAGATTTGAACATGAGCTTTGAGAGGAGAGGCACTGTAATTTTAAAGACAGTGCTTCAGGCAACAAGACTGCTGAAAAACCAAATACAATCGGCCATCAAATACTTTTTTGTGAATTTCTCGTATATCCCGAGTAATGCTTTGTCGTGAACCAAACTTATTATTACCATGTTCTAATTCTGATCATGAACCTCTATCAAATAATTATCTGTTATGGGTATCTATGTTCCATATGATTACTTCTCATTGACGTCTCAGATTATTGTCACAAAAAACTTAAACTTATCTGATTAATCACCCTTAGTAAGAGAGACACCCGGTAGGTGGTTAGACTGTTAAATCAGATATGGACAAGGTTATTGTAAAATGATTAATGATATTAAATACATAGCAGTTTTATTGCATGACATATTCCATAAGGTATATATTTCATTAGAAACATATATATGTTAACCTTTAATTTATTCACGGTTATTTTTTGACTGAAAGAAAAAAATAATGTAAAAAGCATGGGAACATTGGGTCTTTTTTTAAATCACACACAACGCACGTAACAATATTCGACTTACTTTCTCCTTTTTTGAAGTTAGCCGAGTTCACGAATTCCCGAGAAATAGTAAATTTGTAGACCGGTGTGTGTGTGTGTGTGTGTGTGTGTGTGTGTGTGATACGGTACACAGTTTTCGAAAGTGCAAACGTTTTACCTCGCCTGTATGAAATGCTAAAGATCTAGTTTACACGAAGTTTATAGTCCTGAGCTTTTGTCATACATCGAAGTCGGCGTTTGCGTCCGCGCTTGCATCGGCGTCAACTTTTAAACTTATTGTAAAACCTTTACAAATGATGTAAACATTCTATCCAGTGACAGTTTTCGCCCTTTGGTTAAAGTGTTAAAGTTCATTTATCTTAAAATTTATTTGCTTTGACAGATCAAATTACATTTATATCAGTTTCCTAACAAAATAGCTTTCTGGTTCCGGTTTTGTTGGAATTTTTTATGTAGTACTGTTAACAAAAGACTTTGAATTATTTATTCAATGGACGTCCAAAAGCTTTGTTAGTCAAAATTAGTTGAACGTTAGCAATGTTAAGCATATTGAAATTTTCTGAGCAAGTTTACACTATATACTAAAAAAAATAAATTTTTGATCAGAAATAACTATGAGTGGCGATAAGTTCTGGAATAGTGGAGGAAACCGAAGTGCCCGGAGAAATCACCGACCTTCGGCAAGCGAACTGACAAACCTTCTCACAGAAACAACTATGACTTAAAAACATTAGGAAGCAATCAGAGACATTGCATTTGAACTATCGCAGTTTAAATCGTGATTTACGTAATTCACATATAAACTTTAAAAAAATACTTAAAAGAAAAAATGTTTGTCATATTCATTATCTTATTTAATTTATCAGAAGAAATGACGTTATCTCGAATGTATCTTGTATGGACGATTGGTTATATATATATATATATATATATATATATATATATATATATATATATATATATATATATACCGCACGTTCGTCCATGTATGTGGTAAATACTAGTATTTGCCCCATCGGAGGAGTCTTGTTATGTCCATTTACATTTAGTCAAGATTTTTTATGGTTTAGATTTATTTTGTTACATCGTAAAAATTTGTTTTTATTTCTTTCTACGAAGTGTAAATCTGATCATGATTAAGTCATTTTTTACAAAACGCATAAGTTCCAATGCTTACCATTTAAATTTAATGAAATTGATGCTGCTTATAATTGTTACAAGTCCAAAATTTTGAATTTTGAATAATTCAAAATTTTGCACATGACAATTGTAACAGTTAATTCCATTCATCAGTGTATTCTTTGCATTTTCAGCTAATATACTCTGACTGTAATACATGCATGTACATTGTGTGAAGCCAAAAATAAAAATAAATAAATAAATAAATAAATATAATACTTCTTTACCAAACAACAAATAAAAATTCAAATGAACGTAAAAGCGAGACAACTCTAAAATAAAAATAAAACTTCTTGTCCGTTTACGTGTATATTGTACAAAAGTGTCTTGTAATCCGGTATGGTTCGGGATGATCATAATTTGTGTTATTTCATTTTGAAACATATAGTTTCATATTTATTAAGATTATAATTACTATAATTAAAAATCACGATATCTGTAACACATCATATCAGACACAAACATAACGGCTCATGTCCATGTCAGGAGGGAACATGATTTAAAGCTTGGAAAGATATCCAGTATAGCTTTTGTAGGGCATCTGTAGTATCTACAGTCTAATACTTTACAAATAAGAAACACGTATTTTTTCCTATGTAAAATTATGAAATTGTGAAGATATATTTAAATAATTGTTCTTAAAATTTTAAATTAAATTTTTTTAATGATTTTGGTTTTAACTTGATTAAATTAGAAATTGAAAACAAGCTAGCAGTTGATGGCTAATACAAACGCAAAAGAGAACCATTCCAAGTACACGTCACATAGGGAAATCTATAAACAACAGTTGCCTCAAACAGAAAGCTACGTTTGGGCGAATTACACACTACACGGAGTAAAACCTTTTTATTGTATATACTAGCTAATGATTGCAGTTTAAAGTCGTTGATGTTAAAACCAATGTCGCCGGATCTTGTACCATTGTTATATTCTACATAGAATGAACACATTAACAAATAATATAAGTAGTTTTACTTTTTGATTAACAGAAAACGAAAAACAATGGTACACTGTATTTTAGACGACTGTGTCCAGTTGTTCCAGTACCTTTTCTTATTAAATACAAGAAGCTTACTCAGTAACATTGACAAATCCTGTTCTTTCTGGTTAATTGATGTTGGGTTTTGTTATGTTGATCTGACTTTAATTAAATACGTTAAATCATTAATTAACGTGGTTAATTAGATCGTTGTCGGCTTAATTCGTGTGTCAGGCATACCATGTCCATCAAGATCATTATCTATCACATGATTAAACTTCAGGTCCAAATTACGTCGTTATTTTATTAACATATTCTATTATAGTACTAAATAAGATGTATCAGTTAGTTGGATATTCTATACAGAGTTACTCAAGAACACTTAGTTTTTGACCACTCTGAAGGCAAATATTATTCAGAAATTTTTCGCACTCAGGAATGTATTTTTAATAAGTATTAAGAAGTGAAATTATGAAGTTAACGGTGAATTCTTAAAATTGGCACATATAAATGAATATTTTAGTTATTCTTAATTTTTTTAATTCTTGAAATTCACAAACGGGAACTATATTGTAAATGGGATTGTGTTAGTAACAGTGAAATTTGAGAACTTACGTTGTAACTATACTATTTAAAAAGAAAACTTTATTTACAAGATGGCATCGTTGGAGAAGAATTATAGTGAGCGTGAGACAAAAAGATATAAAAGCTATCATCAATAAGCTTGCAGTTAATTTCAACGAGAAGGGGAAATGTTCAAACAGAATACAAAGTTTTTGTAAGAGCAGGTATGGCATCATCGAATCTTGCACAGACTATTCTAGAAGGTGGAGTGTTTGATTGTCCGATTTGTTTGGACAGGCTAAACAATCCGAAGTATCTTCCCTGTTTACACAATTTTTGTGAAGAGTGTCTACATTCTTATCTAAAGGATTCCAATACAAAAATACCAGGAACACGATCTTCTTCGTTTCCATGTCCCGTATGCCGGGCTTTGGTTATACCACCCAACCCCAATGCTTCAATAGAAACATGGGCGTCACAAATGCCGGGAAACAAATTAATCACAGCGTTATTGGAGGAGGCTCCGTTACATCAATTTGATCATTTTTGCGATCCGTGCAAGCGAGGAGATGAAACTAACATTGCAGGAAATTGGTGTCAGGATTGTTCGGAATTTCTCTGCGAAAATTGCAACACTTCGCATAAACGTATGCGTTTCACTGCAAAGCACAGGGTATTACCTGCAGAGCAAGTTCGCGAGACAGCTACAAAAGGCCTTGACATTCCAGAACCTTGTTTGGTTCATCAGGGTAAGAGTATGGAAGTTTATTGCTTAAAACATCAAAAGATGGCATGTGTTATGTGTTTGGCAGACGAACATAGGAATTGTCAGCATATCCGGTCGCTGGATCTTATGGCGGCACATATGTCATCAATAGGCGGCGCTGCTTCCCTTCTTAGACAATTACAAAATGTACTGCAAAAATCAGAAACATTTAGATCATACAAAGAGTTAACACTTAAGAAACTAGATGAAAAATATGGCGAAATAAAGAAACGTATGACGACAATGGTAGAGGATGCAAAATTACGACTAGATGAATTACACGAAACATTCAACAAACAACTTGATGATTGTCATAATGCCCTTCAGTCAAATCTCACCGTGAAAAATGATCGAATTTTGAGATTTCAGAAAACTGTCGAAAATTGTACAAAAATGATTAAAATGGTGTCCAAACGAGCTTCATCCAAGCAGTTGTTTATACAAGCTGACAAAGTTAAGAAACAGGTTCTGAGACAGCTGGAAGACATGCAGAAATACTTCAAAAAAGATGAGGATGTTGAATTCAGTGTCAATTTCAGTGGGTCCTTGGAAAGGTTTTCCACACTTATCACGTCTCTCGGAACAGTTAAACTCACAACGAAAGAGACGGAAGCCCATGAGGTTGATTTTGGCAGCGGTGTGGAACAGGTAGTCAGTGCTGGTGACGAAATGACTGAGTCGGTTTGGTCAGTAGATAACATATTCGAACACCTGCCGTCTGTAGAGATTAATGTCCAAGCTCTCACTGAACAACATGTAATGAAATTGAAAGACATAGAAAGTGGTGATAATAACGAATATGAAATCAGCTGTTGGTTCACGGGTGGGTCATTTCTTAACGACGGCCGTCTGCTATTAGCCGATAATAATAACTGTTCTTTGAAACTGTTTAATCAATTCGCGGTCCAGGAAAAGGCATTTCCAATGGCACATAAACCGTTTGACGTTGCATGTGGACACGATGATGATGTATTTGTCACATTTGCTGAACGGAAATTTATAGTCAAATTCAAGCTGAGAAAGACATCGCTAGTACGAGCTTCAACAATTAAGAGAACTAAAGGAAACTGGGGAATAGACATATGCAAGGGGTATATTTTAACCGCGAGAGAGGAGTCTGTCGATGTTTTAAATTACCAAGGGAGGTTGCTAAGAACAATTAAAAGAAATGGATATAATATGTATGTATGTGGATCACACGTAGGAAAATTCATGTTCTACACTGATTATGATGACGTAGTATGTCGAAAAATACTGGGAAAAGATGAAGTATTTAGGTTTTCGAATCCGGAGTTAAGTGGAGCTAGAGGACTTGCCACTGACGCTGCTAACAATGTTTATGTGTGCGGAATATATTCCCATAATATTTACAAAATCAATGAGGATGGGTCCAAAGGGAAGGCAATTATACCGGAAATCGATAATATCCGGGAACCATTCGCTTTAGGAATTGACCGACGAGGTGAAAAGGTGTTCGTGACGTCATACAATGAAGAATATGCAGTAACATTTTTCCAAATGTCCAAAGCCTGGACTCTATGAACAGATTCGTCAAATTCTTTGGATACACTTTTAATAAAATGTTTTCGGATTT
Organism: Tegillarca granosa; assembly: GCA_029721355.1. Lineage (NCBI taxonomy): Eukaryota > Metazoa > Mollusca > Bivalvia > Arcoida > Arcidae > Tegillarca > Tegillarca granosa. Next base: position 31,050,342 of record CM056606.1, on the reverse strand, counting down.
TGAGTCATTCAGCGCTTATTAAAAAACGATGTTTGAATGTTTCAATCTGTTTGTACAAGATTTCTTCCAAATTAAGTAGAATGATTTGATCTTCCGATTGTACTTTAACACCACCGGGCATTATTTTGTCATTGGGTACAGTGTCCGTCCAAGGATGATAATAAGTTATCTGAGATATATGTTTATATTTTTGTCTCTTCAGTTGTTACTTTCAAAAACCACAAGTTTCTCGAATAAGTTGTTGTCATGTTCGTGATTTTTTTAGTTACCATTATTTATCTGATTTCAGAGATAATCACTGGTGTTTTATTTATAATAAGATTTTGTAAATTTTAATAAGATATATATCTGGAATTTATCATTATCTTTTTAATTAATCACTGTGTAATATGAAACAATAAAGGAATCAGTGCGAATTAATTAATCAATTATTCTATGATAAAGATTTAATCTGTGATTAAAATTTGCATAAACGCTTCTACTGTTCGTAGAGTTATAATAAGCAATTTACGGATAAGGTAGGGTCTTGCTTACTAGGGTAAAATATGTAAATGTTTAAAGAGATTAAATAAAATGTAGTGATTCCTAAAGCAAACCACTTTTGAAATGAAAAGCTGAAAGGAGTAATGTATTTTCCGTCCAGTCAGGATATTTAAATAATATCAAGAAAAAATTGCAGAGAAAACCGAAGTTGACGGAGAAAACACCTCGAAGCAAACTTACAAACTCTCCCACTTTAGGATCCGTTCCGAATGGGATAAGAACCCAGGTACTTTCAATCACTGGGGCTGTCTGAAATGCGTTTGGTTTTTTAAGTAATAAAAATCTTCGTTTTTACAAAAAATTATAACTTGTCCAGGTTTTTGTTTTGTTGTTATTTTATAGTGCTGTTAAACCTTCTTAAAAATTGACGGCGTCCTTTCTATGCATGAATCACTGTCTTTACGAAAATAAAAAAAAACTAATGCTTATTGTGGCTTATTTCTAACATTTAGATATTTTGATTGAAACTATTTTGTCTGATTTTTAACATTTCTGCGAAATATTTTTCTTAAAAAAGTAAATTGAAAAGGTGTGTGTGTTGGGTTGGTTACAAAAAGTCCTACCAACTGTCCAAATGTCAAATGTCACCCGGTAATATTGAAATATTTGAAGGTTAACTCTTAACGGATCAAACATATTGCTATTATCTTGTGGTTTTTAACTTTTTTTTAAATAATGCATCAAAAGGTAATCACATTAAAATAAAAATAACTAATACAGTGAAGGTACAATGTACATGTATAATTTTTAAAACAAGGGCATTCTTGAAATATAAGTCAATGTTTACATTACAAATGCATTGCCTTATTTGAATCTCTTTGGAACTATTGCGTTAATTTTTCCATTGAAGCAGTGTGTCACGCGCTCTGTGATAAAGCGATACGTCAGTTATATCAGCCACTTCGCTTTCGATGTACAGCGAATGGCGGAGGAATACCATGATACCACCAAAGAACTACTTATTCGTTCATAATTTTCTACGGGTTCATTCATAAATTTTGTCCGGCGACTGTAGGGACGCTCTTTACGAGCGGTAAAAAAAACGTAGAAATTATATTCATAGTAATTTCTTACCAAATAGATTATTGTTTAGTTAAAAAGGAGAAATAGAATTTAAATTTCAAAAGTGTTTTACGGAATAATATTTTATGATCGCCGAGCAACGAAACAAATCATTAGAGCTGTTCTCTTTATATGGTTTACAATAAGAGTTATCTCGCTTTAAGTGTTTCCAACCACATTAATACATCGGCTTTCGGAAAATTAACAATATCTTTTTGTGGGTAAAAATAATGTAAACATAACTAATGACAACATCAGACCACGTTCAAAGTTACATGAATCGCAAAGCGATTCACTTACCTTGAACGTGGTCTGATGTTGTCATTAATGACAACATTCAAAATGACATTCAATCCTTAATTAACTACAATTTATTACGGAAGCCAACGCATGTCACATGCAGAAAAAGACCTATTAAGACACTTAGCCGTAATCACGAACCAATTTTTTGTATGTTGCACGTGTCGGCTTTCGTAAATTATTATTTTCTCCCTTCTAGAGCACTGGTCATTCTTTATATAGAAGTTATGGTATCTAATGTTTTATCTGATCAGGGTTGTGTTAGTTTGGTACTCGGTAAGTTATTAAATTTTATTAAAATCTATGTAAGTAATTTATCCCCGTTTTCGTCTATTTATTAAAATTGGTATCAGTTCTTTCCTTTAAAGGAGTGTCTCCTCGTCTGTATTCAAGGCGTTTTAGACGACGATACATTTACGAGAAACGTATACATTACTTCCATTGTCAATTTACCGTATTTATTTTAAAATTTGCATCTGTCGTTATTTATAATCGTTCATCTTTTATATACATAGTGCATGAAATCGGTAAATTTTAAGTTTATAAAAATTTGAAGCGAAGTCATCCGCCATGTTTTTCATACACCCGAAGTATTTTCATAACTCTATGTAGATCAAAAGCTTTACACATTAAGGCAATTAAATTTTAAAGATTTTTAGAAACACTGATATTTTCTTTAATATTAAAGGTTTTTAAAAAGATTAACTTATTAGCCTAATCCTAATCTGTTACCAATATAACTTCAGAGTTTTAAAACGACCCAACATTGACCGTGATGAAAGTACAAAGATATTGTAAATATTATGTAACTCCAACATACTGACTTCAATATGAGTTCCGGCCTTCTATAATTAACCAAATTTAGCATTTAAATTTATGTACCATGACTGGACAATTGTGTTCTGAAAATTTTTTACATGCTTAAGCGAAATCCAATTTTCTAAGTATATGTTAATTGTTTTTTATTTAATTTTGCTGGTTCTTAGTAATTTTGTCTATTGCATGTTGCGGTAATTAATTACAAATTTAAGCAAGTCGTTTTGGAAGATATATATATATATATATATATATATATATATATATATAGAGAGAGAGAGAGAGAGAGAGAGAGAGAGAGAGAGAGAGAGAGAGAGAGAGAGAGAGAGTTTAATTAGGCATAGTAAATAATAAAGTTGTCAAAGTTGCATGTCTCAAATTCTTTCATCCCAAGTGATTTACAATCACTGGGTTAGTAAGTATAACTAATGTAGATGTTTAGCGTTTCGGGCAGATGCTAATGTGAGAAGATTTGTCAGTTCGCTTGCCGAAAGTCGGTGTTTTTTAAGCACTTCGGTTTTCTCTACCGTCAATGAACTGATCGCTTCGACATAATTGAAATGATTTTAAAAGTGGCTTAAAATTAAATTAATCAACTAAACCACACACCAATTATCCACTGAAATCAAAACAAAATACTTTGTACTGTGTGAGTTTCATATCCTGTTGTCTTGAAACATGTGTATATAATAAAACCATGTTTCATTCGTAATATGAAGAATATAAAACAGTATGACAATGAAAGAAAATCAATAGTATATATTGTAAGTACAAAAAATAACGATCTGAACCTAAGATTGTCTTAGTAAGTCGGTGGGTAAATAAAAATAAACATCTGTACAAACATAGTAAAACAATGAAAAGTTTATGATAAACCGTTTTTGTTTTTGAGATACCCGTGTTTTTATTTATATAACCCTTAGAAGTATGTAAGACCATTTTGAAAGCAACAGATTTTATTTTCCTGCCAATAAAATCCATTAAAACAACGCCTGAATAATAGAAAAAATTGACCCACTTCCTTTTCGATTCATCTAATCCATCCTTGAATGTGAAATTGATCCACTTAAATCTAAAAAAAAATCTGTCGGCTCCTTAGGAGTGTCAGTCTAACTCCTAAAAATGAAAAAAGTTGAGTGTCTGTTTGTAGAGTTTTTATGATTGTTTTGTTGTCATTTTGATGGCGTCTGATGCTTTCACCGGTGGTAATTTTAATGATGCTCTTTCAACTCGTTTATCACCGTAACACTGATTAATCAGACCTTGAATTTTTCTATTTCCGACAAGAATATCCCTGTTATTAACATTCGGATTGTTTCTTTCACTAAAAAACTCTTCCACTTTTCTTTTGTAGCCAGAGTCAGTAAATATTGTGCCTCGTTCTTTGCCGTAATCTCTAAGCATATTTGCTTTCCGTATTCGTCGCTGTTTAGGGTGCATTTCGATTATATGTTGTTCTATTTCCGGTGTGAATGACTGAACACTTTTTCCTCTGTAACTACCGTACGGGCTTATACATTCATTATCAGACCGCATCTTTAAACATTGCTGCAGAACCCGTTTCCTTACCACGTCATTTTTTACCGCCATTATAGATTTTTGAAATTTGTCTGATATAAACTGTTTATCTATTTTGATACATTTAGTATTTCTTTCTTTTTGAATGTGTAAAATCAAATTTAGAGATTCCACATATTTCTTGTTATATTTCTCAATTTTTCGCACATGGGCAATCCTTCCTTCATCCATTTTTACGAACACGATTATAAAAGTTTAAATGAGTTTCTCTGTTCATTAAATTGCAATATACCTCACATTTAAGAATATCTATGCATCATTCAAACAAGCTCGTTTTCACAAATTTTAAATAAACATCGTCATGTCAACTGATTAGCATCATACATACAGTTATTGTTACAATTAATCTTTATCAATTATCTGAACAATATAGATATCCTTCAAACAGCCAACATAGGACGTAACCTTTTTTTTCATTACTGAAAGTATATTCTTTTTTAAATTTAATCACCATAAAAACATGGCTGTAATAAACTGTAAAAAGACGTCTTTTCCTTTTGATTGTTATTCAAAAACTGTCATACAAGAAATCATTCAATTTATTAAAAAGAATACTGTACAATCACTTGATAGGCAAGTAATTTTATTTGATTTTTCAAATACAGTACAGGCCAATCTTTTAATTATTTTTTAATTCAACGTCTAAATGATTTGATATAGTTAAAAAATAAAATTTCATTTTGATATAGAATAGCGGATTATGATGGTATTAAGAAATTATCCGTTAATATTTGACCTAATTCTATAAATAATTATACTGAAATGAAATTTAATCCGTGAAAGTTTTAAATTTAAAAGAAGATTAAATTGCTTATATCTGTTACTTATGGAATTAGTTTTAGGCAGAGTATTAAATCATTATATACACAAGTATATATATATATATATATATATATATATATATATATATATATATATATATATATATATAATTGATCATTTAGTGTAACCATCAAGCCTACTTGAAGACCATTTCTTCAAAGTTTCATTCTTAAATTGTTTTTTCCATGCTGTGGCGTGTTCTTGACAGCATTTGGTATAGTATATAATGTATATATTAAGCTGACTTTTGTAAATATAAATCATTTATTTTACTTTGAAACACGTTACACAGCAATACAATGGCCTAAAAAGTGTTTCATCATATTTTTCTTTAACAGGAACCATTTGTTTGGTTATTATACCTTGAATGGAAGAATATGTACAAATATTATTGAGCTAACATTTACTTCGAATCAATTTTTTTTTCGGAAGGTCTTTTTCGCAATTATTAAATCTTTAAATTAATAAAAGTAGTTTAGAGTAAGTATTGTGTAAATATTGCAGCTAAACATCACAAACACACTAAATCCGAAGTAATGAGGAGCGAATCAGTAGAAATTTATAATAATATAATTTCCTTGTTCATGGGTAGATAAAAAAAACAAAGCGGTGTGACGCTTAGGTATGAACGCTAATGCATTTATCTCTTGGCCATTTCATGTAATGTTTGATTAGTAAGTATATATATATATGTAGATCGCAGACAAATTTGTAAAACAAAACACCAAATACGTGATAAGGTTCTCATGTTCGATAATAGAATGAAAACGCAAGATGTGTAAAACAAGTTTGCTTATATATATATATATATATATATATATATATATATATATATATATATATATATATATATATATATTGCTGAACCTTTTTATTCTGGACAGTTTATTCGGTATGGTAGAGCCTGTTCCCACTATGAGGACTTTTCACAACGAGGCAAGCTGCTCAATATAAATAGTTGACTCATCTAGTGTACCAAGGCTTTTAAAAAGTTCCATGGCAGTCATCACAGTACTGTTCTTAAGTGTTTATTTACTTTATCTAAACTCAGAAGGGATATTTGTGATGTCCAATTGTTCCATGTTACTTTCATTTTTTTTAAATTTTGTTTTGCACATGGCTGGTGTAGCTAGCTAGAGGTGCTTACACGTCCGGTCTCCCTTGTGGAAGTTCACTTGTTGCACTGAATGCGCCTGTTTTCAAAGTTTTTACGTTGTTTTTCGGGATTGTGATTTGGACTTACTTGTAAAACTGTCTGCTACAACAACCAATTTTCTGTCGGAATCATTGCGTTGCTATTCATAGTTTTCATAGAATTACCAATAAACTTTAAAAATGTTTGATATTGTTCAATTACTTGAACCTAGCCTTAGCTGTAAATCACTAAACACTGTCTAAATTAATTACCATAACATATTTTCCGGAGAAAGTAAAATGAAGCCGTTGTGGCATGTTGTAAATTGCTATGTTTAAATCGGAAGTGATGCACTATGTAATGTATTGTGCTTTACGGTCTTTAAGGGCAAAGGTATCCGTCATTTTCTTCATCATGTTAAATCTTAAAAGCAGCATTATTTTACTCTAGAGACATTTTATGGAAACGTTTTTTCTTTGTAAGTGAAATTACCAAACGTTTCTTAAGTTTATTGGAGTTTCTATTTGTATTTATTCTATTTGAATACTTTTCGAAAGAAAAATCAAAACATTTTTCAAGAATATTACCGGTATGAGTGACGCCAACTTTTTTAGTTTCCCAACGATTTCTAAATTTTAAAGTTTTTTGTTCAACTTTAAACCAACGGAATGGATTTTTAACACTGAAAATATTGATTTGGTTATTTCTACATGTGTTCACTAAACCTGCGACATCGATCTTAAACCGTGCTTCGTTGAAAAGTTGTACAAGTACACGGGCATACTTTGTTACATTTTTCTTGGATCAATGGTTGATTTTTATAGTCTGTTTTTCCTTTACTTTCTACAAAATAGCTCGTTTTTTACTTTCTACTTTTAAGTTTGTAATAGACAGTTTTGAACGACTCACTTGCGTCACACAATAAAAAGGTAATATTGAATTCTTATTGCTGTATAAGTGAGCATTTAAATATCTTTTTCTATGCTGTTCATAAATTTCGAAGATGAAGATGTTTACATTTACCATCTCTTATTGTCTTGTCAATATGAAAATAGCTCAAAATTTCTGTCAGTGTAAAATAATTAAAATCGTAAACTAATTTCTAAACGTTTTTATTCAAATACTTATACACGATATTTGCTATTTTTTCCCGAAATATTTATAACTTTTCAATATCTAATATTCTGTACGGGATGTAAAACGTTTCTCAACTATGGCAAACACGTTTTCATTACCGGTTTGGATTTAAGCGTACCTTGATCCGGATAGGTTGATACAATCTACTTCACAGAATAGAACTATCAGTGGGAACTGTTTATCCCCCCCCCCAAACTTAGAGACATACAGAATAAATGATATAAAGATATATGTATCGTATTAAGTGAAACAACATTAACAGTGGGAATTATATCCCGAAACTGGTTGATCTTAAAATATAAATTATGAGCATGTGATGTTCACGTTGCCTGCATGCGTGAAATTTTGATTTGCAAAGAATTCAAACATGATGTCACTATTTTTAAACTGAATATAAAACCGTTTAAAAACTGATTTGTAAGGATTATCTTACAATATGCAAAAACTAACGGTAGCAAACTCATCTAAAAAGGCGATGATCTAATAAGCCAACGACAATGAACCGATCTGACGTCAGATACTATTTTATCAAGGTAGCTTACAATAAGAAACCCATATTGTATTTCATATATATATATATATATATATATATATATATATATATATATATATATATATATATATATATATATATATATGGCATTGATCCGGGTAACAAAACCAAATGACGTGAGTTAACTTTTATTCAGTGAACTATGGAAATTTGTCATCATGTTTCATTGATATCATATAAAACGAGATAACATTGTTCTAATTAGGTAAAGATATTAAACATATTTGACAGCTTAGAATATGTTTATCCAATTGGCAAGCGATAGCGAACAAATATGACACTGATTCAGTTAGTTAACGATACCAAACCCATCTGACATCAAATATCATTGATTAAGTTAGCAAACGATATCAAACAAAATTGACATCAAAAACCATTGATCTAGAAAGTTAATGCTAACAATACCATCTGATACATAGCATTGATCAAGTTAGCTAATGATACAAAACCTATCCGAAATCAGAAAACATTACTCTAGACAGCTAACAATAACTATATTAGATAACATTAATCTAACTCATCCGACATCAGACAACATAAATCCAGTTAGCTAACGCTTACTATACCATTCGACATCTATTATATTTATCGAACTAATTAACAATACTAAAACATCTGACATCAGATAATATTGTTCCAGCTAGCTAACAATAACAAACCCAACGTAATATTAATCCAGTTACCTAGCGATTACAATCCAATCTAACATCAGAAGACAAACTCTTCAAACATAAAATACCATTGATGCAGTTATAAAAATAACAAGATTTATTATTGATCAATATACCACCAACGATTTCTTTTATTAAAGCTAGTCACCATATGTAGGTATCATAAGAACATAATTATTAGGTAATCACTATTATACCTATTACTAAAGAAATGCTTTTAGAACTTCTTTCTTGATTTTTGAGAATTGTTAGGAATTGATCTTTATATTGTCTCCAATTACATATAACCATCAAACTTAATCAATAGTCAATATAAAATAGAAACGTATATTTTTCGTTTTTCATTTTTGCATTATACAAAACCCGCATGGTTATATTTGAACACTATCTGCTTCAACAGATTGCATTTGACAATATATTGTTCTTTTTTAATTATTCAAAATGTTTGTAAGATAAAAGAATGTTTAAATATACAATTACAGATTTTATACAGATTTAATTGTAAAATATCAGATAAAACAAACATGTTACATAATTGCACTTTGAAACACAATTGTAAATAACAAGTAGAGACATTTCAACCGAGCTAGTTAAAAAACAGCCTTGTTAGTGTTTATACCGGTCCATGTCTAAATCACGATTATACCGAAGGCAAAGTAAATCTTTGAAAAACTAACCATGACATAGTATGGAAGACAATTGTACAAAGATGTCAGAACGTTTCCATATTAGTCAAGTATGACTTAAGGAAGAGAAACCTTTCAATTAAATAATTAATATATCTGCAACGATTTAGATAATATGGAACACTTTTTTACTTAAGTTTCGAAAATGTCCTTGTAATAATGTGGTAAAGGGGACAAATGAGATATCCATACATTTCAAGAAATGTTACTTTTCCATTTACCTGATAAAGGTTAAAATTCCAAGCATCTTTTAAAAAGTAACAAAACTTGCGAAAAACAAATTGTCTTTTCATCGTATCGATGGCTTACCTAACACCGACTTTTTCATGAATATAGATGGTAACACTATTTTTTGTTTGTTTTGTTCAATGCTTGGTTGTATTTCCGTTTTTGACCTCTTTTTAAACATAGATTTTTGCTGTACTAATCGAACATTTGGAACATACGATGTCCTGTTTATTTCCTTTTCCTTTGAATTTAAGTCTGGGTTTTCGGACACCACAGTAGTTGTTCCCTTGGCTTTTGCTGAAGGTATTGCCACAATCTGAGGTAACAAACCTCGTATGGGTGGTTTTATATGCCGTGTACCTTCAAATATATCCTTTGTTTGGTCCTCTTCTTTAGCACTCAAAAATTCCTCATCGTCAGGCCAATTTTTCGTAAAGTAACTGTCAACTTTCCTTTGGACTCCCGAGTGAGTGATAATGGCTCCTCTTTCCGCGCCTTCTTTTTTTAACCTTTGAGCTTTTTTAAAACGCCTTATTTCCGGAGAATGAAGCTCGTATATATATCTATCGATATCGGGTGTATACGACTCCAACGATTTTCCCCCGTAACAACCAAATGGACTGTCACATGTTTTGGATGTTTCGCGGTCTTTTCTTAGATGTCTCAACAAAGCCCTCTTTCTCACAGCAGCATCCTGAATGGCTGATAGTGACTTCGTATATTTTGTTGATGTATTCATTTGATCTAAAGATATGATTTTGGCTTCCACGTCCCCGTGAACTTTCAGTAGATAATTTAATGAATCAACATACTGGTGGTTGAACCGTTCTATTTTTCTCACAAAACCAATTCTGCCTTCATTCATTTTGAAATTCAGCTACAGAACCAGTATGAAATTAAAACTAATTGAAATTATCGCTTGAATAAACGTTTGCAATACAGTCCTCTTTACATTCATGAAAGCTTGACTTCTCTCTTGAATGTATAGTTACAATCCAAAGCGGAAAATATTATCAAAAACAAACTTTGATTTGCCCCTTTCGTCTTAACTGACAAAGATATTTTGTGATTGATTTTTTTCCAATGTTGGTGTTTTTCCAGGCTTTATGAATCAGCTGTAGTAATGTTTGTCGGTACAAAACGCTAATCTTAAAAATCCAAAGAAAACAGATTGGGATTAATATGAAAAGTTCAAATATTAAAGCTTTTAAGCTGGTTAAAAGGAAAAAGAATTTCAATACATTATTAATCAGAAAATTACCTGATTTACGTCACAAAGAATAACTTCAATAACCGCCACAAAACGCTAAAGAATTATTTGCGGATTTAGCTGTAACCAGAGTTGAAAAAATAAACGGGATGTTTTTGTCATTTGTTTATTCGAATTGCCTTTAAAATCGAAAATTATACTAGATTATTATTTTTAAAGTTTCGTTTTCAAAAAAAATATTTCATCTTTCTGCATTTGACCATAAATGATTTGGAATAATACGATTAAAAAACGATGTTTATGGACCATTGTAAAATAATTAGATCAAAATTTTGAATATTACACACATTTCCATGTACATTGGTTTCCGATAGATTATGATAGTACCGCTGGTAACTCCTTATTGTATCACTTATTAAAACCACCTCGATGGTCTCGTATTGCCCAGATTAGAATCCTACTCATGCAGATTCTGTTTTGACAAAGTTTTTTTTTTCGCTCAGTTGACGAAAGTCGGTGATTAGGGCTGGAAACTCCGGTTTTCCTTTACCATCATTAAACTGGCTGCCTAGAAATCAACTTAGACTTGAACGTTAACCGCTCCACACCTATATTGATTTAAAGACTTAAAGTATACATAGTTTTCGTAGCAAGCAAAAATATCAGAATTGAATAATAAAATCAAAACTATACATATGATTTATAACTATTGATGTTTTTCATTTCGGTTCATACTGGGTTTATTATGGGATGAAAATCAAAATCTATAGCGAAACCTATGTATTTCGGAAAGAAGCCATCTCGGGAAAAAACGCGCAAGGGTCGAAGAAGAAAAAAAAAACGAAGCAAAACCGATATGTCCTCTTCTTTAGTTGAAAAAAGAGGTAAATAGTTTTCAGCTGGCTAAAACATTTGGAAAAGTCTTTGCAGCAAGGAACCTTAAGTATATTTTTTAAAAATTGTAATAAAATAAATAAATAATGATAATTATTATTGTAAATCAAGGGGGGAAATAATGATTGTTATTATAGTTAATCAAGAAAATAAATAAATAAATAAATAAATAAATAATTTAATTAATAATAAACTGTAACATTATATAAATATAACATTCATAAGAGGGTGATATTGCATATTTTCACCCTGAGGAACCATTGTTCGCCTCGGTTGACAATGGTTTCCGAGAGGAGAAAATATGCAATATCACCCTCATATGAAAATTATATTTATTTTATTATGCCAAATGTCTTTCTCGACATATTACTTAAAAAAAAAGATTACTATCTCAGGCTGGCCATTCACGGTTGTCTTCTGTCATCGACATGATGACAGGTAGTCTTGATCAAGGAAACGCTTGCATATGAATAAAATGTATAGTAATAAAAGATCGTATCCATCAAACGTTTAGCTGCTTGTGATCGAAATGCGTTCGGTTGTGTGATTTAGGATTTCTTTTGCGCATATGATTTTTTTTGTAATATTACCCGTTACCATAACTTCTCAACTAATGTTACCCCGAAGCACGCGCGCCATTCTTTATTCTTAGAAAATCTAAGGGTGATATTATTTTATTTTCAAACAGTTAGTTATCCAATCAAATTACTTGAAAATTACATGAGGTATAATAATAAAAAATAGAGGATCTTGCATGAGTGTTTATGTAATATTGAATTTATTGAACGAGTTGAATAATTTTTTATGCAACGAGCCTTGGCGAGTTGCATAAAACATTATTGAACGAGTTGAATAAATTCAATATTACATAAACACGAATGCAAAATTCTTTTTATTATATAATCCCATAAAAACGGCTTTTTCACAGATTTAAAACTTGTCTTCTCATTATAAAAAAAACAGCTGATTGACCGAAACACAACAGGTTTACGTTACTGTGTACATGCACCAAAAGTAATCTTGCTGAAATATTAAAAGTAAACAATAGTCTGTTCGCAGGAAACAAAAACAAAACAAACATTTTCAATTTAAATACAATATATCTCCTTTTTAGAAAAAAAGTAAAAAAATATCAGCTTAAATTATGAATCGACAAACATTGTGCCACTGTAAACTAGGTGCATTGTGTGACGTCATAGCGCGCGCACTCTGGAATGTCAACAACCTGGACAAGGATTTACAGACACATGTTACTCGGAATCGCTATCCATGATTATTCTGGCCCGTTTTTTTAGGAACTGGTGATTTGTTTTGATAAATATGTATTTGAATGTTTCCTCCGGTGACTGTTCCTGCAAAAATGCTTTGGAATCCGCCGTGTAAATACCCGTGCGTAGTGCGTAAGTATATAACCTAATTCACACCCTTTTATGACACACACTCATTCAATACGATTTTTATTGTATGACTGTATTACATGGATTATTGAGTAGATTATATAATAATTTATATTATAAGCCCTCTAATTATAAATTACATAATGCGTCATTTTGACAAATCGTGTCTTAACTATGATAAGAATTGGATATGCTGACTAGCTATAGTGGAATGGACTAGAATAGTAAGAATACTATTCAACACACCAGGCAAGATACTTAGTTTGCATTGGCAGCAAAGGAATAAACATCTTCTACCAGATATAATTTTTAGCTTCGTGAAATATGTATATAACTTTCCACCATTTTTCCTACTCTTAAACTAAGAAAATGTTCGATATTAACTGATGAACCGATGTCTAAACAATTTGTTTATAATCAGAGGATTCATTGATTAATATATCACTTACTATCACAAATTGACAACTGAGGCGTTATTAACCTTAATAGAGGTTCCGAATCAAAAACGAGCTCATAGATACAGGAGACAGTTTGAGAGAATTAAATGGACATTTATATGTAACTTCAAATATATAAAGTTAATGTTTCAAAATGAAAATTTTGACAGTAAAACTACGGAGTATTTTCTTATCAACTGCCGGAATTTTTGTGGTTTACCAACTCTTCTTTCTCCAAGGTAGGTTATGTTCCAAAGGCATTAGTAGATATCATAAATGTCATCACTAATTATTTTCACAATTTATCTAAGAATTCGTAAAAGGAGTTGATAAAAATGTAACATACACATATAAACACACACTTGCTAAAATATTCAAAAAATAGAAATTTACTGTAAAAATGCAAATACACTAAAATATATGTATTTACATCTAAATTATAAAAGCTATACTAGCGGAAAAAAGTTACTGTGCATCAATAAAATTTATAATTTCGCTATTATTACTGAATGTATAAATCTTAAAATTTGCACAAATGGTAAGTGTATATACCTCTATCATATCGATTGGTCATTGCATCAATTGCCCGTGATTTTTACGCTTCATGCGCACGGGTCGGTTTTCACGCAATTGTCGCCCAGCATTTCAGTGTGACAATATTTAAGGAATAATTTACTGTTGTTTGTTTGTTTCGACACCAGAAAACCAGAAAAGCAAGTTTATTCGGTTGAAAACTTCAATAGTGTAATGCCTAGGCTAAATGAAAATGATCGCCTCCGCGCAATTGGTATGCTTGAGGCTGGTATGACCTAAAACTTTGTCACTAGACATTTTGGTGTCCACAGAAACACTGTTTATGCTTTATGGAGAAGATACCAACAGTTTGGCACCACTAGAGACCGCCCTCGTTCAAGACGTCCACGCGTAACGACAAGTCAGCAAGACAACCATATCCGGCTTGTGCACCTCCGGAACCGTTTCCAAACTGCCAGTACTACTGCCCGGAGCATTCCTGGACTACGCCCAATCAGCCCCAGAACAGTACGGAATCGTTTACGGGAAAGACATATTCGCCTACGACGTCCGGCAATCCGTCCAATTCTACAATGACGTCATCGCACAGCTCGTCTTGCATGGTGCAGAACACATTTACGCTTCAATCTACGAGACTGGGCACAAATTATGTTCACCGATGAGTCCGATTTTACTTGGACAGCAGTGACGGACGCTCCAGAGTTTATCGGCGCATTGGAGAACGTTTCCATGACGCGTGTGTGGTGGAACGACGTTCGTTCGGTGGGGGCAGTGTAATGGTTTGGGGTGGCATCACAGCGAATGACAGAACTCCTCTGGTTGTCATCGACGGGAATTTGACCGGTGTACGGTACCGTGATGAAATCCTACAGGCCCATGTCATCCCATTCATTCAAGGACAACATCCTAACGTCACTTTTCAGCATGATAATGCAAGACCACACGTCGCACGGGTTGCAATGGATTTTCTGGCACAGCATAACGTCAATGTGTTACCGTGGCCAACCGTTTCACGCGACCTTTCTCCAATTGAACACGTATGGGATGAAATGGAACGCCGATTACATCATCTGCCCAATCAGCCTGTTACATTGCAAGGGTTGGCCCAAGCGTTAGACCAGATAAGGAACAACATCCCTCAAGCGTTCTTTTGGCATTTAATCAACACTATGAGGCGTCGCTGTCAGTCCTGTGACAATGATAATGGTGGTCACACACGATACTGATCTTGTGAACTGACTTTTACTATCTGTTATGTTTCTAGTCCCCTGCGTATGAAATAACAGTATCTGTAACCTTTTCAGTGACATGAATTTGTAAAGAAATATCTAATAAACAAATACGAAATTATTCATTGCTTTGCATTTTCAAATTATTTTATAATCTCACATTTCAGCCATGCACAGTAACTTTTTCCGCTAGTATATATATGTATCGACCATAGTTAGCCGTAAAATTACATAAGATTTTATAGTACAATATATGACCAGTTAGGCCTAGGTATCATAAAAGAAATATCACTTGGGAATTTCTTCATGCAAATTTAAAACAGACCATGTATTATTAAACGATATCATACGGTTGTTTAACAGTTTTCTTTATCTCCTGATGACCATTATACCGGTTGTCGGTATGTTTTATTTAATTGAATTTATTTGATGACTTTGTACTTTATATTATTTTGCGAAGCGCTATTTCAGCAATAATGATAACTTAAATGTGTTAATACAGAGCAGAAACCTAGAAAACTACTGTAGTCCTAGCAGCTTTTGAATTCATTTTATAATTACTTCATCAAAAGTGCATGAAGGGCTTCTATAATCATAGTTCTGGTTTTAGCTTTATACAAACATTACCATTAAGAAAGTATTTGTTGTTTACAGACAGGGTTGAACGAAATACCTGTAGTCTAGTGAAAGCGGAGTCTTCGTGTACAAGATATATAAATGCCACATTGCCCGCCCCTTTAAAAGTTGGATTTATTTCTTTATAAACAAGCAGAACGCTTAAATTCAGTCACTCACCTTGATTTAATATAACCAGTGTTCGTGTACTTTCTGTAACATTTGACATTTCACTTATTTCTATATAACCATTGTAAATGCACTTTCTGTAAGGTTTGACATTTCACTTATTTTTATATAACCATTGTTAGCGTACTTTCTGTAAGGTTTGACATTTCACTTATTTCTATTAACCATTGTAAAGGCACTTTCTGTAAGGTTTAATATTTCACTTATTTTTATATAACCATTGTTAGCGTACTTTCTGTAAGGTTTGACATTTCACTTATTTCTATATAACCATTGTAAATGCACTTTCTGTAAAGTTTGACATTTTACTTATTTTTATATAACCATTGTTAGCGTACTTTCTGTAAGGTTTGACATTTCACTTATTTCTATACAACCATTGTAAAGGCACTTTCTGTAAGGTTTGATATTTCACTTATTTCTATATAACCATTATAAAGGCACTTTTTGTAAGGTTTGACATTTCACTTATTTCTATATAACCATTGTAAAGGCACTTTCTGTAAGGTTTGACATTTCACTTATTTGTATATAACAATTGTTAAGGCACTTTCCTTAACGTTTGACATTTCACTTATTTTTATATAATCATTGTTAGCACACTTTCTGTCAGGTTTGACATTCAGTTATTTTTATATAACCATTGTTAGCGTACTTTCTATAAGGTTTGACATTTCACTTATTTTTTGTAACCATTGGTAGCGAACTTTCTGTAAGGTTTGACATTTCACTTATTTCTATATAACCATTGTAAAGCCACTTTCTGTAAGGTTTGACATATCCCTTATTTCTATATAACTATTGTAAAGGCAATTATTGTAGGGTTTGACATATCACTTATTTCTATATAACCATTGTAAAGGCACTTTCTGTAAGGTTTGACATTTCACTTTCTTATAAAACCAGTTTTAGCGTACTTTTTGTAAAGTTTGACATATCACTTATTTTTATATAACCAATGTAAAGACACTTTCTGTAGGGTTTGACATATCACTTATTTCTATATAACCATTGTAAAGACACTTTCTGTAAGGTTTGGCATTTCACTTATTTCTATATAACCATTGTAAAGGCACTTTCTGAAAGGTTTCTTTGACATTTCACTTATTTTAATATAACCATTATTAGCTAACTTTCTGTAAGGTTTGACATTTCACTTATTTCTATATAACCATTGTAAAGACACTTTCTGTAAGGTTTGACATTTCACTTATTTTTATATAACCATTGTTAGCGTACTTTCTGTAAGGTTTGACATTTCACTTATTTCTATATAACCATTGTTAGTATACTTTCTGTAACCTTTGACATTTCACTTATTTCTATATAACCATTGTAAAGGCACTTTCTGTAGGGTGTGACATTTCACTTATTTCTGTACAACCATTGGAAAGGAACTTTCTGTAAGGTTTGACATTTCACTTATTTCTATATAACCATTATTAAGGCACTTTCTGTAAGGTTTGACATTTCACTTATTTCTATATAACCATTGTAAAGGCACTTTCTGTAAGGTTTGACATTTCACTTATTTCTATATAACCATTGTAAAGGCACTTTCTGTAAGGTTTGACATATCACTTATTCCTATATAACCATTGTAAAGGCACTTTCTGTAAGGTTTGTCATATCACTTATTGCTATATTACTATTGTAAAGGCACTTTCTGTTAGGTTTGACATATCACTAATTTCTATATAACCATTTTAAAGGCACTTTCTGTAAGGTTTGACATATAACTTATTTCTATAGAACCATTGTAAAGGCACTTTCTGTAAGGTTTGACATTTCACTTATTTCTATATAACCATTGTAAAGGCACTTTCTGTAAGGTTTGACATATAAATTATTTCTATATAACCATTGTAAAGGCACTTTCTGTAAGGTTTGACATTTCACTTATTTTTATATAACCTGTGTTCGTGTACTTTTTGTAAGGTTTGACATTTCACTTATTTCTATATAACCATTGTAAAGGCACTTTCTGTAAGGTTTGACATTTCACTTATTTGTATATAACCATTGTAAAGGCACTTTCTGTAAGGTTTGACATTTCACTTATTTCTATATAACCATTTTAAAGGCACTTTCTGTAAGGTTTGACATTTCACTTATTTCTATATAACCATTGTAAAGGCACTTTCTGTAAGGTTTGACATATCACTTATTCCTTTATAACCATTGTAAAGGCACTTTCTGTAAGGTTTGTCATATCACTTATTGCTATATTACAATTGTAAAGGCACTTTCTGTTAGGTTTGACATATCACTAATTTCTATATAACCATTGTAAAGGCACTTTCTGTAAGGTTTGACATATAACTTATTTCTATAGAACCATTGTAAAGGCACTTTCTGTAAGGTTTGACATTTCACTTATTTCTATATAACCATTGTAAAGGCACTTTCTGTAAGGTTTGACATATAAATTATTTCTATATAACCATTGTAAAGTCACTTTCTGTAAGGTTTGACATTTCACTTATTTTTATATAACCAGTGTTCGTGTACTTTCTGTAAGGTTTGACATTTCCCTTTATTCTATATAACCATTGTAAAGGCACTTTCTGTAAGGTTTGACATATCACTTATTTCTATATAACCATTGTAAAGGCACTTTCTGTAAGGTTTGACATATCACTTATTTCTATATAACCATTGTAAAGGCATTTTATGTAAGGTTTGATATGTCACTATTTTCTATATAACCATTGTAAAGGCACTTTCCGTAAGGTTTGAAATATCACTTATTTCTATATAACCATTGTAAAGGCACTTTCTGTAAGGTTTGACAGATCACTTATTTCTTTATTTCAATTGTAAATGCACTTTCTGTAAGATTTGACATTTCACTTATTCTTATATTACCATTGTAAGCGTAGTTTCTGTAAAGTTTGCATTTCATATATTTTTATATAACCATTGTTAGCGTACTTTCTGTAAAGTTTGACATTTCACTTATTCTTATATCACTATTGTTAGCGTAGTTTCTGTAAAGTTTGCATTTCATATATTTTTATATACTGTAAATCAGGAAATTAATGCGTCATGAAACTAATGCGAATTGCCGATTTTGAAGTAAAATGCGTATTGAAATTAATGCGATTTCTTAATTTTTAAATTTTTAAAATTTTTCCCTATTTTTCTCTTACAATTATAAACATTAGATAATGGACTCAGAAATCATTATATTATTCTTCCTTAATTTAAAAAAAACGTTTTAAACAAACATTCGGTAGACATTATTAAAATAAACAGTGAGGTGTGCCGAGGGTAAATGTTTAAGCGCCGATGACCCATTGTTTTACATTAACCAGGGTGGTAAAGGATTATCAGAACAAAGAAACGCGTGCTTTTTAAAATAAACAAACATACTCAAATATAACGCTTGGAGTTTTAATTAAAATAAAGTTTTCAAAAGTAGGACGTCCATGTTGGCATGTGTACAACCGATGTTCGTCTTCAACTTACGAGTAAAGGATTATCAGAACAAAGAAACGCGTGCTTTTTAAAATAAACAAACATACTCAAATATAACGCTTGGAGTTTTTATTAAAATAAAGTATTCAAAATTAGGACGTCCATGTTGGCATGTGTACAACCGATGTTCGTCTTTAACTCACGAGTTTAGAATGTTAGATTACTTATAATCACAGTACTTTCAATTTGATGTTCCAGTCAAGGTTCAAAATGATTTTACAGTCACGATTTCACCCGTAGCATATTTCCCAGAAGGAAAGAAACAGCAAAAAAATACGCTAAATGAGAATGCGCTCTAATTAATCAGTTACGATAACAACTTCCGGTTAAGGGAGGTAACTCATTTTACAATAAATATACAGAATACAGACATCGAAAAATAAATGCGACAAGAAATTAAATCGATTAATCGGGCCTCGCATTTTTCGCATTAATTTCTTGCTCGCATTAATTTCCTGATTTACAGTTACCGATGTTAGCGTACTTTCTGTAAGATTTGACATTTCACTTATTTTTATTTAACAAGTGTTGGCTTACTTTCTGTAAGGTTATACATCACTTGACCTTATACAACCAGTGCTGTCGTACTTTCTGTAAACTTGTACATCACTTGACGTTATACAACCAGTGCTGTCGTACTTTCTGTAAGGTTAGACATCACTAGACCTTATACAACCAGTGTAAGCGTACTTTCTGTAAGGTTATACATCACTTGACCTTATACAACCAGTGTAAGCGTACTTTCTGTAAGGTTATACTTCACTTGACCTTATACAACCAGTGCTGTCGTACTTTCTGTAATCTTATACATCACTTGACCTTAAACAACCAGTGCTGTCGTACTTTCTGTAAA
The DNA here is from genome assembly GCA_029721355.1 of Tegillarca granosa. NCBI lineage: Eukaryota > Metazoa > Mollusca > Bivalvia > Arcoida > Arcidae > Tegillarca > Tegillarca granosa. Next base: position 31,029,973 of record CM056606.1, on the reverse strand, counting down.
CTTCTACATCACTTGACCTTATACAACCAGTGCTGTCGTACTTTCTGTAAGGTTATACATCACTTCACCTTATACAACCAGTGTAAGCGTACTTTCTGTAAAGTTATACATCACTTGACCTTATACAACCAGTGTTGGCGTACTTTCTGTAAGGTTATACTTCATTGACCTTATACAACCAGTGTTGGCGTACTTTCTGTAAGATTATACATCACTTGACCTTATACAACCAGTGCTGTCGTTCTTTCTGTGAGGTAATACATCACCTGACATTATACAACCAGTGTTGGCGTACTTTCGGTAAGGTTATACATCACTTGACCTTCTACAATCCGTCTTGGCGTACTTTCTGTGAGGTTATACATCACCTGACCTTATACAACCAGTGTTGGCTTACATTCTGTAAGATTATACATCACTCGACCTTGTACAACCAGTGTAAGCGTATATTCTCTTGCCTGTAAGTGTACGTGTTTTTTTAATTCTTTTTTCAATACTCCTGAAACTATGCCACCTTGATGTTATATATGGAATGCACGTAGTTGTTTAAAGATTTTATAACTTAATAAACATCTTTAATCAAACATTCTGTCTGTGGTTTCGGTTCATTGCTTTTTTCAAAATTTGCTTTTCTAAAATATTACGTTATATATTTTCAGAATATGGAGTAAAATTCAAATCTTGGATAATCACGGTAAGACTTCTGACGTTTTTGACCATTTAAAGTTACTTCAAGTAATCAAACGTAGGTTTTAAAATCGTAGAATTAAGGTATTAATATAAATCCTCAGTCTGAGTTATGGGAGTAATCAGCTGGAAATCTTGTATATTAAGTTTGGAGAATGGAGCATTTTTATTCAGAGTGCAACTTCTGCCCAGCACTTATATAGAAGAGCGTAATGTTACCAGGTGATCATTGAGGATGTGGCATTATCCTCACGTCAACTGGTCACGTGTACTGTTCAGCGAATACATCTTTTCCGAAACTAAGGGGGTGGGAGTTAGAATAGACAAAAGATTATGTTCCGTGCAAGAGCTCTACATGTGTACAGGTAAAGGGAGATAACTTGAGAAAAAAAACAATAACACTTTGTGATATTCCGCTCTTCAGAGTTCTACTTCCCAGCACTAATATAGCAGAACGTAATGTAACCAGGTGATCAATGAGGATTTGGTTACAGGTTACTGTTACGTGAGGCAATCAAGATCGGGGTAATCTTTTCGCATAGGTCAGATAAAAAGATACAATAGTTCAAGTTTAGTGTTTAAGACGTCCATGGAACAACTGGTCTTTTGCCAATCAATATCTTATATACCAGTTAATCCAATTTTGCAGAATATTTTGAATTATGTGTTCCAAATAAAATGAAGACAAGGGGCTTATCTTGTGTTGTATTCATGTAACAAAGCTGTAAAATGTATTATTTCATCTTCTTCATACGATAAGTTAATAGGAAGAGAGGTCAGGTTTGAATGATTAATCATTCATATATAAGAAAAGGTGATTCATTATCATTATTATTGCATTTCATGCTTTCGATTTAACCCTTTACGTAGGAAAAAAGGTAATTTGTGATTTAATATTTTACAGCTAAACGTTTCATAAAAAAATTAATGTGATACTAAATATACAGAGTGCAACAAAAATCCCTAAAATGTTCCCCGTCACTATATTGATTGTTATAACGGCGATGTCCAGTGTTTATGAATTTCTTATCATTCCGGAAGTCTTAAGTTTTATTTCTAATGTGTGTTCAATGTTTCTGCATTGTAAGTAATTTCGGTGGTGTTCAATGTTTGTGTATTACTAGTAATTGCGGTGGTGTTCAATGTTTTTGTATTACAGTTATGTTTAGTGATTTTGTATTCTCTGTAAAATCGGAGGTATTTGGTAACTGTAACTATTGCAATGTTCAGTGTTTGTGTTTTCTTGTAACTCTGGCACTGTTCAGTGTTTCTGTATTCCTGCAACTCTGGCGGGGTTCAGTATTTCTGTTTTTCCTGCAACTGTGCCAGTGTTCAGTATTTCTGTTATTCCTGTAATTTTGGCGGTGATCAGTGTTTCTGGTTTTTCCTGAAACTTTGGCGGTGATCGGCATTTCTGTTTTTCCTGCAACTGTGGCGGTGTTCAGATTTCTGTTTTTTTTCCTGCAACTCTGGTGGTATTCAACGTTTCTGTATTCCTGTAACCTTTGCGGTGTTCAGAATTTTTTTTTTTTCCTGCAACTGAGGCGGTGAGCAGTATTTCTGTTTTTCCTGCAACTTTGGCGGGGTTTATTGTTTCTGTTTTTTCTCTAACTTTGGCGGTCTTAAGTATTTCTGTTTTTTCCTGTAACTTTGGCGGTGTTCAGTGTTTCTGTTTTTTCCTGTAACTTTGGCGGTGTTCAGTGTTTCTTTTTTTCTGTAATTTTGGCGGTGTTCAGTGTTTCTGTATTCCATTAACTCTGTCGGTTATCAGCATTGCTGTTTTTGCTGCAACTGTGGCGGTGTTCAGTGTTTCTGTATTCCTGTAACTTTGGCGGTGTTCAGTATTTTTGTTTTTTTCCTGCAACTGTGGCGGTGATCAGTATTTCTGTTTTTCCTGCAACTTTGGCGGGGTTTAGTGTTTCTGTTTTTTCTCTAACTTTGGTGGTCGTCAGTTTTTCTGTTATTCCTGTAACTTTTGCGGTGTTTAGTATCTCTGTTATTCATGAAACTATGGCGGTGTTCAGTGTTTCTGTTATTCCTGTAACTTTTACGGTATTCAGTGTTTCTGTTTTTCCTGCAACTCTGGCGGTATTCAATGTTTCTGTATTCCATTATCATTGGCGGTGTTCAGTATTTCTGTTTTTCCCTGCAACTTTGGAGGTGATCAGTATTTCTGTTATTCCTGTAATTTTGGCGGTCTTCCGTATTTCTGTTTTTCCTGCAACTGTGCCGGTGTTCAGTATTTCTGTTATTCCTGTAATTTTGGCAGTGATCAGTGTTTCTTTTTTTTTCCTGAAACTATGGCGGTGATCGGCTTTTCTGTTTTTCCTGCAACTGTTGCGGTGTTCAGTATTTCTGTTTTTTTTTCTTGCAACTCTGGTGGTATTCAACGTTTCTGTATTCCTGTAACCTTGGCGGTGTTCAGTATTTTTGTTTTTTCCTGCAACTGAGGCGGTGATCAGTATTTCTGTTTTTCCTGCAACTTTGGCGGGGTTTATTGTTTCTGTTTTTTCTCTAACTTTGGCGGTCTTAAGTATTTCTGTTTTTTCCTGTAACTTTGGCGGTGTTTAGTATTTCTGTTATTCATGTAACTTTGGCGGTGTTCAGTGTTTCTGTTTTTTTCCTGTAACTTTGGCGGTGTTCAGTGTTTCTGTATTCCTGTAACTTTGGCGGTGTTCAGTATTTTTGTTTTTTTCCTGCAACTGTGGCGGTGATCAGTATTTCTGTTTTTCCTGCAACTTTGGCGGGGTTTAGTGTTTCTGTTTTTTCTCTAACTTTGGCTGTCGTCAGTTTTTCTGTTTTTCCTGTAACTTTGACGGTGTTTAGTATTTCTGTTATTCATGTAACTTTGGCGGTGTTCAGTGTTTCTGTAATTCCTGTAACTTTGACGGTATTCAATGTTTCTGTTTTTCCTGCAACTTTGGAGGTGATCAGTATTTCTGTTATTCCTGTAACTTTGACGGTATTCAGTGTTTCTGTTTTTCCTGCAACTCTGGCGGTATTCAATGTTTCTGTATTCCATTATCATTGGCGGTGTTCAGTATTTCTGTTTTTTCCTGCAACTTTGGAGGTGATCAGTATTTCTGTTATTCCTATATTTTTGGCGGTGTTCAGTACTTCTGTTTTTCCTGTAACTTTGGCGGTGTTCAATGTTTCTGTATTCCTGTAACTTTGGCGGTATTCAGTGTTTCTGTTTTTCCTGCAACTCTGGCGGTTTTCCGTGCTTCTGTATTCCTGTAACTTTGGCGGTGTTCAGTGTTTCTGTTTTTTTCCTGTAGCTTTGGATGGGTTCAGTGTTACTGTTTTTTTTTTTCCTGTAACTTTGGCGGTGTTCAGTGTTTCTGTTTTTTTCTGTAACTTTGGCGGTGTTCAGTGTTTCTGTTTTCCTGTAACTCTGTCGGTTATCAGTATTTCTTTTTTTCCTGCAACTGTGGCGGTGTTCATAGTTTCTGTATTCCTGTAACTTTGGTGGTGTTCAGTGTTTCTGTTATTCCTGTACCTTTGGCGGTGTTCCGTGTTTCTGTTTTTTCTGCAACTCTGGCAGTTTTCCGTGCTTCTGTTTTTCTTTAACTTTGGCGGTGTTGAGTGTTTCTGTTTTTTCCTGTAACACAAGCGGTGTTCAGTGTTTCTGTATTCCTGTAACTTTGGTGATGTTCGGTGTTTCTGATTTTCTGCAACTCTGACAGTGTTCAGTGTTTCTGTATTCCTGTAGCCTTGGCGGTGTTCAGTATTTCTGTTATTCCTGTAACTTTGGCGGTGTTCAGTATTTCTGTTTTTTTTTCCTGTAACTTTTGCGGTGTTCAGTATTTCTGTTATTTCTGTACCTTTGGCGGTGTTTAGTGTTTCTGTTTTTTTCTTGTAACTTTGTCGGTGTGTAGTGTTTCAGTTTTATGTAACTTTGGCGGAAATCAGTGTTTCTGTTTTTCCGTTAATTTTGGCGGGGTTCTGTGTTTCTGTATTCCTGTAACTTTGGCAGTAGTCGGTGTTTCTGTTTTTTTTTTTTTTCTTGTAACGTTGGCGGTGTTCAGTATTTCTGTTATTCCTGTATTTTTTGCGTTGTTTAGTACTTCTGTGTTTCCTTCAACTCTGGCGGTGTTCAGCGTTTCTGTTTTCCTGCAACTCTGGCGGTTTTCCGTGCTTCTGTATTCCTGTAATTTTGGCGGTGTTCAGTTTGTCTGTTTTTTTTTCTCTGTACCTTTGGATGAGTTCTGTGTTTCTGTTTTTTTTTCCTGTTACTTTGGCGATGTTTAGTGTTTCTGTTTTTTCTGTACCTTAGGCTGTGTTCAGGGTTTCTGTATTCCTGTAACTTTCGGGGTAATCAGTGTTTCTGTTTTTTTTTCTTCTAACTTTGGCGGTGTTCAGTATTTCTGTTATTCCTGTATTTTTGGCGGTGTTCAGTACTTCTGTTTTCCCTTCAACTCTGGCGGTGTTTAGTGTTTCTGTATTTCTGTAACTTTGGCGGTGTTCCGTGTTTCTGTTTTTCCTGCAACTCTGGCGGTTTTCCGTGCTTCTGTTTTTCTGTAACTTTGGCGGTGTTCAGTGTTTCTGTTTTTTCCTGTTACTTTGGATGGGTTCAATGTTTCTGTTTTTTCCTGTAACACTGGCAGTGTTCAGTGCTCTGTATTCCTGTAACTTTGGTGGTGTTCAGTGTTTCTGTTTTTCCTGCAACTCTTGCGGTGTTCAGTGTTTCTGTACTTCTGTAACTTTGGCGGTGTTCAGTATTCTGTTATTCCTGTAACTTTGGCGGTGTTCAGTATTTCTGGTTTTTTTCCTGTAACTTTGGTGGTGTTCAGTATTTCTGTTATTCCTATAACTTTGGCGGGGTTCAGTATTTCTGTTTTCTGTAACTTTGGCGGAATTCAGTGTTTCTGTTTATCCGGTAATTTTGGCGGGGTTCTGTCTTTCTGTTTTTCCGGTGATTTTGGCAGTGTTCAGTGTTACTGTTTTTCCTGTAGCTTTGGCGGTGTTCAGTGTTTGTGTTTTTCCTGTTACTTTGACGGTGTTCAGTGTTTTTGTTTTTCCTGTAACTTTGGCGGTGTTCAGTGTTTCTGTTTTTTCCTGTCATTCCGAAAGCTTTTAGCGTTTCTTTTTTTCTGTATTTAGCGTCGTTTAGCCTTTCTGTATTACCAATACAGTGTTCATATATTTACGACATCCTGGGACATTTATGGTACCTCCAGCAGCGTTGTGTACCTGTTTGAGATGCTCATTCAATACATAACATTGTCCTAAAAGCTCATTTGAAATATATCGGTTGTGTATAGAAGGATCGTAAGTCCAGGAACGCGATTCTTCGGATGACTTTTTCACACCATCCGTGCAAGTTCTTTCAGCGATCTTATAAGAGTGAAATTATTTCTTATCTGTATCGGTATAATGTGGACTGAAAATGCATGTAACATAACATCTACCTACGCCTTAGCTACATGAAAGAACGCCTGAAACAAAAATGAAACGTCCAAAACTAACATTAATAATAAATGTTAGGCATTATGTTTTATTTATTTATTTATTTATTTATTTATTTTATTTATTTATTTTTTTTATTTATTTATTTTTTTTTTTAATTTTTTTTTTTAAATTTTTTTTTGTTTTAGAACTTCATAAATTTAATAATTGAATAAGAAGTCTAGGTGAATACTGTGACTGGGAGAAACTTAAAAAATACGTCCAAATTTTTTATTTTATTTGAATAATTTTCAATAACTTATTTCTTTTTTTCACGAATAAAAAAGACAGACAAGATCTGGATGTATTAACTAAACGGACGAATATTCTGAAAGAAATATGTGATAATAACAAAACCATATCAAATAAAATCTCGGAAGTTATAGGAACGAGGGACGGTAGATTGTCAGTATGTGTTATACCAAAAGCTGCATGTACAAGCTGGAAGCGAATTATCAGATTTCTAAACGGAGACAAAAGCAGTTCGATTACAGCACCTTATGGCATCAGCAAATTTGAAACACATTACAAAAGAACACACTATTTGAACAACTATAATTATCAAAACAAAACGCATAAGAATATAATAAAGACTTCTACTCGCGTAATAAATGCCAAAGACCCATATTCACGGGTTTGGTCAGCGTACATCGATAAATTTTTACTACCAGATTTTTGGAGCACAAAAGGGGTTTCAATTATTGAACAGTATAGACAAAATCCTTCGAATAAATCTTTGTTTTGTGGACATGACGTGACTTTTTCAGAATTCGTTGAATATGTGGTCAGTTTGAATGGAAAACCATTTCAGAAAATCCATAACGTCCATTGGTATCCAGTATCTGATATTTGTGATCCTCAACCAAAGAGCGTAACATCAGTACGTTTGAAATGTTTGACCAGATTGACTATGTCGCATCTATTTATGGAGAAACCACTAAAATGTGTATCACCGACCAAAACCTTTTGTCCCGTTTATGGACAGCTTTCCAGCTTAATGGATATTTACCAATAAATTCTAAGTTCCCTGAAGATAAACTTAAAATCATGGATAAAAAATCTGTCACTAAAATAATGGAAGATGCTTATTATGACTGGAAAGTCCCAAAAGTTTGGAAAAAACACAAAAACGATATGCAATGGCCAAGGCGTACAGATCTCTGCCTTTAAAAACACTCAAAAAATTTCAACAAATGTTTTTATATGATTTTATGTTATTTGACTACGAAATTGAACCAAGTGATATTTTCAGTGATAAAAGTAACTAGAAGAATTGTTTGTGATTTAAACATATTATGTCATTGGTAATCTTAGGTAAAGCTGCATTAAGTTTTTCAATGTTCTGATTTTTTTTATTTTCTAAAAATATATATTTTTTTAAAATAGATAACTTCTAATCACGATTCATTAGATTTATTTTCTAAAATTTCATTCCTATAAGCTGTAAATAAACAGATCCTCTAACAGGCTGGTCAATGTTTATTGATGATAATTATGAGCTTGGAGCATGCGCACGGATGGATAGGGACTCCAATGAATCGAAAATGAAACCTGACAAATTGTATTAATTGTCCGTCATTCTTGTCCAAATGTATTTGCAATAGCGTAATGTATCCCTTACTAAGTCACAAATGACAAATTAAATTAATTCTGTGATTAATTAATCGTATTTCACCGTTTTGTAAGTTGTGTTTAAATGACCTGGATTTTTTAGGACGTAATCATATTCTAAAAGTAGATCTCACAGGCTTCATCTCGCTGTGAAATTGCTGTTATTTCTGATTTTATTCGAGTTTTTATCGTTGAACCAAATGTAACATTGTTCATTAGGAACATCATTAATAGATCAGCACAGTTTTAATTTTTTCCTTGGAATGTACATTTCCATTTGATAATTTCTCACCATACTTTAAGGAATTTTTGCTTTTGTATCAACGATTGTATAATATTTCTTACAAATAAAATATCAAAACTATATTTTTTGGACATATTTCAAAACATTAAATTTGAGTGAACTAGTTTTCTGTTGTTTTTGTTGGTTTGGGCTCCAGCGGAGCCAAAACTCACTATGTCACGGTTTTGTGAAGTTTGAACTCAAGGTGATTATCATGTAAATTTACGGCCGTTGCACTTCTCCTCGAGGAAAATGCGCCCTGGTAAAATAAGACTAATTACACATTTATTTCTTTGCTTTCATAAATTCAGTCTTTGGGAAGTTATATGTGTATCACGCACGTAAATAAACAACAAATCATCTAACAGTTTTAGATTGGACGTCTCACCGCTGCAATTAATTTCGCTTGTATGATATCCTTCCCTTCGGAATGATTATCAGCAAAGGATGGGATCATCAACCAATTACTTTGCACTCGATATTTTAAAAAAAAATTCTTCGTTATTTACATAAGAAAATGAAAGTTTATATTCTTAATTTATGCAAAGTATGTTGCATATAATAGGCAATGTGTCTAGAACTATTTTTGTAAGCGCGCATGAAATCGTCTTACGTACTACTTGCTTACGAGTTGCAGATGAATTTAATCTGAGTGGTGTCCCCTTTTTGTTATTTACACATAAACAGTAAGGTAACTTTTAGAATTTAATAAATGAAACGAATGGATTAAATCTCCATCGTTGACCACAGGAGCTCGTATTTACAAAACCGTAGAAAAAATTAATACTACGATAAAACCCACAAAAACAACGTTTTGTAAATACGTAAATACAGCCCCTGTGTGTTGACCTGAAAAGCGAACGTTGTGAAATGTGTATTGATTTCATGTTGATGCAAAAACAGTGAAGTTTTTTGTATGGTAAATTGTAATATTTGTGAGTATTATCCTTGATTATCGTGCTATTTTTTTCAGAGATTAAAATCATTCCGATTTTGTCTTAAAAATCTCTGCCATTGTTAGCTAATACTCCAGGGCCGTTGGTGGAAATTTTTTTGTATATGTGTGTTACCAGAATTTGGGCATCCCTCCAGGAAAATTTGAGACGCAAGTGGCTTATTTATATTTTTTGGGTGCATTTGTTTTTATTTATTCGATTCACACGCTTAGATCTACCCGGAAACTCGCGCAATATAAGCCACTGAACAGCCGAGCTGTTTGTACACAAATTTTCAATGACAAGAACTATCTGAACATTAATTGATATGGAACAAGTGCAATTCTAACAACTGAGAAGTGGTATATAGACCCTAAAGTGAAGTGGATAGACAGCAGAGAAATTGGTTTGTATAGTGCACTGGGAAATTATACACAAAGTTCCTGTGTTCACCTATCGATTAGGCTGGAAATCAAGGCTCTAGTAACGGCTTTTATATTCTTACTTGGATGTTTGTAACGGCACAAGTCAATATAAAAACTTTTACTAGGGATGCAGGTAGACACCCCCTCCAGTCAAAAGCCAACCAATCACCCCCAACGGTATAAATCCTGTGCTCTTTGCTATGAGAACAATTTTTCTCCAAGAACAATTTCGTGAGTATGTGGCAGTAACTTTCTTACTTGCCCCACCTAAGAAACAAACCCTGTGTGCCTTGATGAGAGGCGAGTGTCAAATCCACTGGGGGACCTCCTCCCGCATTACATAATGTAAAATATTTAAATCACAATATCCTGACAGTGAGATAGTTAATATTCTATTATTGTCCAAGAATTGAACCCTAATGATGACATATATATGAATATATACATATATTGTTAAGAAAGGTATGTTTCTTAAATAGAAGACCAAAGGCTAATAAATGTTAAAAATCATTTTTCTGTGGAAAGAAAAGTTCTCTGACAATTGTGGAAATTGTGAGAAAGCCTTGAAAAAATTTGATTTTAAATGTGTTAGAAAAAATAGTGCTAATTCAACAGTTTAACAATTTGGTAATATTTGATAACAACTTGCAAAAAAAAAGAAAGAAAAAAAAACAATTTTCTTTTTGATAAGATCATAAACCAGAAAAAAAATTCAATTCAATTCTTAAATAAAAAGAACAACACTTATACAAACAAAGCAAACATGCTTGATGATATTTGAAAAATCTCAAACTGGGGAATGGGCAAATGTGAGAAAGTTTACATTTAACACTAGTGACAGCTCCTTATTGGTATTAAAGCTCAGGGTCAGCAACATATGTCAAACTTGCCCTCTGCTCTGTGACATAGCACTATGAAATCAGCAAGTGGTTGTGTTTGTTCAAGTAAAACATGTATATGCATGCACTCAAAAACTAATTTGTGGAAGAAATTTGATAGTGAAACACCAGTACATTAATTTGTAAACTACAGTAAAATTACAAAGAATGGAACAAGTCAAAATGCATAGGAAATGCTGAAATACAAGTATGCAAAGCACATTATATTTGAAGAAGGATATGTTTAATAAATTTCATTCTCTGAATAGGCATTATCATTTCCAGCCCAGCATTTGCACTTCTAACTCTGGCTGCAAATGGAATAAACAATTAAGCATGATGTCAGTGGTAATTCTGCTTACATGAAAACTTTCAGTCATTAAATTGGCATAAGCCCATTTGGAATGAGAACATAGGGTTGTGCTATGTACATGACATTGAGGATTGATATTATTATTTTGCTAATTACCATATGGAAGACTTGTCCAATTAATATGCTGTTACAAAAACACATTTTTTGTATTTTTCCAGTATCACAGGTTCCTATGAAAACTTATCTAATTGTGTCCAGCAAGAAAGCTACAGTTAATAGGGCTTAACCTCCATGTCTGGATTGAAACTCGGACACAACATCTTGAGCTATGTTTAGTACTGATGAACCCTTAATTTCACAAGTAATATATGGAGAAATTTATGTCGTTTTAAAGTCCTGCAGGATCGATTTCAAATAACAACCATAATTGCAATGAAGCGAATTGACTTATGGCCGAAGAGGCTCAATATATTTCAAACAAGCCACCCACCAATGAGCTCCAAGTCTGACCTCCAACTGCGACAATCTGTGGATGTTCCACTAAGCTAGCACTATCATTCTGCTAGTAGCTAGGCTACTACAAGAAATTTATTTACTCGCATACACTTAACAAATTTGTTCTTGAACAAATCGTTCTGTTTGTGAGCATGTCAATAAAACCCTCTCAAGTTCCTACAAATGGGAAAAAAATTTCTGATGACATGAATTCACGGTTGGCAACTATTTTCATGGAATCCTGCTTCGCACCGGAATATTTCATTATTCAAATTGATAGCTTTACACTACCAACCCAATTTCCACTTGGCAAGATAACCACGCCAAAACCCATCAGCACCATCGGTGCTTTGATATAATGTTACCAGAAGTTACATGTAGATAAACTTCAAGCTTTGTTTTCAGTGTTTCTTTGGTCAGAGTTGTTCTTTTACCCCTTCTGTAAACATTTGAAAAATAAATTATCGTCGATAATAATAAGCTCATACGTAGCTGTGAGCTGACTGATTTTATAAGAATGTCTTTAGCTTAAACTAACAACACTGTTAAAGTGTAAAATGAATCATGTTCTCGGTTGCGTGAAAAAGGTTTTTTTTTTTTTTTTTTTTTTTTTTTTTTTTTTTTTTTTTTTAATTTTTAAAAAAGTAAACAATTTTATGAGAAGTTAATAAAAACGTTTGGTGAAACAGAACCACAGCTAAAATGTAATTAAAATACATATTTAACGCATCAAAAAGTTACATTAAAACATGTACATGTAATTACAAAAAGGTGAAATGACAAAAGAAATTGCAAAGTATCAATACAAATTAAATTGACTGTAATCTTTCATAATTCGCTAAAATTAAAAACTGGTAAAATTGAATCTTTTTCCCCAGTTCTTTTTTTCTACGATTACTAACATGTGGAACTTAAGATTTCATTGCGTTTATTATTGTTATTATGATTATTATTATAATTATTATTATTACTGTTGTTGTTGTTGTTTAAATTTTCAAAGGTAATTAAAATAATTTATTTTTGCGTTTTGAGTAGAAATGTTACAGTTAATTCTTTTTTATATTTCATGTTAAATTGCCGTATATGTTTAAAAATTGATATCACCTTTTACAAAATTTACAAATCAGCACATTAAATGTTTTATTTTAATGGAATTGATTATATTCCTGATAATAACATCTGTTAATCTTTAATGCTACTTGCGTACTAAACATCTAAAACTTGATAAAGCCTTGTCTATGCGATTTTAAAAAGATACAATTTTCAAGACACAAAGTCTGTAGCAAGTTAGGGGCCTCGGTGGCCGAGTTGTCTAAAGCGCGCGCTTACGGATCACAGTGCCTCTGGGTTCGAATCCCACTCGGGACAGATCCTAGTGCGAGAAAGATTGTCAGTTCGCTTGCAAAAGGTCGGTGGTTTTCTCCGGACACTCCGGATTCCTCCACCGTCCCACAACTGACCGCCTCGAAATAAGTGAAAGATTTTTGACTGGGACGTAAAACACCATAATTCCACTTCACTCTTTAGCGAGTTATAATATTTGAGTTTTCTAAATAATATCACTTTTGATTACATTGTTAAGTTCATCAGTATTCTCCATATTGATGTTTCTGTATACAATACTTAACTGCAAGGCGTATATATGTCTTTAAGAAACCAATTTATATGTACACATTTATAATATTTAATGTTACTTCTAGGCTACTAAAGCATGATCATCAATGTCAGTTTAGAGATTTTAAAGTCAATAATAGTTTTAGTTAAAACATCGATTTATTCAAACTAGCTGAAAAAATTTTCTTCTATACAACGAGGGAGGGTTTGATCAGTAAGCTGGTGTTTTAGACAACTTGGCAAGCGATCAATGCATTAAAAACAACGTATCACTACCTATCGTGTCGAGTCGATTTACAATTTCAATGATTGTTATAACGGTTCAATGATCGGTACTTATATAATAACCGTTAATGACATAAGCTTACTGGTTTTACAGAGAGACATTAAAAGTTTGACATTTAAACCAATGTAAATATAAATATGTACACATAAAACACAGCTATGTATGAATTAACTTTTTATTTTTGTTGAAAATATCAATTAAAGATCCCTTTTACACTAATTTGTCATTACTAATGCACTTTAAAATCCTATTGTCTTATACAATTAACAAGATAGCTTATTGTTTGGATGTTCTAAAAATGATGTTCCAACCGGAGTGTATAAAAAAAACGAAATCTAACATTACAGAACCTCTTATGTGTTTAATGCAGTTCCATTATATTTATTAAACCCAGGTAGAATTCATGCATTATTTATATTTATTGCGTTTTGACAGCATACATTATATCAAGGACAGAAACATTAAAAATGTTGTTAGCAACATAGTATGTTTGTTTTTATCATATAAACTATTGTTCGAAGATTCTAGTTATATATAACATTTCATTTATTGAAAAACAAATTAAAAGTCAGACAGGTAAACAGCAGTTGACATGATGCTAGCCAAGAGTTTTTTTGTCTGTTTTATTGCAATTTCGTTTTGCTGTTTTAAGATTGTTCAATCCAACGTCCGGTTCCCGGAGGAGGAACTTATTAACAGTTTACTTATTGGACGAAATCGGTATGCACGACCATCATATAATATAAAACAGGCCATAAATGTGTCATTAGAACTGTTTCTAACATCTATTGTAAATATTGACGAAATCACTGGAACTCTTACAACAAGAGTATCTCTAAATCTTGAGTGGTATGATTTTTCATTAACGTGGGACACATCTTCAAATAACGTAACAAGTAAGATTGAGTTGGGCGCATCTGATATTTGGACGCCGGATCTTATAGTTTTCAATTCGATGAAGTCAGAATTAAATTTGGACAGAGAGAAGACATCTGTTACTGTAAGTAGTAAAGGCAATGTTCAGTGGAATCCAAATATTCTACTGCAAACTTCCTGTGATATATCAGTAGCGAAGTTTCCTTTTGACTCCCAAATTTGTGAAATAATCCTTCGACCGTGGTTTCGAAACACAGACTCGCAATATATTACTCCTGTAATGGAAGGGGGAAATAAGCAATACGGACAACACGCATTATGGTATCTAACAAAAAAAGAGTTAACTTGTGATTCTGTTGGCCGCGTCCATTTGTTCCAGGTATGTACCTCCAGACTTTATTTGTCCAGACGATCAAGCTACCATATTCTACACATGTTTTGTCCGGTAGCTCTTCTGGCATTTATGAACTGTTTTGTGTTTTTCTTACCGAGCAGCTCTGGAGAAAAAATATCATTTTGTATATCAATATTTTTGACATTTTCAGTTCTACTCACATCACTTAAATCGGAATTACCTGTGACGTCATTGGAAACATCCTATTTTGACATCTTCGTATTTTTTCAGTTTTGTCTTAGTGGAATAGAAGCCTGTTTAAGCGTATTAATTTCGAGAGTCGGTCATGGGAATGCCAACAACGATGTTTCAACACCTCTTAGAAAATTTTGTTTTTATCTCCGTCGGGTTCCAAGACCAACCTCAAAGGCAACTGTGTCACCTAGCAACACTAATGAGCCAGATCACAGTAATGTAAAGACGATGTCTTCGTCTAAGAAGTACCCTTGCGCCTCTCATAAAAAGGAAAAACAGACCAGTCAAATTGATAGACTATCTTGGGATGAAGTTGCATCTGGGATAGACCAATTTTGTTGTATTATCTTTTCAGGGATAAATGTCGTATCATTTATCGCATTGTTTATCCTTTTATTTGCTTAATTACTTTGACTGTTGTTGCTGAAAGCATACTGGTTTTATTTTTCTTCTTATAACACTACTAGCCATTTTATTATCTTTTTTTTTTAATTCCGTAGAAAGAAATGCCACGATTTAATAACACGACGAACGACCTTCTCATCTGGATTTATAGAGATTTGCACCCCAGATAGAAATTTCCATATTAAGAGCGGTGCAAGATATTTCAATCTTGCATCCCCCTGTACAAGATAGCTTACACGCTCTTTTTCCCGCGAAGATTTATCAATGAAATCAGAGGTTTATCGATACTTTGAGAACCTTTTTAAACCCAAGAATCTGGCATACCTTTGCATAAAAAAAATAATTGGAACAGGTAATACTACAGTTTTAATTTAAAATGTATTTTAAAAACTTCTTTTTTTCTGAATCAATAACAATTTTATTTCATATTACAATAATTTTATATGACGTTATGTTAATATGAATTATGACGTCACGCTTTTTCCCCGTCTTTTGTATTCACACGCCACTTCTATCATATGTTGAATTTTGATTTTTAAAAGAACTTATATATTTTGTTGTGCAACAAATAGAATCAATCACTACTTATGGTGTCAGATAAGGAAATCTCAACCCTCGTTCTAATATATCTGGCCCAGAACTCGGCAAGCCTCGTTCTGGACCAGATATATTAGAACTCTGGTTGAGATTTCCCTATCTGGCACCACACGTAGTGATAGATTCTTTTAATCTGGATGTCGGGCCGATATGAGATGTGATATGGAGAAAGCCATGTAATAATCTTTTTATCACATAGATTACAATTTTACTTTCATAGCATTCTAAATGAAAAAAAGCATTGGTAATCTTTATCAGAAATTTATCTTTCCATCTAGGTCGAGGATTCTATCCACTAGTGACCATACAACTTTTTCCCCTGGAACTTTGTCCATAATCGGACAGATTCATGAATGTTCAAAACGGAAGGCAGATAACAGTTGACAAATCGAAAACGTTTAAAGATTATGGTATTTGTAGTTACTTCCCTTGAATCCCTTTTAACATATAGATACTTTGGCTTACTCGGGTGTGATACTGGAGATGGGGTGTAATACGAATAAGGTTATCACACCCCCATCTTCCGTATCATGGCAATTATGATATATGATTAGTTTTACAACAACTGTATTACACCAGCAAAACAGGGTTGTTTTTTCTTATCAATGTGATAAAACATTATTATTATTATTATTTTTATTATTATTTTATTATTATTATAAATTAATAAGTGTCTTATTTAAACCAAATAGATGTGGCTTGCAACCTTTGTTATATTTGCTTATAAGTACTGTAGCAAGTACTTCGGGAGGCGCATATCCTAGGATAAAGTATTTCTGAATTTAATCATTCTCGAATTTCATTATGAATCAGATATAAACAATGTGTGTGTGTGTGTGTGTGTGTGTGTGTGTGTGTGTGTGTTTAGTAAAATATGTTTAATTGCATCAACTTGTTCCTTTACAAATGTCTTTTTCCTATGCATAATTGTGTATGTACTGTTTAAAAATGTTTTCAATCTTTCGGTTTTCGTTAGTTTGTACAAGTGTCATTTTCTCCTTTAATATTCCCGTCTTCGTGAATTTTAGCGCCAAGTTCCCGTAAGATTCATCTTGAATTCTTTAGTGTCTATTAAAATTTCACTTTTCATGTATTTAAGAGTCTCTTTTTTCAACATTGAATTTTAATTTGTAGTCATTGTCTTATTTGAATTTAAATTTTCGAGATGTCGTATATAACAGTAGCACGTATGTATTGTTCTTGTAATATTGTATTAAATCTCAAGGCTTTCAAATTTATACAAAACTTATTAGTACAATGTGAAGTCATTTGTCTATCTTATATTTGATTTTGTCAGTCGACATTAAAAAGTTACTTTCCTCTAAGTGTTTACCTTTTTAAAATTCATGTACCTTATATTAATATCAACGTTATAAGACACATTTTGTTTTTAAAATAAAACATATGTAAATCAATAATACTAATTATTGGAAAAACAGAGACGGATGTAACAGATAAGAGAAACTTAAATTCTGTATTTTACTTTGAAAGTTTATCGCAAAATATGACATCATATTTTAAGTCCTTTTGTTGAGGCATACATGTATAACTGTAGATATAAACGAAAATACAGAAGTTTTTAATACTCTACCTTTCGACATGTGTTTATTAGATTTTCAACAACGCTAAACCAACAAAACATTTCCTTTCATATAAGAAAAGTGTGTGTTCTCATATTTACACTTAATTCTCTCAAATAGAATTTGCTTTCATTTGACTCTATACAACAAGTGTAACCGTAATACTGCTTCTTAAAGCTTGTCAGATTCACTTAACACATACAACAAGTGTAACAGTAATACTGCTTCTTAAAGCTTGTCAGATTCACTTGGCTCTATACAACAAGTGTAACCGTAATACTGCTTCTTAAAGCTTGTCAGATTCACTTAACACATACAACAAGTGTAACCGTAATACTGCTTCTTAAAGCTTGTCAGATTCACTTGACTCTATACAACAAGTGTAACCGTAATACTGCTTCTTAAAGCTTGTCAGATTCACTGAACACATACAACAAGTGTAACCGTAGTACTGCTTCTTAAAGTTTGTCAGATTCACTTGACTCTATACAACAAGTGTAACCGTAATACTGCTTCTTAAAGCTTGTCAGATTCACTTAACACATACAACAAGTGTAACCGTAATACTGCTTCTTAAAGCTTGTCAGATTCACTTAACACATACAACAAGTGTAACCGTAATACTGCTTCTTAAAGCTTGTCAGATTCACTTAACACATACAACAAGTGTAACCGTAATACTGCTTCTTAAAGCTTGTCAGATTCACTTAACACATACAACAAGTGTAACCGTAATACTGCTTTTTAAAGCTTGTCAGATTCACTTAACACATACAACAAGTGTAACCGTAATACTGCTTCTTAAAGCTTGTCAGATTCACTTGACTCTATACAACAAGTGTAACCGTAATACTGCTTCTTAAAACTTGTCAGATTCACTTAACACATACAACAAGTGTAACCGTAATACTGCTTCTTAAAGCTTGTCAGATTCACTTGACTCGATACAACAAGTGTAACCGTAATACTGCTTCTTAAAGCTTGTCAGATTCACTTGACTCGATACAACAAGTGTAACCGTAATACTGCTTCTTAAAGCTTGTCAGATTCACTTGACTCGATACAACAAGTGTAACCGTAATACTGCTTCTTAAAGCTTGTCAGATTCACTTAACACATACAACAAGTGTAACCGTAATACTGCTTCTTAAAGCTTGTCAGATTCACTTGACTCGATACAACAAGTGTAACCGTAATACTGCTTCTTAAAGCTTGTCAGATTCAATTGACTCGATACAACAAGTGTAACCGTAATACTGCTTCTTAAAGCTTGTCAGATTCACTTAACACATACAACAAGTGTAACCGTAATACTGCTTCTTAAAGCTTTTCAGATTTACTTGACTCGATACAACAAGTGTAACCGTAATACTGCTTCTTAAAGCTTGTCAGATTCACTTAACACATACAACAAGTGTAACCGTAATACTGCTTCTTAAAGCTTGTCAGATTCACTTGACTCGATACAACAAGTGTAACCGTAATACTGCTTCTTAAAGCTTGTCAGATTCACTTAACACATACAACAAGTGTAACCGTAATACTGCTTCTTAAAGCTTGTCAGATTCACTTAACACATACAACAAGTGTAACCGTAATACTGCTTCTTAAAGCTTGTCAGATTCACTTAACACATACAACAAGTGTAACCGTAATACTGCTTCTTAAAACTTTTCAGATTCACTTGGCTCTATACAACAAGTGTAACCGTAATACTGCTTCTTAAAGCTTTTCAGATTTACTTGACTCGATACAACAAGTGTAACCGTAATACTGCTTCTTAAAGCTTGTCAGATTCACTTAACACATACAACAAGTGTAACCGTAATACTGCTTCTTAAAGCTTTTCAGATTTACTTGACTCTATACAATAAGTGTAACCGTAATACTGCTTCTTATAGCTTGTCAGATGCACTTGTCCCTATACGACAAGTGTAACCGTGATACTGCTTCTTAAAGCTTGTCCGATTCGCTTGACCCTATACAACAAATGTAACCGTAATACTACTTCTTATAGCTTGTCAGATTCACTTGACTCTATACAACAAGTGTAACTGTAATACTTCTGCTTAAAGCTTGTCAATTCACTTGACCCTATACAACAAATGTAGCCGTAATACTGCTTCTGAAAGCTTGGCAGATTAACTTGAGTCTATGCAACAAGTTTAACCGTGTTACTGGTTCTTGAAACTTGTCGGATTCAAATGACTCTATACAACAAATGTGACGGTATTACTGCTTCTTAAATATTGTCAGATTTTGGTGTATTTTATTGTATAGAGGTTTTCAGAAAGAATTCTAGACATGTATAATTATTTGTATATGTTCGCTTACAATACTAGTTAACGTACAAGACTCGATATGATGTGAAATAAATTAAAGAGTTTACAGTGATAGACTTGATTAGAATCTCGAATCAAATCGCAGATGCTTCACTTTTTAGTTCACATTATAAGCTATAGTTTTAACTAATCCAACATTGTGTTCAGAACCTTTCTTCTCAGCTTTTTTAATATTTTTCTGACGACTTATTAGCTTACAGACTCTCACGAACAGTGAGTTTTCCCGATGAAAATTTTAATATACTTTATTAATAAATAAAATAAATAGAAATAACTATCTCTTAATTATGGTGGCTTATGTTTGACATCGACATAATTTTAGTCGACATAAAATTATCTCAACATGTCGACTTAATATCTTGACTTGTCGCGATAATATCATGGAAAGTTGTGATACCAAAATAAAAAGTTGAGATATATAACACGACATGCCGAGATACTCGTGTTCCATAAGTTACAAAAAAATAAGTCAAGATAATTATCACGACTGGTCAACATAAGTATCGCGGCATACCGTGTTATTACATCAACTTTTCATGATATTACCTTGACTTGTCAAGATATTAAGTCGACATGTTGAGATAATTTTATGTCGACTAAAATTATGTCGATGTCAGAAATAAGCCACCATACTTAATTTATAGGCATAAACAAAAAGGTTTGAAATGGGATGGTTTTTATAAATTTATTAAGACTGAGTCACTTATATTAAGACGATAAGCGGATAAAACATAAAAGTTTTGAGTTTCATTCGAAAGAACAATGATGATTTATATATTATTTCAGAAATCAGAAAATGAATTTATATATTTGGAAATTACTTCTTAATCACGAAGTACTGGTCAAAATTAGGTTTCAGCTACTAGTTGAATTTTAGGAAAAATGAACCACTGTCTCTCCAATCGGGAACCGTTTACAAAACAAAAAGCAAATTATGTGACTTACGTTTTTGTTTAGGTCATATTAAGCGTCATATAACTATATGACACATTTCAATTATTTCATTGTCATTATAATGCCCTTACTTCAATTTTATCACTCTGAATCAAAACGTTACATTGTGTTAAAATTCATGAAAATAAAGTTATCGTCGTACACTCACAACCCTGAAAATGGAATAAAACACTAGGGTTGTTGGTCAACAAAACTCACCTTTTTATAGGAAAAGAGCATGTGACAAATTATCTCGTCCAGCGTTTCGATCAGTGGTTCAACTTTTACTTAAACTAGGTAATGAAGAAAGTCGCTTATTTTGTTAGGCTCTTCAAGATGAGTAGTGTTGGTTAATGCTTCTGTATTTTTTTATTTGTTTCGAGACTTTTCATTTTAGGATTGGTATATTGAACCAGAAAAAAACACCGACCGTCGGTTAGCTAGCTAACATACCTATGCAAAGATCTACCTTAATAGGATTAAGAATGAGGAGATGGAAGGAAGACGCTCTGGGATCTAACCCCGAGCATTTGTCTGCTCGACCATCTTCGTAAATGAAATAAAAAACTTACATGTACAATTTTATCATTACCAGAATGATACATATCGCCTGCTCTATGTATAACAATTATGCTTTACATGCCTACAACACAGTGCTTGTTCAAAACAATAAAGCATGCAATAATACTGCATTGCGGCATCAAACACCGAGATAGATTTGGATTAATAGAATTTTGGAACTATGAATACATTAATTTGCAACTATTTGGCTTATGCTTTTTGTAGTCATCAACTTTTGCGGCCCCTAGTGTCACTGATGAAAATTGACTTTCCGAAATGAGTACATCAAAATTAAACAGATGTTTTAGTTAAGTTTTTACGTGTTTCAGACATCCCAGTATATTATATGTCGTGCCTGTAACATTTTTTTGACAAGGAAAACAACCATTAATTAGAAAACAAAAGATACCATTTATAAGGTAATTAAAGAGTGTTCAATTTAAAAAATAAATTATTCATTGCACGAAAAACTTCATAAACTTAAAATTAAAATTAAAGCTAATGACTAAATATATCCGTTGGTTCTCTGTCATAATCAAACAGAGAGAAGTCGTCGTTATAAATATCCTGTATCCTTTTTAAATCATCACGTGATACTGTTTTAAAAGCTTCCACCATTATTTGTCTTTTAAGTTTACGTCTGTATGATTTAGATACCATCCATTTTCTACTAACATCCAGTAACAAGTTCAGAAATATGTCTTTAGTGATAGGTTGGGTTAATTCCTTATATGGAAATGGGGCGTCATAAGGTATGTAACCATTCAGTTTATACGCCCTCCACATAAGTTGACAGAGTTTAAACTTGGTCACACACGCGCTATGAATATTATATATGTTGAAAACATAATCAGTTTGATCGATTAGTTCATGTTCAATTGGATCAATGGGAGATGCTTCACGCAAAACCCAATCTAAATTGACACTTTTTAAAATATATTCCATGTCTTTAGAAAAAGTCTCTTGTTTAGCTATATATGTGGGCTTAAATACACACGGATCACACATTAAAGATGCTGGAAGCCAATGTTTGTCTTGACCCCAGGATATGATCTCTCCTCCCGAGCGCCCTACATATGATATGAATTCTGGAAATGTTACGTCATTTCCGCATCGTAATTCCTCAACTGATGGATTCCGTCTCACCATTTGAACTATCTCGATTCCTTTTGTTTGCCAGAAATCAGGAAGTAAAAACTTGTCAATATAAGCTGACCAAAGTCTAGAGTAAGGGTTCCTTACAGTCATTACGCGGGTAGAGTTTTCTACAAATAATTTGTCAATTTCGTTATCTGGGTGGAAAAATTTAAGATATTTCATCCTTTCATAATGCGTTTCATATTTACTAATATCCATGGGTGACTTTTTAAATGACTTTTCACCATTCAAAAATCGAAATATCTTTGCCCATGAAGTACATCCAGCTTTCTGTACTAAGCAATAAGAAATGCGACCATTTCTGTATCCAGTTATCTCCCCTACTCTGCCGGAAATATTCTTTCTCTGCTGACAAATATTATCTACTAATATCCTCCTATGTAATTGTAGTGTAGGTGTATCATAGCCTACAGAATCTCGCAGTTTCTCTCTCTTTCTGAACTCTGCCTTATTTTTCAACTTCAATGTGTTTTCATTTTGATCCTAAAAGATAGCAGAAAAATTTATTAATTATATATATTTACAGCAGATAATATTTTAAGCGTGCTTACTTTAACGTAGATTGTTTGTTACGACATAATGTGAAAGCATTTTTATCTGAGAGCAGAACTTAGATCGGCATAGATTTATAAAGATTGAAGCCCTTGGAAAAAGTTTAAACCTCTGTTGTAGAACGTGAATGTAACGAATAAGGACCTAAGAATTGTTAGTTATATATTAGGAATGATTTTCCGAAATGTTCAGATATAGTACATCAAAACTTAACAGGTATTTGTGTTACATATTTACAACCCGAGAGCGGGTACCGCTGCTCGTGGAGTAAACTCTCCGAGGATATTCATAACTCAGTAGGCAGTACTTTGCGCTGTCAGAAAATATACCTTTTAGGAAAATTTTCATTCGTCTTAATTTTTGAAATCTATTTAAAACTAAGGTTTGTTCTCTCATGCAAAGCATTCTTTAGCTGGATTTGGATTCATATAAATATGTATAGATTCATTAATTTAAAAATGTTTTGCTTATGTTTTTTATCTATCAAACTTTTCGTCCCCAAGTGTCACTGTTGGGGAAAGATTTTCCGAAATGTGCACGTATTGAATATCAACACGTAACAGGTGTTTGTGTTATATATTCATAGTAAGTGGTGTCTTACCTTTTATAAATTTTATTATTCACACACATAAACTTTACGTACCTTTCAGAACTTTTCCTAAATTTCTAAATTTGTCAAATTGATAAAAAATTAATAAATAAATTAAATAAATTTTAAAAAAGTGAAACTAGTATAAGGCATGACCTCACCTTTGTTTGAAAATTTTTACGATCCATTCTAATCTCCCCTGAAAAAAATTAAATTAAATCGAGTATTTAAAATCGAAAGTAACTGTAAGATGAAAAATAAATAATGCATACGCGTCCATAATCAAGCATCCTTAAAAAAGACTATAAGAAAACAAAAAAAATAAGTATTGAGATTTTAAAATTGTCAACTTTTTGACGCACGCGAAAGGCGCCTGACTAAATATCACCTAGTATTTGGCCGTTCGTTGAAAATAAACGCCCGACTTTGGATAGTAAGTGGAAGTTTAAAGTTAAAGTAAAAATTCCTATTGAAAAGCTTATAAATAGACTACTTTTAGAGCCCACTGCGTGATGGCGTTTGGTACATTCAACGAATTTAGAAAAACAAACACTTATAAATGTTGTATCACACACGCATATTGTCAATATATCTCATAAACAATAGTTTTCTGTTTTAAAAAGTATAAAAATTTTAATCAAAACCAAAATATTAGATATGTTTTTTATTTCCTGCCCCCCCCCCTTGAGGAACTACAGATGAAAGAAAAGAAAATGATAACTGAATGGCCCTGTCTCCCTAAACGCGCTCTTCTCTTATATGTGAAAAGTTAAAAAATAAAGTAGTAGTACCACTCTTAGAGGGAAATTACATCGAGTTCCTGACAAAAGTCCTGATACCATACATAAGATGCTACAATCATAGGATCGTAGCCTACCAGGCATATGAGACACAATAAAATGTATTATATTAACATTATTGTTTCAGTCATTCTGTTTGTGACAGTTAATTATTCAAAACTTCTATAAAAAAATCAAATTTACTTAAATTAGGTTTGGTATTCTTCACTTTCTTGAGTTGAGTATAATTGGGACTTAAAATTGTTATGCGCATTTGCAATTTCTATAAAATCGGGAAAAAAAAGAAATTGTTGGTGCTCCGTGGATTTTATATTTTAAAAATGATGATGTTAACACCGAAAGTGACGTCGTCGTAACGCTAAAAATAATTCACTAATTGCCATATTTTTAACATGCAAAATCATCGTAGCAGTTAAATTTTACTTTCAACAGAACAATGTCATGGTAAGCGCAAATACGTAGAGTGATTTTCAGTTGCACCTAGACTCCAAGTTTCAGAGTAATTAGATTTTCTAAAAATATTAAGCATAATTCAATATCACAAGGACATTGACTCCAACAGTAAATTTACATATAAAAATATCTAAAAAACAAATGAATTTCAATGTTATTATAATCTATACATTCATGAATCAAATTGGATGTAATAAGGTCATTAATTTAACTCATATTATACAAGCAAGACTTCTGACAAAAAAAAAAACGATAAAAACATTTCTTAAGCAATGCAAGATTAATTCTTTAAATCACTGATGAGGAATGAATTTCCGAAATGTGCACATCTGGCACATCTAAATTTAGCTTATATGTGTGTAATATATTTAATAAAAATACATTGCTCTATGTTACAAAGGCATTTTTTTAATATCTTAATTTTCATTTGGTGCCTTTTTATGCATTTTATTCATAAATAAGTAAAATAAGTAGAATGGTTTAGTTCATCGCGTATTTTGGTCAGGTTTTGAAACACCAATGTCTTGTATGCCTATTTGTCAATCACCTTAGCTGAAAATGCTAAAATATGGAAGAATAATGTGATATTCCAAATCTCACAATTTAGTATTTATATTCTCTGATATGCCAACAGCACAAGTTATGTCAGAATGTATAATATCTTTGCACAAGGCTATAGATATTTTAAAGCTTTACAATAATTACTGAAGGTAAAAAGTCAATATTTAAAAAATGTTATAATATTTAGGACGCAAAAATTGAAATCATCGCCAAAAATAAGATTCTCTTTAACTATTCTTGAGTTTACTGATCATTATTGTTATATTTATTCAGTTATTCTGCGTTTAAAAAGGCTACTCGAACAAACACTTAAGACCTTATTCAAGGATCTAAATTGACCCGCAAAACCTGCAAATTTCTTTTCTGTCTCTAAAATATTTTCCAAGTCGGTCAGGGATATTTTGTTATTATTTGGATTGACCCGAATTTGCAAAAAGATGAATTATGTTAAAATTTTAAATGTTAGGCAATTATCATGTGTGGTGTCCGTTCAAATTTTTTTACAATGGTATTATGCTCAACGTAATTTATCCTCCTATGATTATGAAATCATATAACTGATTATAATACTCACAGCATAAAGAAAAGACAATTTTATAAAACCCTTCGTTTTAATTGATTACTAAGAATGCTTTAAAGATGATCTGTTTTTTCAAAGTCAAGGATGTTGAAATTGTAAATTACCATCATTTCAAATCAATAAAACCAAACATGCAGGTTACAAGGATATGTAGTTTATCATATTTAACTTTTCAATACAAGCAAAATGGCTGCCGCCTTGACAACCATGTGCTACCTGCTTGACTGCAGACTTAAATTCAAAATACTTTAAAAAGAAACTCTTTATATAGAAAACAGTTTTAAAATAATTCTATAACTTTAATGTTTTAAAAAAGAGAAAATAATAAATAAATAAATAAATAAATAACTTGTTCTTCTCTGATATCCTTCCCACAAGGAAAAGAGCATATACATATAGTCCATATTGAAAAATAACATTGATATAAACTATTTTCTTTTGAACTTAATAAATTGTTTCTTTCAGGGCATAATTTGATTTTTATAAAAGTCTGTAAAAACTTATAATATAAAATACAAAAGCCAGTTAAATTTTGATGTGCCAGATGTGCACATTTCGGAAATTCATTCCTCATCAGTGACGGTAAGACCGAAAAGTTTGATACATAAAAATATATATGCCAAACAGTTGAAAATAATGAATCTAAAAAAATAATAATAATGTACTATTTTGAAATAAAATATGTGTTAAATATGAGTTACAGTTATAACAAACAATAATAAGTAGTCCATCTTTTGTTAAACTTAATATTGTATAACATAATATATTTATTATTTTATGAAAAAGCCATCATTCAGTTTCAAAGAATTCCAAAACGCATTATGACCTGCATGTGAGGGTTTTCAAGTAAACTATTACGTGTATTTCAGGTTTTATTAGTTGAAAGCCCTGCGTCTTCTGGATGTAATGGTAAACAATTTATATTTACTTAAAGAATGTCAGTTTAAAATGTTTCCAAACAACTACATAATTCACCAAGAAATCTTTTAAATCACAAGCTATTGAAATATAGGTGTAAAATGTGCCTTGTATTTTAGATAAAAAACTCAGAACATCATGATCAAAACTTATTAATTAACCAAAAATAACACAGACCGATAAAACTAAAAAATAAGATTTACTATAACAAGATATCATAACAAAAATATTATTTCCAAATACACCAAAGAACAAAGTTTGAATTATTGTTGGCATAGCACCTTCTATAAACTCTATTTAGCACATTGTCTTTCTTTTAATTATGCACTTTTCATTTTTGTAGAAAAATTCTTATATATTTAATTTTATTTCATTTAGCCAAATGTAACGTTACTTAAATTGAATTAGTTTAATCCGTGGATTTATTGAGACCTGACGCAAAAAATATTTTTCTATAGATGAAAACACCTGTTACCATACTTACGATTTGTCTTGGATTTATCGCTACAGAAATTTGAAATCTATATAACATATTCAAATCAATTTAAAATTAAAATCCAGTAGAAAAGTTGTTTTATTAAATATGGCTAACAATTTTGTAAATAAAATAACGCGACATTGCATAACTTGGAAATCTTTCCAGAATCGATATGTTGAGTGTATTTTTTATGTTTTCGTGTATTAATCACCTAAAGGATTTTATTTGTTTTTTTTTATTTATTTATTTATTTATTAATTAATTAATTAATTTATTTATTTATTTATTTATTTATTTATACATATATATTGAAAAACGTATCAACATTTTAGTCAACGGAAAAAAAACAAGGAGAAGTTCCGTGTTTCAACAAACTAAATTAAAATGCTTACAACATTTTATAATGCGTCAATATATAATTTTATATACTATATAAAAATATAAAATTTTTTCCACCGAGACAAAAATCTAATTTTCAGCACAAGTCTTTTTATACGCAAAAAAATATTTTATTTTAAAACCAAATGAAATATATAATAAAGTTAAAATTAAGGTAGGGGTATTTTTGTATTAGGACCCTAACATCAAGTTGTTAAAAAAAAATAAAATACATTATCTTTAGCTCAACATTTACTTAGGAAAAAATTACCATTATTCTGACATTGTAATCGGAACATTAGCCTATTTTTTGTTAAAGCAAGGTATTGCCTATTGACATGCATTGCATGAGAAAGAGATTATTCGCCTCTGTTACGAAAAGTTTTGCTGCTTTGCTTAAAATTATAACATATTTCGGTATTAGCTAAGGCAACATTTGTCAAAATTTCCAGTGCGTTTATTTGTCAATGCGGCAATGAAATGAAACACAAACATACCAGGCCATGTCCAAATCAGCATCACCTCCAAAAAAAGTAAAAACTTTGAAAACTTGTCAATTTGATATACATGTGAGCTTCCATCAAGAATGTTTATTTGGTTGTCTATATCTCAAAGCAAATTATTTCGTTTAAAGCCTCAATAATTTTGTGCGTTAAATTTTCTTTGTAATTTTATCTTTTATTTATTTATTTATTTATTTATTTAATTTATTTATTTATTTTGGTATAGATATTGTTTCTAGTGATATATTTGTGATCTCATAATTTCCAGTTATAGGTTTATGTATTTAATTTTGTTGGTAAATGTAAAATCGTTAAAATAATTAAAAACAAACAAAGAAAAAATGTACAGAATAAAATCATTTTTCAAAGTATGAAAGAAAAAAGGCTACATAATTCTTTATATTGTAAAATTCAATAAACATACAAATTAATCAGTGAAATAATAATTTCAACACGTGGATTTTATTTTTAATTTTTTTTTTTTCATTTAAAAAAAAACATCCCCCACACACAAATATATATATATATATATATATATATATATATATATATATATATATATATATATATATATAAGCAAATATAAAAAGGTAAATAGTATGACATATGTACAAAGAAATATTTTTCTCTATGTTTTCCCTAGTGTCATTATTGATTTACTTAACTATAATTTATATGCAATTTATCTTCTTGTGGATAACTTTCATGAAACTTTGTAGAAAGTTACATAATAAAAGCAAAAAAAATTAAAGTAAATAAACGAATTAAACATAAAAATACATGGAATGATAATAATAATTTGAAATTCGATGGTTTTTGTCTGAATTACATTGTTCTGGTAAAAGATATCCACTATAAATTTTAGTCAATGTTTAAGACCAAAAACAAAAGAATTATATAGAACAAAATACCTGCTAAATTTTGCTTTGCCATATGTGCACATATTTATATAATTATATAACAATATTTGATAATGTTTGACCTAACTTTCACTTTTGCCAATTTTGATGGTTTGGAATTGTGATTTGAACGTAGACCGGTATGTTTGTTTTGCAATTGGATAATTTTAATATACTATAATTCCCTAAAAGACAAACATAGGTTTTCATTCTCAAGCAAAGTAGTTCATTCCGAAACCAAACAGCTAACATGTTCGATATGTTATTTTTGTTAGGGCAATAACATAGCCCTGTTGATAAAAAGGATTAAAAATCTATTATATACAGTACAGTTAAAATTTACTTAGGAAAAAGTATTTACCATTAGTCTGGCATTTAATAAGGACATTGACCATTCTTTGTAGAATCAAAACATTGCCCAAAATAAATATCGCTAAATAAGAATTACTCGACTCCGACTCAGTTACAAAGGAAATAAGACAAATATTACTTTATGTAATTTTAGAGTAAATTTGCAATTTAATAAATTGTTAATTAAAACGTCAAAACTCATTCAGATGCAGATTTTTGTATTTTTATTTATAAATAAATTTTTTAATTTATTATAATGATTATTATTTTTATGTTTTATTTTTTTTTTTTTTTTTCAGGAATAAAAATATTGTTTACACGACAATGTAGAACACAGGTATACATAAAATATTTATGATATTTTAGGATGATTTAATAGTGAAACAAACAATAATAAAAACAATAAAATCAGGAGGTGCTTACCTTTCCGGAGCACCAATCCTCACTTCCTTGATGGAAGTTCACGTGTATAATAAATTTGGCCAGCTTTCAAAGTTCTTACTTTGTTTTTTTTTTTTTTTTTTTTTTTGTTTTTTTGTTTTTTTTTTGTTTTTTTTTTTTGTTTTTTTTTTTGATTGTGGTTTGGACAAGGACTTTTATGTTTCTTTTATTATTATTCTTATAAGTATTTGTAATAGAAAAGATTATATAATTATCATTTTATGTAAAAGAAAAGATTTTTGTTCCTGCAAAGCTAATCGCATTTACAATAAGTAACGGAATATAAAGATTCTGAAGTATATTGCAGGAATATTTTTTCCGGAGGGAGGGGGGGTAAAAGTTTTAAAAAGAAATAATTAAAGAATAAACCGAAAATAACGTAACGTTAAGTCTCTGAAACAATCTCTACGTAAAAATGTTTTATGTTTCACTTCTGAGGGTGTTTTGTTTTTGAAGTTACAAATTATGATAGGGTCACTTAATTTTTTTTTTAATTTTTTTAGTATAAAATATATTTAAAATTTGCATGGAAACTAATTTTTTGAAAACTCCTTGTTACAAAATCTGAAAACTTTTAACAGCACATCACAATACAATAATACAATAAGGACTTTTATAACTTATAATTTATTTAATATAAATATATTTTAGTCACTAATTAATAATTACCTTTATTTTCATCATCTGCTGGCATGTATGTAAAAATCCACAAAGCTGCCAAAACAAAAAGGAAAATACGTATAAATACTCCTGGTTTATGCCAAAACAAAACAATTCTTCGAAAGAAGGAAAAAATTCGTGAATTTCTCATAATTGTTGAAAATTGATTTTTTAAAATTTATTTCTAAATTTAAAAAAATATAAGAAAGCATATATTAAACTAATACTGGTTTTAAACAAAATTCTGTTTCACATCTCCTAATTTCAGTTGAAATTAAGCACATTCATTTTTTCCAGATAAAACTCATGAAATTAACATTTCGTGAGCTTTTGGGGTTGGAGCCGAAAACAGGTAGCTGGGAACCCGTTTTCATCAGTTTTGGTTATGCGTTTTAAATGTTAATTAAATGAGGTTAAAAAACGGAGTTGTTTGTCTAAGTTACCAGACTAACCAGTTATAGGATTGATTTGAACGGCTAGTTCAAATATTGACCGTCACTATGACGATGTGTGTAGAAATGGTTATTAGAAATAAAATAAAATTAGATACGAAAGTGACTGCAGATTTGTCTTGCACGCGTGAGTATTATTATACAACAACGTAATGAAGGAAAATATCAAGAACCAGTTTCGGATAATTTTCTTTTATTTTTAAAACAGTGAAAGAGAGTATGTTTTTAGTTTTTAAAGGAATCATGTTATCAAAGATATTTATTGTTATTGATAATTTTCACCCTTACAATCAAATTTTAAAATGAATGGATTTGACCTGATTTCAAACACTAAAAAATTATAAATTAATCATTTAAAATTTGACAAAGGTCAGCAGTTTAGAGCTTATTGTTTGATTTGATTATATCTATGCAAGCAACAACCTAAACATGAGAAGAATGATAAAAGCGCACGATTTTCACAAAACAAAGCATCCAGAAAAAATTAATGATTTAAAAAAAACTAAACACATAGTTTACCCAAACCTATACCTATAAACATGGCAAAACACATATAAAGAGCAACTTACAAAAATAAATGATCGATACAATAAAGCATGGCAACGAATTTTAACGATTAAAATAACCATACGTGGTTACACACGGAACATGGCAACCAAAGACAAAAAACGAACATAACGTTTAAATATTGGGACTAAAACTAAAAACTAAAACAGCAGCCTACGATGATACACGATCGAAACATGAAAACATAAGATCACATGCAACTTAAAAGTCAGAAACAATAAACAATCAAAACAAGAATGCTTAGCAAGACTGGAAATAAATACTAGTTTTTGTATCACTCTTGAAAAAAAAACTAAATGGAAGGAACACTTTTATAAACCTCTTATTTGACTTTTGTTTTGTTAACCCTGGATATTATGACAAAAGTGGGTCAAAACAGCAAGAGACACGGATCTTGTATTGCGATCACTGATCAACCCCCATCAACCGATTTATGGTTGGTGTTTGATCTAATGAAAACGGTGCCCAGAAATGTGTTTCCGGAACATTCTTCGTATTGAACAAAATGTGGTCGAGAGCGTTATTTTTTATCTTTAAATATAGAAGAAAATGTCCAATAATAGACTGGAAGGAATAAACATATTGAGTCATTTATGTCTTTATTATATGTGAATGTTTATTGTGTGTGCCCAAACAAACGATTTTTTTATGAAAGCAGCTGTTGTTGAAAACTATTGTGTCATACGTAAGATATTAGTGTTGGACCTGAATTCTGCAATTTACACAAGTTGTGTGTGTGTGTGTGTGTGTGTGTGTGTGTGTGTGTGTGTTAAGTCACTTCATTTCATACTGCAGCTTATTAATCCCAATGTTTGAAGTATGTTACCTTTTCAACAATGCAGTGTTCAACATCAGATAAGTAATTTATTTTTTCAACATTTTAGTTTTTTTGTTTTTTGTTTTACATCACAAGTATTAATTCAATACGAGGGCTAATTGATATGTTGTGAGCCTTGTATTGAAGTTAAGCATCAATCTCTTTATTCCAGCCCTACTTTTCCCTGATTATTTGGTGCCAAATACCCGAGGTATGCTGGTAGCATTTTGTCAGTTTCTATTGACAAAGTTACGCTCTTAAGTGACTTTTGCAAAATGGTCAAAGTCGGTGATAGAGCGGTGATCCAAAATTTGCATTAAAAAGTTAAGATATCATACTGATATGGTAGCAGCATTAGGGAAAATTGCTCCTTCAATTAAAGGGTGGGTTTGCTGAAATTTAAACGAGGCAGACAGAGCCCTGAGGATGTATACGCCCTGAAAGGTCTGTCAATTTTGCAACCCAAGATATAGTAAAAAAGACAATGATTTTGTTATGGCTATATTATGATGTAGTTACAGTAAAATATAAAACTCAGGCTCACTTGAAAACTCAGTAAAGATGAATTGTTCTACCAGGAACATTTCCTTGTTCACAAGTCTACCGTTGTCATGAATGTCATTGGCAATTGTGGATTAAAAGTGATGAAGCATACGACTTATTCGCCTTGGTCGATTTGACTTTCACCTATTTCCAAAACAAATAACGGTCATTTTCGGTATATACTGTTAGTCCGTTAATGACATCATACATAAGTAGAGGACTTATTGAACAGTCAAAAAACGACTTCTTTACAAGCGGTATTGAGACCGACTTATTCGCCTTGGTCGATTTGACTTCCATCTATTTCCAAAACTAAAAACGGTCATTTTCGGTATATACTTTTAGTCCGTTAATGACATTATACATAAGTAGAGGAATTTCTGAACAGTCAAAAAACGACTTCTTTAAAAGTGGTTTTGAGACCCTTAAAGATCACAGTAAAAAAAACAGAGATACTGAAAGGTATTTTGATGAAAAAATAATGCAACATGTTCGCCAAAATTCAAATCATTACCTATGCGGCTCACGGGATATCAGTCAGCATTCGGACCAATCGTTTCACATAATATTCATCATAAAACTTGAACACTATTTTTGCAATGAAACTAGAGATGTCGTAGTTTATTGAATACTAAACGCTGCATTAAGTTTTCCAGTGAAAAGATTAAAATGGTGCTGATCTAATTAATGATATTCCGTCGAATAAATACAGAAATAACAGTAATTTCCCAGCGAGATGTAGCCTGAGGGATCTTATTTTATAACATGGTTACGAGCCATTTAAACACAACTTATAAAACGGTGAAATATGATAAATTAAACACAAAACTTCGTTGAATTTATCATTTGTGACTTAGTAAGGGAGACATACCACCATTGCAAATACATCTGGATATTAATGACGGACAATTAATGCAATTTATCAGGTTTCACCTTCGATTCATTGGAATTCCCCTTCATCCTTGCGTATGCTCCAAGCTCATAATAATCATTGTAAAACATTGACCAACCGGTCAGAGGATTCAGTTGATTTACAGCTAAAACGAATGAAATTTTAGAAAATTAATCTCACGGATCGTAATAAGAAGTTATCAATTTCAAATAAATATATTTTTAGATAATCCAAAAAATAAATAAATAAATAATTAATAAATAAATAAATAAATAAATAAATAAATAAAAATTATAATAATCATGTTCTTTATCGAGTTACCTATAATGATCTGACATTTACAACTTTCTAAAATATCTTTTTAATTTTACACACTTCAATTTCAGAAATTTGAAAATCTTTAATTATATTTATTGTTCATATAAGATGTTTTATTGTTTGAGAGGTAACATGTGTTCCCTTGATAAATCTGCATACAGTCTTAATTGCTAACATCAAATGTACTGTAATTTAATGTAAAGAAGCAAACAATTAAAGTTGTGACATCTGTAACTTTCATCAGTTTTATTAATAAACAAGTAAAATTGATTTCTTAAAATTCTATACAGATGTGAACATGTCCCTTGAACAGATTAACTTTGATTATGAAACCATCCAGCCATACATCCATCAATGCATACATATATTACGCGCAAACAAACAAGCATACATACATACATACAGACAGACAGACATACATACATCAATCCATCCATCCATCCATACAAACATCCATCCATTCATCAACCCATCAGTGAATACATACATACATCCATCCATACATACATACATTCATCCATCTATCCATGCACACATACATACATACATGAATTTATCCATACACACAAACAGACTGACAGACATTTCATTACATACATACATAAATACATACAAGAATTGACGGTTAGATGATTGCAATAATGATAACTATCATTGAAAATTCAAACATACAGTGAAATGATTAACTGTGAGGCGCTGTGATCCGTTAGCGCGTTTTAGACCACTCGGCAACCGAGGCCCCAAGAAAAGCTGAAATCACAGTTTAAATCCTGTTTTTCCGAAACGTTATTGTGCTTATGTGGCATAAAGCAGAAACCAAAAGTCTTCAAATAATACTTGGCTTATATTTTACAAATTTTCAGAAGATACATAGAATTTAGGAAACGTCCGTTTATTTATATGTGTGAATAGACTTGTCTGTTACCGTACCTTCATCAAAAATTAATGTAAAACTTTAAAAGGAAAACGATAAAATAATTTACTACACAGGACTATACAGGACTATATTACTTCACGATGTTTACGTTAAAGAGTCGCCCAAAACAAAAAAAATGAAATCTCTCCTTTCATTTCAGCATATACGCCAATATTGGAACATCCACATGCACATACGCGCAAACCGTAATACATCAGACATATATTAGACCACCCAGATCAGTAGTGATGTGGTTAGCGAACTTACATGCATGACGAGCGAATTAGAATAGGCCTAGGGGTTGTTATTTCTATTTCTATTTTTTTCTAAATATCTTAATTAATATAAAGATATTTTTGATCAAATAAAACAAAACAAGCTAGATTTGAAAAAATTGCTTGAATTAATAGTAGTGGTATTTCTCAATATTTACACTTTTACGATTTGTCTACTTCTGGTGTTGATGCCATGTGTTTTCCAGAGGGCGGTATTTGAATAAAATATTTACAGAGTAGACTATTTATGTATAAGTCGACTATGTCCACTTTCAACAAGGTTAGCCCCTGACAAAACTCTCATACGTTTTACAATGGTAGAGTTTAAATATTTGTTGTTAATATTAATGTAAATATGTACACGTGTATAAAGTATTTCATCAGAAAACCTTAGGACCAATAACGTGTCCCCATACAGTGTCCGTCTAATCTTTTGTTAAAAGTGCACTAAGATTATCATGATATATATGTCATAAATTGATAACTGTCGGATTATTTTACTAGCTTAAACTATATTACCTTGTGATAATAAATAAAAAAAATATTTTCAGATAGTCTCTCTCTCTCTCTCTCTCTCTCTCTCTCTCTCTCTCTCTCTCTCTCGGGCTTAGGTGGCTGAATGGTTTGATCGCGTGCTTACGGATCACAGCGAATCCTACTCGGGCGAAAGTATGAGGAGGTTGGCTGTTTTTCCTCCAGGCCCTCGGTTACACCACCATTCCAGAATCGATTGGATCTACATAAGTGAATTGGGCGTGAAACACAATTAATTCAATATACACCCCTCTCTCTCTCTCTCTCTCTCTCTCTCCGACTCTCTCTCTCTCCTCTCTCGCTCTCTCTCATCTCTCGCTCTCTCTCGCGTATTTGTTTATGGATTATGTTTTCCTGTTTCAGATCAATCTAATTTTCATATTATAATTGATTTAATTTTTTGAATGAAATATTCAAAAATTATAAACTATACAAGTTTTGTAATACAAGTATTTAATTTAGAAATAAAAAACTGACAATTGGCATGGACGCGAAAATTAATTGGAAGAACACATTGCCAAAAGTAAGCACACGGGTAATGAAAAAGACAAATTCCGAGGACGAACAATAGTTGACACCCTGTTGTATAACTCTCTCTCGCTCTTCCTTCTCGTCTCTACCTCAACTACTCTCTCTCTCATCTCTCTCTCTCTCATCTCGTCCTCCTCCTCCTCTCTCTCTCCTACTCCATCCTCTTCTCTCTCATCTTCGCTCGCCCTCCTCTCCTCTCTCTCTTCCTCTCTCTCTCTCTTGGGACCGGATGTAGTTTGGTAAAGTTTAAAAAAATAATTCGTGAGTGAAGAGGATTTTATACATTGATAAAGTATTGCCCATTGTTCTCGACGCATTATATCATGTATATATGTTATCTATATCAGAAGTTCTTTATACTTCTATACATGTATCTAATGTTATATCATCAATATTTTCATTGAATGATAATAAATCAGGTCCATATTTAAAGTTAATCTTGCTAAAAGTAACTTCATACCTTTAAGGACATTACACCTTCCATTTGTCCAAATCTAAAAGTCCTTCATCTAACTATAATTACTTCCAAATATCTTCATAATTCAAATGGAATAAAAAGATTACACCGGACGGGCGACACGAGCCGAACTACGACGACTCGGATAATCTTAGTTAGACGAATATTTACCTTGTTGGAAACAATACAAACAAACTGCATAAAATAAGTAATTCCACTAAGATCTGTAGAAACAGGATCCAAGAACAACGCTTTGCGAATCATCCTTGTTCCATAACTCTTATTACTTTATCCCTAAAGAAACGAAGTCATGGCTCCTTCACTACTCGCACCTGCCTATACTTAACAACTGTGGAAATTTATTGCCATTACAAGTTTATTATTATAAAACAAATAAGATTGTAAAAGTGTATTTATAGTCAGACATTTTATTGTGTACAGCTGGACACCTTACTGACCGCTTAAACAAATAAAGGTAATATTGAATGTTATTTATCTATTTATTTATTTATTTATTTATTTATTTATTTATTTATTTAACCTTAATTATTATGTTAATAATAATATCACAAAATAGCCGTTAAATTTTTATGTGCCCTATGTGTACATTTCTGAAATCATTCCTCATCAGTGACTCTAGGGGCCCGAAAAGTTTGATAGATAAAAGCATAAACCAAATTAAGGAATCTAAAATCATAAATCGATTCTTCTAAAATTAATGGCCTAAATTTTTGAATGTTTATCATAAAAATACATTATGTCAATTAGAACAATCGTCCTTATTTTCCTATATCTCTCGAGTAATCAGCATCAATCCGGGACTTGTCTCCAAGAGAGAGCGTTCTCTAGTTCATCTCTTTTCTTTAGGTCCTAAACCAAAAGCATGTTAAATTTTTCCTTTTTTTATGTTCATTAATATTTTTAAAAAAATAATAAATTCACAAAATAATAATAATAATAATAATTATGATGATGATGATGATGATGATGATGATGATTATATATTATTATTATTATTATTATTTTGAGAAAAACGCTTTCCATCACTGAACGCTGAAATTGCCCTCATAGTCATGGTATGACTCCGGCATTTTACGTTTTTTCACAAAGTTACAAGAAAATCCAAATAATAATAATAATAATAAACTCAAGTCATGATTTTATCCGATGAGCCGGAAAGGATAAGTAAAATGTCAAAAGTCACCTGTTATCAAGGCATTAAATAACATTAATTTTTGAATAAAAAGCAAACATTACATAAATTTTAGTCTAATACCTACAGAAAATATCAAAATCCCAAAAAAATGTCAACTTTAAGAAATTCACTAACTATAAGCGAAAAACGTAATACCAATTTTTATTTAACAATTTTCACGAAATGAATTGAGCCATGTTGAAAATATTAATACTGTAGATGCATAATATCATGCAAGATTAAAAACCAAATTTCTTACTTACATTTTTTAATAAACAGAACATAAGAAAAATCTTTAACTTTAAAGAGTTTTATTATCACTGGACAATGGCTTTATAATAATGTCATGTGCTACTTTTGAATTTTGATGAAATAATACAATTCAAAAGTAGCACATAATAATAATAATAATAATAATAATAATAATAATAATAACATGATTACCGATTACCGGGTAATTGATCTTGTATATTGTTTTAATCCTTATACCTTGAATTCAAGCTTTCTGTATTAAGTTTTGGACAGTGTATTGTTAATGCATTACCAGGAAACTGTTATATGCAATTATATACCAACAAGAATCTACGGATTTAAGCGTCTCGCCTGGTTAGTTTTTGATTGAGTAGAATATATATTTCTTTAACATAACCTTTCACATTTCGACAACCCGCCCGCCGCCGCCGCCGCCGACACCGGGAAAAATAACACCTTATGACATTGCCAGACTCGACAAAACGGTTGTTAGTTTAAACCTAGTTTACAGAACAAGAAAATAACAAAGCATTTAATCATTGCCGATGAGACAGTTTTAGTGGGTGGTCAGTGGTAGAACGTCCGCGTCGAGATCGGAAGATTATGGTTTTGAACCCTGACTGAGTCATACATAAGACTTTAAAGTTGAGTCTTGCTCTTGGAATTAAGCGCACAGAGTACTGACTCGTTCCCTCGGAGCAAGAATAACGGACTGGTTGAGTGGTATATTTGCCTGCTGCATACTGAATCAGTGACCTAGGATATATTTTAAAAATGCCATACCCTGAGTCCTCGCTAGTACAACGCAGGCAATAATACACACTCGCACATCTAATGCACACACGGACTTGTTCACACACACACACACACACACACCACACACACACACACACACACACACACACACGTATAGGCCATCCCATAAATAATTTTTTTTTATTGAAATAATATTATGTACATTTGTTCTTACTATTATAACCTTATAACTTATTTGATAAAGGTCAACAATAAAATAGAAGATGACAATCTGTCACAACAATTTTTCAACGGTTGTTGATACTGACATTTCTGATTTGTAGTACATGTATAACATATGGTCATGTTAGGTATTATATAGTACTGTAATACTATTGAAAAGCGTGTAAACACGTATTGGCAATTGTTATGTAATACTTCCATTAATATTTACACAGTTATTACATGTTTGTCGTATTATATATTATTATAATATTTCGGAAATTCTCTATCGTATCTTATGCCATCTCGTACTTTATATATTATGATAAATTTCAGTATTTTTTCTATTGTTTTCCTCCGTCATCTTGTACTATTGTATGCTAATATGTATGTATTGTTTGCCTATGTGCCGGAAGGAACACGGCTAATAAGAATTGAAATTGAAATTGTAAACATACGAAAACATACTGTGCACAATTACATAAGTACACATTACTCAATAATGTCGTGAACTTGAGAGAAGATTAATAGATTAATACAAATGTATCTTTTTTTCCTTATAAAGAAAACTAGTACCAAATTGTTTAAAAAAAATTAAAATATAACACATAGCAACAGAATTGAAACTCAAAAATACGATTTCGTTGTAATACTATAGGATCTGTATTAACCTACACTGCAACACTTATTTTAAAATACATGTTCTTTCTTTTTACCTTCACTAAAATTTTACTTTCAACTGAAATGTCTTTAAATTTAATGCCAAAATCA
Source organism: Tegillarca granosa (assembly GCA_029721355.1). Classification (NCBI taxonomy): domain Eukaryota; kingdom Metazoa; phylum Mollusca; class Bivalvia; order Arcoida; family Arcidae; genus Tegillarca; species Tegillarca granosa. The sequence goes on along the minus strand of CM056606.1, from coordinate 30,990,317 downwards.
AGCTTTTTTGAACAATTCTATGAAAAATATTTCTTTAGAACATTTTATAGAATGAGTGGGGGTACAAAGGGATGTCTGACCCAGTTGTTTACTCCTTTACAATTTTTATTGTGTCTTATCTGTTTTAATTGTTAGTAACAATTTTGTTCAGCCACTGCTTAAAATCCGACAGATGTAATATTCTTCTTGTTACTGAATACGTATTTAGGGTTTCTCTAGGGAATGTTTATTCTACAGTTATATAAAATAAATATTTTTGGTGGAGAATTTTAGAGGTGAGTGATTTTTTTATCGCATAAGATGTTACTAAATATGTCTCCGTGTTATGTTACATAAGTCAGAAAAATGTCTGATCCTTATGCTTTTGTCTGATAATTATGTATACATTACTATGTCAGACAAAACAAAATGAATGATTTTGTTTGTTTTTGGTAGTTTTACTGTTTTTATGAATTTGTTAATTTATTAGTTTCCATAAAGAGAGTACTTTGTTGAATGTACTTTTATGAATATGGTTGGTGAAGTGCCGAGTGTCGAATGCTCTTTCAAATTGATTTTTAATTAATTTGCTCGATGGAGTGTTTGCGTGGTAAATGCTCTGTCAAATGGACTTCTAATGAATATGCTCAGTGGAGTGCCTGTGTGGTGAATGCTCTGTCAAATGGACTTCTAATGAATATGCTCAACGGGGTGTATGAGTGGTGAATACTTTGCCGAGTCGACTTCTGATGAATGGGCTCACTGGAGTGGCTAAGACTATTCTGCAAGATAAAGCTCTAATATCCATGCTGATGTGGAGCTGAGTAGCGAAAATTCCGTTAAACCAACATCTAATGAATATATATATATATATATAATATTATATATATATATATATATATATATATATATATATATAATATATATATACAGTGGCTAAGGAATGAATACTCTGTCAAATGGACTTCTAATAATTATGCTCGGGGAGTGGTGGCCAAGTAGTAAATATCCTGTCAAAATGGAATTCTCTGGTAGATTAACAATACTGAATTTCTTTATTTGGTGGAATATGTTTTTGTATGAAGTGTCTGAAGAGATAACAATCTGTCACATTCGCGCCCACTTATTTTGTTTTATGAAATGTCCAAGTAGTGAATACACTGTCAGATTGAAAACAGTTTTTTACTGAATCTTTAGTAGTAATAATTTTGTTAGTTAGTTAGCTGTTGTTTTTTATGTGTCATTTGGACATTCACTTATTATGTTATTTGACGTCTTCTAAATGTTTGAGTGGAATGTCTAAAAGTTATTATTTAATCAAACTGACTTCTTTTGAATACGTTTTCGTAAATTTTTGATTAGTGTTTTTTTTTCAGATGACCTTCTATCTAATAATAAAATAAAACAAACATACCAGTCCTTGTCCATTTCACAATTCCAAAAACAAAGTAAAAACTTTGCAAACTGGCAAAATATGTTATACACGTAAACTTCCATCAAGGAAGTGAGGCCGGGTGCTCCGGGAGGGTAAGCACCTCCTGTCTAGCTAGCTACATTGGTTACGTGCAAGTCAATGTCGAGAATGAAAGGAACAAAGAACTATGGTAAGTCAAATAAATTCAGTATATGTTGGGATACAGTGACTACATACTTATCAACAATATTGTCATGACGGCCATAAAACTTTTTAAGGGCCTTGATTAGCCGAGGCTTGCAATATCCTTGTGTCAACAATTTAATTGCAAGTCATTTGCTTCGTTGCAGAAAGTCCCCATAGTGGGAACAAGCTCTACCGTACCGTATTAACTGTGAAACATATACACCATACACAGAAGAAGCAGGGATATTACTGCAAAGAAACGGAAAGTTGACAATGGAAAAATTGAAGTCATCACGTTTGTCGTATAGCTTCAGATGTAACATTTCGTGGGTGTCATAATTGAGGTATAAGTCCAAATATGAAGCAGAACATGGAGAATCTGTCGTGTCTTTTATTTCAAGCTCACTTGGATAGATGACATTCACATATTCTCCAAATTTGTGATTATTTAGAGATAAAACATCATCTATATCTGAGTATTGGTGTAATTTCTGACTGACAGTTTTACTTTTACTGATTTTGTTTTCATTTATTATGTTTTACTTACCTTGAAATATCTGACAACTAGATAAAAGAAGAAATATAACTACCACAAAACATAAAAGCAGAAATAGTTTTGTTCTTCGTTGGTGTAACATCATCTTTTATGCAAAATGAAAATTTTAAATTTCAAGTCCAATGGGTTTTACTCTTATCTTTTGATTGTTGCTATTAAATCTAAAACTAATAATGTTTAGGTTGACCGTGTCCATATGTTACAAATAATGATTTTGCATTGATTCTGTTTGAAATCTGATTTTCATTTAGAAACAATGCACAAATTGTTTAAAGACTGTCAACATTACTTATAAAACCTTCTATATATAAGGTATATTACGAAATATATGTACAAATTAATAGTTGTCAATAAATCACACAAAATAATATTATATTGTAAGTAAGAAAGTTTTGTCTTGACGTATCTGGTATCTTTTAAAGTTTGAAACAACATCTGTTATTATAATTTTCATTTTCAAAAGAGAAATGTAACAGATGTCGTTTATTAAATATTTCAGTATGGAATACAATATTGAGAGAAATTAAAAAACAAAAATAAAATCTTTAGATTTTGGCACAGTTTTGTCAGGATTTATTATATTATAATAGGATTATACAACTGATCAATGATAATTGAAATAATATTACACAACAGATCAACGATAATTAAAATCGTCGACATTTAAGAATTATCACGAAGAAGAGATATGTAGGGATACCAATGTACATGTATTATGTATACCATCAACAATTTCAACTCAATACATTTTTTCAAATCCATCAACTTCATATCCGTGACATATTGTGAGAACACTGAAAATATAAAATAAGAAGAAGCAGAAATCTGATATTTAATGGGTGGGATTAAAAGAGGGATTTTTAGAACAGCATGCCTTGTGGTCAAATTGAAGAATGGACTGAAAACAAGGATTGTGCACGGTTTCTATGATTGAATGCCGCTTAATAATACATGACAAATCAAACTTGACGAACCGCTTATGATAAACACATTAGCAGGCAAAAATGTGACCGAATAACTTCAATCTAATAAACTAATTTGATTACATTGTATATGTCACATTAAACGTTTAAAGAACGTAGTTTCTATAAGGTTTAATTAAATTGATGTTTATGTAACCATGCACATTTTGGTTGTATTTCAAAAATTTGAATTTTATCCTTTTTATCAGTTTCTAACTTTTATAATTTGTATTATAATATTCCTTACTATTCTACCTGTTTTTTTTTTTAGGTTATTTAACGCCGGGATTACTTATTTCCTGAAGGCTTAAATTAATCATTATAATGTTAATTTTCGCGCCTTTTCGGCATATTTGATTAACAGATGTTTCGCAGTATGTATTTGCCAAATACCTTCATTTCATCAAGATATCATATTTAGACATGTCATAGAAAATATATTTATTATCTTAAATACAAACAGGGTATACCTGTTTCATAATACCTGGTTTATTATCCAACCAGAGGACACAAACTTATTCCTTCAGGGTGGAATTAGTTTCTTTATATTCCACGCAAAACCATTCTCGGATTTCCTGAGTACAGTGCGGTTGTAACAGAATCACCGATCAATGAAATTGCAAAACTCGCACAAACTTAATGAGGAAACGCATATTATTGTTGGCAACTTATGTTTGTGTTAACTACATAGATTGTGTATTATTTTTTTATTATTATTATTATTATTATTATTATTCAAGGAAT